>OU015768.1:39455446-39542024 GCA_907173295.1 Fagus sylvatica | reverse complement strand
TTATCTGCACATTTGTTTTTTTTGTGGGTTGGGCCTCCGCACGCGGTGGGGGGGGGGGGGGGGGGGGTTTCTCTAATGAAAACTTCTCTTTCACTGTGTGTGTGTTTATAAACCTTTAGTATGTACCCCAAAGACTGATTTTATGAGTTCTCATAGGTGGGCTTGGAGATGTCGCCGGTGCTTTGCCAAAGGCTTTGGCTCGGCGTGGACATCGTGTTATGGTAAATTGGTTATTCCTTTTATATGGTTAACTGAAAATGGGAGTATTGCATTGTGGTCAACTTAAGATGGTGTTGCAACTTGCAAATGTCCGAATTTCTTTCCCGAATTTCCTCAATATTTAACCAAGGCCATTAAAAACTCATCAGTTAATTGGTTTGATTGCAAATGCACGAGTTATATTGTATATTTTTTCTTTTGTTGTTTCTTTCTCACTTAGGTAGTAGCGCCTCGGTATGGGAATTATGTTGAACCTCAAGATACAGGAGTTCGGAAGAGGTATGTGGTGGAGGGACAGGTATGCACCAGCTGCAGTGTTGAGCTGTAACTTATTTCCTATTAGAGTGTGACAAAATTATTTTGTCATGGTGCAACAATTTTTGAGCTTGCAGGATGTAGAAGTATGTTACTTCCAGGTCTATATTGATGGTGTGGACTTTGTTTTCATTGAAAGTCCTATGTTTCGCCATTTAGAGCACAACATATACGGGGGAAATCGTATGGTATGATATTGTTTTTTTAATGTGTGAATTGAAATCTGATGCATACATAATTTACATTCTCTTTATATATATATATATATATATTTTTTTTTTCATGTGATTACAATCCTTCTATTCTCATTTATAACATTCTGAGTCCTGCATGTCTTTGGTTTTCCCATGTTGCAGGATATTTTAAAACGCATGATACTGTTTTGCAAGGCAGCTGTTGAGGTATAGTTTTGATCCTTTCAGACAAACCCTCAAAGGAATGATTTATGGAATTGTTTAATTCCACATTAGGTTGCATGAATTCTAGCTTTTAGAACTCATTGCATGTCATATACTATCACTTTATAAATGCACATTATGCACTTAATAAGGATACCTATAAGTACCAAATGTTAGATCAGAAATTTAAATTGTTATGTATCCTAACCACCATCCATTTCACACTGGAAGCTAAAAGAAATTTTTTTTCGACTTATCATGTCTTGTGATGAGTCTATTTTCTGCTAGGTTTTGCCATGTCAAATTGATTTGATCTGGCAGTAAGACAAAATATCTGCATGTGTTGGAGATAATTGCTAGAAACTGTGGTGCTACTCTATTGCAGTCATTCACACTGTGGGATCCCTGTTTGTAAGCCATTTATGGGCTCTGCATGACAGGTTTTCTTCCATTTTACATTAAAATTATATAGAATGTTGTTTGTAAAGTATGGAAGAATTGGCATAAACACCACCAAAAATGAATAGTGATGCATTTCTCTTGCAAAGATGGTGGCTTAATTTCTATGTCCTAATAGACAGTTTTTAGAGTTGTATTTATGGTGGAAAGTCATCCATTTGTTTAAAGTAGAAATTTTGGTGATTATCAGGTTCCTTGGCATGTTCCATGTGGTGGTGTCTGCTATGGAGATGGAAATTTGGCTTTCATTGCAAATGATTGGCATACAGCATTGTTGCCAGTGTATCTGAAGGCATACTATCGGGACAATGGTTTAATGAAATTTACAAGGTCCGTCCTTGTAATTCATAACATAGCTCACCAGGTTTGTTCTCTGTACTTTGTAGAAATCTGAAAACTTCTTGAGCAGTATTTAGATTGAACATTTTGACTTTATTGTCTCTCATACACACTTTTTATTTTTGAGTTGATGACTTGAATGCAAGAACAGTGCTTACAGTGGTTTTCACAAATGCCCGAATTCTTTATTGGTAATCTCTGAGACCCCATTGCCTAAATGAAAATGGCTTATCTTTATGCCAAAGTATTTTTACCTGGCGGCAAAATGGCATGACCTACAGTGCCATGAAAAATCTGCTTGACTGAAATTCAATTTAACCTTGACTAGTGAAATTAACAAAAAAGAACAAAAAAACAAAGGGGGTTTTAGACAGCAAGTTGCTATGCGTGGATATGGCATGGACGTTAGGCTCTATCAACTTACCTTGGTTTGTGCATGCATATACAACATTTTAGCCAAGGAACTTACGTATATCTGTTTCAAAATAGTTTGTAACGCTCATATGTTCTACTTCAATATTGATTATTGGAAATACTACCTTTGGTAAAAATGCATGATGCTTTTTTGGAGCAGACAAGCCAAATCATAAATGTATTCATTCAGTATGGCTAATGAATAATGATTAAGTTTCAAATACTCCAATACCCTCCAAATTGAGCAAAAGCAGATCATACCATCCTTGATTAATGCATTAGACAATAGTTATCTAGATTCTTGTGTACTTGAACCAAGGGACATTACATGTTTCTGAAACCCTTGAAACATAGGCAGTAGAACAGTTGAATGCTTGGCTAATCTTGTTAGAGCTATTCAGAATCCTATTGGAAAAGCAATATCTCACGACATTTAGTAAAAAACTAAGGAAGTTTAGTCATCTCATATAAGTTGAGTCATTCTGTTCCATTTCCCACTAAATCAAAAGTCATAAGTTGACCCCCTAGAGTGGGTGGATTGCAGACAGTGGAGCCAGAACTACTAATTGAGATGGAAAGGTGACTCAATATTGCTCGTCCTCAAGTTGATTTCATCCTCGTGATATTACACATGGATGTCTAGTATTCTTAGAAAATCCAAAACACATAACTTTTATTGTAAGCTTTGAACATATTTCTAGTATGCAGATTATGTTTTATAGATGGAAATTGGAACTTTTCACCAATTTGAATTATACATGTTATCTAGGGTCGGGGGCCTGTTGATGATTTTAGATATGTGGATCTGCCAGAACACTACAAGGACCTTTTTAAGTTGTATGATCCTGTAGGAGGCGAGCACTTCAATATCTTTGCAGCTGGTTTAAAGACAGCAGACCGTGTGGTTACTGTCAGTCATGGATATGCCTGGGAGCTTAAGACTTCTGAAGGTGGTTGGGGTTTGCATGGGATCATAAATGAGAATGACTGGAAATTTAGGGGCATTGTGAATGGGATTGATATGAAAGATTGGAACCCACAAATTGATGTTTTCCTGACGTCAGATGGTTACACAAACTACTCCCTTGAAACACTTAAAACTGGAAAGCCTCAGTGCAAGGCAGCCTTACAGAAGGAGCTTGGTCTGCCCATTCGTGAGGATGTCCCAGTGATCGGTTTCATTGGGAGATTGGATCATCAGAAAGGTGTTGATCTAATAGCTGAGGCAATTCCATGGATGATGGGTCAGGATGTGCAACTAATCATGTTGGGCACTGGCAGACCTGACCTGGAGCAGATGCTCAGGCAGTTTGAAAATCAACACCATGACAAAATCAGGAGCTGGGTTGGTTTTTGTGTTAAGACAGCCCACCGCATAACTGCTGGTTCAGACATTTTGCTCATGCCATCAAGATTTGAGCCTTGTGGACTGAACCAATTATATGCTATGAGCTATGGGACAGTTCCAGTTGTGCACGCTGTTGGTGGACTAAAAGATACGGTGCAACCTTTCAATCCATTCAATGAGTCAGGGCTTGGGTGGACATTTGACAGTGCTGAAGCAAATAAGCTAATACATGCATTAGGAAACTGCTTATTCACTTACCAAGAGTACAAGCAAAGCTGGGAAGGACTCCAGAGACGAGGGATGATGCAAGACCTAAGTTGGGACAATGCTGCTCAGAATTATGAGGAGGTACTTGTTGCTGCCAAGTACCAATGGTGAGTCTTTGGTGTTTGATATGTACAACTCTAACTTCTTGGCTCATCAATGCTGGAGCAATTTTAATGCCAAAGTTTGTTGGGGAAAGAACTGTGAATGTTGTTTGAGGGTAAATGTTGTTGGAAGAGAGTTTCCAATTTTGAGAAGGATGTTGAAACATTCCATTGCTTGGATTATATGGGCCACTTGACTATCTAGTTTGTACTTTCGAGAACAATTATTGTGTAACTAATGGAAGTCAAATTGGATGGTTATATTTTCTTTTTGTTAAAAGATGGGATGAATGATGGTTAAATGCAGAGGCTAACATTTTGGCTCCTGCTTTGATTAATTCAAGACTTGTAAACTTGTTCTTATGTTACTTTTACTATTGCTGTCTTGATTCATGTGAATACGATTATGTTGGCATTTGTCCAGTCTTGTTGCAGGCATAAAGATTTTAGACATTCATATTCTAACGTAAGATGGAATGTCATTACGTGCCAAAGCTAATAATCATGGTGCCAAACACAGCTCTTTGGAAGTCATGCAACTCTAATTTAGGATAAACAAATTGGCTTGCTTGATTAACACTATGATTTCCGGTCCATGATCAACACTATAGTCTTGTAGATCAGATTATATCGGTTAATCATATTACATAGGTTAATCGGCTTAAAAAGATCAACCCTAGCTGCCCCTTCTACTTTAGGGATGAGGGAAAAGAAGGTACGATTGAGTTCTTTAAGCATACTTTTACTCATCAAGAAATTTTGCATTGCCTTGAAAACTTGTTGGTTGATTATACTCCAATAGTGCTTAAAGAAAAGAGGGTGCATACCATTAGGCCCGTTGCTTTTAAAAAATCCTTGCTAAAAATAGTGTCTTTAATTTCTCATCTTCAATTGGAACTTGGACTAGCTCCTCATTTTCTTCATTTTTGCCCTCATCTCTCTCTCTCTCTCTATACATATAACTTTCAAAATCCAAATCTCCAATATTATATAACGCATAATAAACTTATTTCCTTAATTTCAAAATGTCTAGAGTTGTTGTAAGTGTCAAGCGCAAAAATTCTTATTCTTGAACACATCAAAATTCGAGGTCAAGTTTTTTCCAACCGGGGGAGTATGATGCAGGGAGTACAATGAAAATTATTTCAAAACTTATATTGCAGATTTATTTTTTGAGATATAGGATTTTATCTTTGAATTTAACTTTTAGTATATCTTTTAGTTTTTATTATGGTTAAGGGATTTCATGGATATTGTTGAGGATTTTATTGGATGTAATTGGGGCTTGATCGATTAGAGCTGGTCTTATTGATGTAATCTTGGAAACCCTTTAAAAAGAGGCTTCGATAATAGTTGAGTTATTTGCTGAATCATTGGACATTTAAGTTTACAAAATTACACAATTTTCACCGATTAAAATATAGTGTTCAAACGAAAACCATATCATCATCATCACATAGAATGCTCTAATTATCGGATTTGAAAATATTACTGATGTTAATTTTATGCTCTGCATGTTACAGTACAATTCTTATAGACAATATGTAGCCCAATAAAAATAGTGGAAAAAATTGTATAATTATTTCACTTTTCCATAGTACGGTTTTTTTTTTATTTTTGTTAACAATACCTAGTTTTATTAATTGAGTGCAGAAATTATATATAGGAGGGTCCTATGTGACAAATTGCTCAAAATTTTATCTTTTTTTGCTAAATGCGAAGTTTGCTCAAAATTTTAATAGTAGATGGTCATTTTCATGAGTTTTAAGTGAACGGACCTTATTTCCCTCCACTAGTTGAGGTTTATACATTGAGCACTGATTCTTGGAGACAAATCGATGTCGTTTTTGAATCAGATACTTCTGTCAATGATGCTTCTCATAATTTTCAATTTTACTTGAATGGAACTTATCATTGGCGTGGTTATATTGATGATGAACCTTTTGATGTCATCGTATCCTTTGACATGACCAACGAGATTTTTCAATAATGATTTTGTTAACAAGTGTCCTTAAGGTAATGGTTAAGGAGCATTAAATACTTACACTTTACGATAAATAAAATATTTTTAATTTTAAAATAATAAATGAAAAAGACTAAAACACCCTTAAAAGCTGTTTTTGTATTATTTTAATATTAAAATTTCACTATTTCCTATAAAATGGAAGTATTAAATTCCTTAACCATTGCTCAAAGGACACTTGTTAACAAGACCCTTCGAATAATAAGGCTTTCGAATTTGGAGGAAAACAATGTTTCGGTTTTAGATATGAATGCAATTTGGAGAGAATATTCAGTGTTAAGTAGTAGTTGCATTGCTATGATTGTTTGCTATACACTAGAGACGGTAACCGAGAAAATCTTTGATTCTCAACTAGGATTCACCAAGAATGGCGAGTTTCTTCTGGTAGCTTACGATGGACAGCTAGTCTTTTATAACTCCAATTCTCAAGAAATTAAGAGTCTTCAAGTTAGAGGGCCTCTAAATACATCACGGGCCATAGTTTACGAGGAGAGTCTATGGGTGGAAATGTGATTGGGAATTAATTAATTATTGGAGGTGGTGGAAATAAGCAAGATGCGTAGGTCCCAAATACATGGTTCGGCCCACGTCTGAATTAAAGAAAGATGCTTTGCCAGGCTTGGCCCACCTTCTGATGAAAAATGGGCTTAGCTTTAAAGGCCCATAGGAAGATAAAGTGGAAGTAGCAAGTGTAATGAATTAGACCAGGCCCATTTAAAATTCGGCCCAACTCCATGCAAACAATGGGCTGGCTTCTTAAGGGATGATAAATGTGAGATAGATAATTGTATTTATTAATATTGTAAAGAACTGTCCCACACCAGAAAGATGGGTACGGAATACGAGGCATGATGTAACATAAAGTCAAAATCAATCATTAATGAAGAGGATTCTTTTTTCTGGAAAGTCTGACAAAAGTACTTCTTTCTACTTTAAGAAATTAATTGTACCATCAAATTGACCCACTACAATTGACGCCGTCTGTGGGAAAAGTACTTTTCGAAGATAAAAAGTTCAAAGAAAAATGACTAGTCAGGTGGAGAAAGTAGCAGTATACTCCGGACACGGAAAAAACCCATTAGTGATCCCGGGAGGTGAACATCATATTATGGAGACCGACTTATCTTCTAATAACGATAATCGATGGCCCGAGGGGTCACCCTCAGAAAGAGCATTATGAAAGTTGATAGTTAGGTCGGAGATCAGACACGAGCAAAAACCAGAGCCGTCACACCGATATCACAAACGGTCCAAAATGAACCGAAAGACCAGAATGGTGGAACCAAAGAGCAGTACGTCATCCAGTGACCGAACTGGACACGAGAGGAACATGGATACAGTAGAGGCGCTAAAACAGCAATTCCTCGAGCAGAAAAAGAAGTTAAAGAAGAAGAAGGACTCCAGGAGGTCAGAACACTCTAGCAGGCAGAGGTCTAGAAGTAAGCCTGCTCGAGCCCTGTCATCAGATAGTTCAAGTACATCGGTCGAAGTTACCGAGGAAGAGGAAAGTTCAGATGGAAGAAAGAAAGGAGGAAGGAGTTCAGGTAGGGGTCCTGGGGAAACTGGTCTGAATTCCCCTCGATGATAAGACAACCGCACAAAGAAAGAAGGGGATAGGAAACAATATGGAAGGCCCTTCACCAAATATCACACTTTCCTTTTTCTAAAGAGATAGAAAGAGTGCACCTGCCAGGAAAGTTCTCCCCCCCGAACTACATAATGTACGACGGCAGAGCAGATCCCATTGGGCACATCAGCCACTTTAGGCAAAGCATGGCTCTCCACCTTAGGAACGACGCTCTGATGTGCCAAATGTTCCCCTCAAGCCTGGGACCAATGTCCCTTAGGTGGTTTAATCGCCTACAACACTCCTTAATTCATTCATGGGATGAATTAGCCGAGGCATTTGTCTCCCGTTTCATAACCAACAACAGGAAGCCGAATGAGTTCGACTCCCTGATGTCCATGAGAATGAAAGACTCGGAATCACTAAAGAGTTACTCTTCAAGATACTTAGAAGTATACAACGAGGTGGACGGTTGTACAGAAGAGATAGTCATCAAAACCTTCAAGTTGGGTTTAGACCCAGAATTCGAACTAAGACATAACCTCTCTAGAAGACCGGCTAAAAGTATGAGAGACCTCATGTCCCGAATTGAACAGTTCATACGGGTAGAAGATGACCGAGCCAGAACAAGAGTAATATCTACGTAAAGCCGACCTCTGATTCTAAGAAAGTCAGCCAACATGGAACCGATAAGAGCCGAACTACCATTGAAGAATCCTACCCGTTTTCCCCGACCAAGGGAATTAGGCGGAGTACATACAATTTTTAACAAGCCAATCTATCGTATCATGGCCGAAATAAAAAACGAACCTTTCTTCATATAGCCAACTCCCCTGGGCGGAGATTCATCCAAGAGAGACCTCAACAAGTACTGTTCTTATCACAGAGATAAAGGTCACATGACCGAGAGATGTTACTCGTTGAAGCAGCACTTGGAAGAACTAGCTAAGGTAGGACACCTGCGTCGCTACCTAGGAGATGGCCAAAAACAGCACTACCACAAAGGGCCACGGTTGCCCACAACACCAAGCCTGCTACCAGGGTTATAGAAATGATCCACGCATCTCGGCCAAGTGGGCAATCATACGATCGGCTGAGGTCTGATTTGAAAAAAGCTCAGCACCTTCGAGAAGTCTTTCAGGTAGCTGAAGGATCGGTTGTGTCCAAAAAACCGAGAACTGACTTCCCAAGCAGTGAACAACAGATCTTCTTCTCTGATGAAGATTTAAGGGATGTCCAAACTCTACATGACGATCCATTGGTGGTCAAATTGAGAATTGGAGACTCGGATGTCA
This sequence comes from Fagus sylvatica, assembly GCA_907173295.1. Taxonomy (NCBI): domain Eukaryota; kingdom Viridiplantae; phylum Streptophyta; class Magnoliopsida; order Fagales; family Fagaceae; genus Fagus; species Fagus sylvatica. The sequence continues at coordinate 39,533,279 of OU015768.1, read as the reverse complement.
AGTGAGTGTTGATAGACCAGGGCAGCTGTTCTGAGATAATGTACCTTAATTTGTTTCACGAGATCTCCAACCCTATGATGCTCCATTAGTTGGATTTTTGGGAGAAAGCATTCGACCAATAGGTCGGATCACAATGATTGTTCATACAGGACCAATCAATCTAGACACTGAATTCTTGGTAGTAAACGTGCCATCCCCCTACACAGCAATTATGGGATGAAGGTGGTTGCATAAAATGAAGGCCGTACCTTCCTCTCTTCACCAGAAGCTCCGTTTCCCAACAGATTTTGGCATAATGGAGATTAAAGGCGATCAGGTTGCTTCCAAACAATGCAGCATGGCCGCCATCAAGCAGAATCCTCAAAGGGCAAAGCAGAAAGGGAAAATGGTGGCGGAATGTTCCAAAGGCTTATAGCAGCTAAAGGATGTGGGGGACACCTGCACAGAGTAATGCAACAAAACATATGAACCTGGCGAGGAGTTGGAAACGGTTGCTTTTTCTTCTGACCTAGAGAAGTATTTTAAGATTGGCCAGGAACTGACCCCGGCTGATCGAACAGAACTTGTAAATTTTCTCACAAGCAACATAGACGTGTTCGCCTGGGACCCATACGAAGTGCCAGGAGTAGATCCCGCCTACATTCAACATCGGCTGAACATAGATCCTCATTCCAAACCGGTGCAGCAGAAGGCAAGACGATCGGCCCCAGTGCATGCGGAAGCAATACAGAAGCAGGTAGAGAGATTATTGCAAGCAGGGGCAATAAGAGAATTACACTATCCCACATGGCTCTCTAACACTGTGGTTGTAAAGAAGAAAAATGGGAAGTAGAGGGTGTCACGACCCGAACCCAAACCAAGGATTTAGGTATATGACTTGACATATTTAACACTAAGCTTAGTTTAGTAGTAATAAAACAAGAGATTTAAACCTGTAACGTAGATAAAACTAACAACCAAAAGTGGAGTAGAGCAGAACTAGATATCCATAATATAACAAATCAAAAGTATTATTCTAGTACTCCAAAAGCATAATTCTCCTGATAAAATATCCCATCCTGAAACACAATAAATAAGCCTTAAACTACATCCTCAATGTCGTAAAAATTAACGAGTTTACAATCCTTAATAAAATTTAGAACAACAAAACCAATCTACTAACATGTCTCTCTAAAATAACGTAGTCTTCACTTCACAGCTCCAATAGTCACCAACTAGTCAGATTCAAAGAGTCCACTGCACTAATCTGAAAAGTGGGGAAGGGAAGGGGGGTGAGCTTGATTGCTCAATAAGAGACCACATCACATGACATTCTCAAATAAAAATACGTATAGCTTAAATAATATATTTGCTTTACAAAACATTAACCAACAGAATGAATGATTATTCAGTATATAGACAGTACACTGAAAATTGCATAGTTTCTAGAAATAGATAACTATTCTTATAAAACTTTGTCAAATTCAATAAGCAATATATAAGAACGATATACTTAATCATAAGATTGTTTTCCACAATTCAATCTGTAACGAACGATAAACAGTAAAATTACTGTATTAAAAACATTAGCCAGACAAGACTTATGCTGCTAAACAATCAGTGGGTGAGTCCCATGGGAAACAATATCCTCAAAGAGGTAAACAATAACAATAGCCCATGAGCAACGATAACAATACAATGGCCCCGAAGAGCAACAATACAATACACCACACCACAATATACAATACCTCGGCCGAAGGCCAACACTTAACCCTGTGTTGGCATAGGTTGCAGACAGTCTAGCTGACCATTTGAAAACATTTTTACTTCTCTTAAAGACTTCATAAATACAATTTACATAATACAATAATCAGTATAAGGAACTAACAATAATTTAAAATTATAGTTTCACTCTTTGAAATCTATATATATATATATTGAGAGATGTCATGATCTGAAGTCCACTTACCTTGAATAGCCAAGGCCAAGTTTTGCCTCCAATGTCTAGGGCGATATCAAATAGAACCTAAAGAAAGATTAGATGACCCAATAAGGATAGGTACAATACTTAACTGTCAATCTAAGTGAAGATAAAACTCTAAGGAACATATAAGGATTTAATATTGATACCTAATTAATCAAGTTCTCAATTTTCTGCTAAACTATTTAAATTCCATCAAACTCCTTGAATCTTTAATCACTCACACTCTAATATTTATCCCTAACCAAAGAAATCTTTAAAGCTTGTATTAGCCCCCCAAAGGATTCATTTTCATACTGTATTTAACCTACAGTTCAAAACAACCTAACGTTTCATCCTGTTATGGCTATTAAATTAAATACTCCATGTCTATGTCTGTACATACATCATGATATTTTCTTATATGCATATACGGGTATTCTATATACATACTAAGACTAAGATTCACATATCACAAGTTTCATATGATACAATGTAATATACCTAAATTCCTTAATCATATGCACTACCAGTATGCATATATGTAACCAAAACTAAGATATAAAGCTTGTATATACACTTAACGACAGCACCTGAGTTAACTTCATTAGATTATACTTTTCGGAACATCTGTATATATATACATATCATAGCATTAGTTACTCGTTCCATATGTATAACCATCACTATAATATATTATTGATCAATAGCTACACCTATAGAAAATCAGGATTTACAATATATATATCCTATTACTCTAGAATCATTATGTACTGACGGTGGCCTATAGATTTTCGGAATTCTTTTACATGAGATGTCTCAGTTTTAACATTTGATAATATATATACTCTAATATCAAATTCCATTGACTTACCTGCACTGATTCTAGCGTCTCCGTTCTTCAATGTATAACCCTTTTGAAGCTTATCTAACGTAGCAAGGTAGTTCAACGGAGGTTTGACACTAACAAGGAAAAGATTATATATACACAGGAACTCTAGCTAGGGTTTAGGCCAATTTACTACAATAACCCTAATTAATATTTCTATTGTCTAATTAACCCTCTAAAATAAATAACTCTTATTTAACTCCTTTTCTTAATACCCACTCCAATTTACCCCACTATTGGGCCTATTCAAGAATTAAATGGAATCATTTATACAACTTTTAAATTAAATTTTAACTATGTGTTGAACCTTAACTGGTTGAAAAATACTAATTATGTTAAAAATTTTGGGGCGTTATAGAGGGTATGTGTGGACTTCACTAGCCTAAATCAGGCATGCCCAAAAGACCCGTTCCCTTTACCCAAGATCGATCAATTGGTAGATGCAACAGTCGGGCATGACCGAATGTGTTTTCTGGATGCATTCCAAGAGTATCATCAGATTGCCTTATCAACCAAGGACCGCGAAAAGACCGCCTTCATCACTCCACTGGGGATATATTGCTACAAGGTAATGCCATTCGGTCTGAAGAATGCCGGAGCCACTTATCAACGAATGGTCACCAAAATGTTCAAAGACCAGATAGGGAAGATAATGGAGATTTACATTGATGATATGGTCGTAAATAGGGGTGTAAGCTTCACCGACACAACCGACATAACCGCAAGAACCGCACCGCACCGCACCTCACTACGCCATCTTAATAGATGCAGGTGCAGGTGCAGGTGTGTGTAATAGGAAAACCGCACTATAAGGTGTAGGTGCATGCATAAATCAGGAGAAAACCGCACCACACCGCACCTCACCGGTTACACCTTCTATTATGTTATACTTATATGCTAATAATATATGCAGGTGATGTTATGTTATATTTGTATGCTAATGGTATGTGAAGGTTAAGATTGTGTTATATTTATATAAGGATGACATATATGTGCAGGTTGAGATTGGAAATTATGATTCATTCTATGAGATATCTATGTTATAATTTTTTTCTTCTTAAATATGCAGGTTGAGATTAGAAACTATGATTTATATTTGTATGCTATAATTAGCCAAATTTTTTAGTTGTTGTAAATGTGGATTTTTTAAATTAAAATTGACATTTGGGCTGGTCCAATCTGACCCAAATGAGTCCAGCCCAAACCGCAAGACCGCACCTACACCGCACCATACCAAACCGAACTGCACCGTGCCAAAACCGATCTTAATAGGTGCAGGTGCAGGTGTGTGTAATAGGAAAACCGCACTATAAGGTGTAGGTGCATAAATCTGGAAAAAACTGTACCGCACCTCATTGATTACACCCCTAGTCGTATAGAGCAAGTCGTCACGAAATCACTTGGAAGATTAAACGCTTCAAAATGCGTATTTGGGGTCGGCTCTGGAAAATTCCTGGGTTTCATGGTGTCACATAGGGGTATTGAGGTGAACCCAGATCAGATCAAGGCCATTCAAGAGCTGAAGGCACCATAAACTCACAAAGAAGTTCAGCGATTAACAGGGATGACCGCGGCCTTAAATAGGTTCATATCAAGGTTGGCCGATCGGTGCTAACCTTTCTTCCAACTCCTGAAAAAAGGAACTACCTTCCAATGGGATGATAGTTGTATATCGGCTTTTGAAGATCTAAAGAAGTATCTCTCTTCTCCCTTGCTTTTGTCAAACCCAATGTCGGGCGAGCCACTCTTGTTGTATTTAACCGTATCTGAACAGGCTGTAAGTGCCGTACTAATTCGAATTAAGGATACCGCCTAATGCCCGGTATACTATACAAGCAAAACTATGATGGAGGCGGAAACGCGTTATCTCCCCCTAGAGAAGGTCGGCCTGGCGTTGGTCACAGCAGCCAAAAAGCTACCTTAATATTTCCAAGCACACACCATTTATGTGGTGACGTAGTACCCGGTGCAAGCCATGTTTCAAAAAGCCGACTTCACTGGTCGGATTTGGAAATGGGGTGCGAAGATTGGCGCTTTAGACGTAAAGTACCTGCCAAGAACCGCCATAAAGGGGCAAATACTAGTCGATTTTGTTGCAGAATTCACACCGACCACAGAACAAAAGGACTTAAGCGAGACAAAGTTCCAAGAAAATTCGCCCGAAGACTCGGGTTGGTGGAAAATATACGTGGATAGGGCTTCTAATGCCAAGGGGTTAGGAACCAGAGTAGTCATAATAACGCCAGACGAGACGGTAATCGAACAGTCGATTCGTCTTGATTTTAAAGCATCTAACAACGAGGCTAAATATGAAGCCGTCATGGCCGGACTGAATTCGGCAAAGACATTGGGAGCCAAACATCTGATCGTCTACTGTGATTCATTGCTAATAGCAAGTCAGATCAACAGAGAATACATGGCTCGAGATGAGCGTATGGCGGCCAACAGACCATGACCAATTTCAAAACGGTTAGAGTTGAACAGATCGGCCGAAATCTGAACAGCCACGTAGATGCCTTGGCAATGTTGGTGTCTGTTTTCAGCGCTAATTTCAAACGGTTTATATCGATTGAAACCCTTGCAACTCCCAGCATTGCCATGCCTGCATGCCACATCCACACTATTGTGGTCGGTCTATGCTGGATGGATCCCTACGTCCTCTACCTTAAAGAAGGTATCCTGCCCGAACAAAGGAAAGAAGCTGAGATTATCAGAAGAAAGGCTGTAAGGTTTTGGTTATCAAAAGACTCGAAACTCTACAAATGATCATTTTCGGGACCCTATCTTTTGTGTGTCCATCTTGAAATCGTTGAGGACTTACTATACGAAATACATGAAGGCATCTGTGGAAGTCACACAGGGGGAAGATCTCTGGCACACTGAGCCCTCACCCAGGGATATTGGTGGCCCTATATGCAAAAGGACGCTGTGACTTACGTAAAAAAGTGTGACAAGTGTCAAAGATTCTCACATACGGTCCATCAACCAGCCGGTGAGCTTTAGCCACTAGTAAGTCCGTGGCCATTTGCACAATGGGGCATGGACTTGGTCGGTCCATTGCCAAGGGCAACGGGAAATCGACGTTGGCTGATCGTCGCTACAGATTATTTCACAGAGTGGGTTGAAGCCGAACCATTGGCAAATATCAGAGACAAAGATTCGATTAAGTTCGTTTGGAAGAATATTATAACCAGGTTCGGAATACCCAAGACTATCATCTTGGACAATGGAATGCAGTTCAACAGTAAACCTTTCATAAAGTATTGCTCAGAGCTTGGCATAAGAAATATTTACAGCTCGCTAGCGTACCCTCAAAGCAATGGGCAGGCCAAAGCCTCAAACAAAACTGTATTAGACGGAATTAAAAAGAGGCTGGAGGATGCCAAGGGAAGATGGGTAGAAGAATTACCTCACGTCCTGTGGACTTTCAGGATCACGCCACGAAGATCAATGGGTGAAACTCCATTCTCGCTAGCTTATGGCTTAGAAGCAGTCATCCCTTTGGAGATCGGCCTTCCCACCCTCAGGACTTTAGAGTGGGAACCAACAAGAAATGATCTGGCCCAATCCCAAGCTCTAGACCTACTAGAAGAAAGGAGAGAACAGACAATGATTAGACTGGCCTCCTATCAACAACAACTGAAGAAGGGATACAACAAGAATGTTCAGACGAGATCCTTCCAACGAGTTGACCTGGTCCTCAGAAAGGTTTTAGGTAACACTAAGAATCCAAATGACGGGAAGCTAGGACCTAACTAGGAAGGATCGTACCGGGTCCGATCGGTCACGGGAGTGGGAGTTTATCATCTGGATAATTTAAATTCCATAACCCTACCCTGGCCATAGAATGTTAGTAACCTTCGGAAGTATTTTTATTAGTTTACTACTTTTTCTCCTTTCCTTTTCAAAAAAAAAAAAAAAGAGAGGAAAAAGGAGGGATATATATGGATGGTGCAAAGATAGAAACCAAGTAGTATACCCCAGATTGTAAATAAGAATGCCTATGAATGATGATTGGATTTTTTCCTGTTACTTATGTATTCATCTCTCCATACTAAGTTAAAAATCAAACTTGACTTAGGCTTCGGTCAACCTAAGGGTTCCTAAGTGCTAAGGCCCAGGATGACTGGCAAGTTAAAAAAAAAACCAACTTGACTTAGGCTTCGATCAACTTATATGGTTCCTAAGTGCTAAGGCCCAGGATGACTGGCAAGTTAAAAAACCAACTTGACTTAGGCTTCGGTCAACCTAAATGGTTCCTAAGTGCTAAGGCCCAGGATGACTGGCAAGTTAAAAAACCAACTTGACTTAGGCTTCGATCAACCTAAATGGTTCCTAAGTGCTAAGGCCAGGATGACTGGCAAGTTAAAAAACCAACTTGACTTAGGCTTCGGTCAACCTAAATGGTTCCTAAGTGCTAAGGCCCAAGATGACTGGCAAGTTAAAAAAAAAACCAACTTGACTTAGACTTCGGTCAACCTAAATGGTTCCTAAGTGCTAAGGCCCAGGATGACTGGCAAGTTAAAAAACCAACTTGACTTGGACTTCGGTCAACCAAAATGGTTCCTAAGTGCTAAGGCCCAGGATGACTGGCAAGTTAAAAATCCAACTTGACTTGGACTTCGGTCAACCTAAATGGTTCCTAAGTGCTAAGGCCTAAGATGACTGGCAAGTAAAAAAAAAAAAAATAACTTGACTTAGACTTCGGTCAACCTAAACGGCTCCTAAGTGCTAAGGCCCAGGATGACTGGCAAGTTAAAAAACCAACTTGACTTGGACTTCGGTCAACCAAAATGGTTCCTAAGTGCTAAGGCCTAGGATGACTGGAAAATTAAAAAACCAACTTGACTTGGATTTTGGTCAACCAAAATGGTTCCTAAGTGCTAAGGCCCAAGATGATTGGCAAGTTAAAAAACCAACTTGACTTGGACTTCGGTCAACCAAAATGGTTCCTAAGTGCTAAGGCCCAGGATGATTGGCAAGTATTAAAAAACCAACTTGACTTAGATTTCGGTCAACCTAAATGGTTCCTAAGTGTCGACATCGGCGGAAAAATCTTCTTTATTTATTTTTTTTCCTAGATACCGACCCCCATTTGGCGAGTGTTGTGTGTGATCTCTATCTCTTTTCCATTTCGAGATATGAGTTGTGTATGTGTGGGAACCTGTGTACGTGTGTGCGTGTGAGCACAAATTTGGAGTCGCCACCAACCATGGGAAATTTTAAGGTGTGATTGGGCACCTATGTCTAATAGATTTTATCTCGTTTAGACATCTAAAACTAAATGGTCTTGAACCAGAGATAGGTTCGGGGGTTTGCTTATGCATGGGGAAGGTGTTAGGCACCCCACGACATCCGTTTAAGAAAACGGTTACCTCCCTTCTAAGTGTTTCCCTTTATTTGCTAAGCCTAAGGTTTGTTGGTTTTTATTATGAACAAATGTCCCGATTTCCGGTCGTAGCGATATACCAAAGGATGGCAAAGTGCTAATTTGACTTCATTCGGTTTTGATTAGACTCTTTATTTCACCATCCCTTTATCTTTGTATCTTTTAAATTTCCGGGCATTTCGGTGGTAGGATATACTTGAAATCCTAACACCTAGTGCCGGGACAAACAATTAATATTTTTGGTGCCATATTCGGGATCTCTTTACCCTTGATTTCCAAGGAGTAAAGCGGTCCGTCAAATGGCGGGGTTTTGGGTGATTAATTCACACTTTGGGGAATTTTAGACCATGATCCTATGGGAGTTAGAACGTGTAGAATCCCTTACACGAAAGCACGTACCAGCCACGCCTCCGTGTAAAGGACTCATACCATGGTGTCCCAAAGCCAGGGCGAGCCGTAGCCCTTGGGTTGCACCAACTTTGTTTCTAACGCCCACATTACCATGTTTACTCTTTTTAAAGTTTTCATGGCAAAGTGTATTTTAATCACATTCTATATCAAAGCGATAAACAAACAAGCAAAGTATCAAGACGGTAAAATAGTAAAACATTCATACAAATAATCACGACATATTTGCAGCACATAAATCACAAGAATGAATGAGTATGGAATGACCATGGTGTGTTTGCCGCACATAAATCATGAAAATGAATGGGGATGGCAAATATGGGTTGACATAAATACAAGGTTTAATCCAAAATGCAATTTATGACAATACGAGAGTTTTTCAGGAAAGGGTCAGGACCTCGTGGGGTCGGGATTTGATGCTATTGAAAGACTTATTCGAATCCCGACACCACCATAGGATTTACATGAATAAAACAAAAGCAATCTAAAAAGAGGGTTTCAATGCCTTTTCGGGCTTACACGAAGGGTTAGTGCTATTGAAAGACTTATCTAAACCTCCGATGCCAAATAGGACTTATATGAGGAAAAATCATTTTTGAAAAAGAGGTTTCAATGCCTTTTCGGGCTTACACGAAGGGTTAGTGCTATTGAAAGACTTACCTAAACCTCCGATGCCAAATAGGACTTATATGAGTGAAAATCATTTTTGAAAAAGGGTTTCAATGCCTTTTCGGGCTTACACGAAGGGTTAGTGCTATTGAAAGACTTACCTAAACCTCCGATGCCAAATAGGATTTATATGAGGAAAAATCATTTTGAAAATATGCTTGCAATTTACGGGTCCGATGCCTCACGGATTTACATGGGGTTTAGTGCTATTGAAAGGCTTACCTAGAACCACCAATACCGTTCGGTGTTTTCATGCCCAAAATTCAAGGGGAAAAAAGGATGGATAAACAATATTTACAACGTGGTAAATAATGAAATAGCAGTAATCAATAAATTTAAAGCATAACGGGAAGCAACAAATGAATTTAGAACGGTAATAAATCTAAAACACAGGATTTTCAAGGGTCCAATGCCCTATGGAATTACGTGATGGTTAATGCCTCTTTGAGGTCTCACATAATCCATCACGACCAATCGGGATTATCACGCCCAAATCACAAAGAATGGTTAATGCCTCTTTGAGGTCTCACATAATCCATCACGACCAATCGGGATTATCACACCCAAATCACAAAGGGAGAAATATTCACAATATAATATTTACAACGTAGTAAAATAATAAATGACGGAATTTTGACATAGAGGGTTGTGTTTTTCGGGGATCAAGATCCTCTAGAGTTCTTAGGGAACTCTACCATATAGATTTCTCTTAATCCTAGCCTTCCATTTAAAATAAATGGTTTAGATTAATGCCAACTCAGCATTCCACTAACTAAACCCTAAAAAATAGGCTGAAACAAAACAACTAACGTTAACGTTAACGTTTAGAAGAAAAAAAGAAAGAAAGTTAATCACTGTAATTTACAAAGAAAGGCAGAAGCAGAAGAACTGAAAAGACACTCCCACCAAAAACTCAATCTAGAATCATCCAAAAACAATTTCATAACTTTTGTACTTTTTTCATCATCTTCTCCAATTAATCTGAATTGAGGTAAGGTATGTTTACATATTTTTCTTTTCTCTCTACACTCTTTGTTTAGTATAATTTTTTTTTGGCTGTGGAGATATGAAGTTTACTCATATATATTTGATTCTTTTCTCTTGTTTTTTTATTTTTTGTTCCTGATCGGTGGCTTTTTTCTTTATAACTAAAAAAGTTCATAGTTTTTTTTTTTTTTTTACTTAAACACATTGCCGAAAGTTCATAGTACTTTGCAACTCTGTTGATCAGACAATCATGTGTAGTTGTAGAAAGTTTGAAACATTTGGAATTTTGTGTTGTCATGCTTTGAAGGTTTTTGATGTGCTTGATATAAAAATAATTCCTGGTTTATACTTATTGAAGAGATGGACAAGGGAAGCAAAGAATGGATATGTTTTAGATAGAAGTGGGAGGGATGTCCAAGAAGATGTTAACTTGGATATTACAGCACGATATAGAAGATTATGTCCCAGGTTGGTTAGATTAGCCTCTCGAGCTGCTGACTTCGAAGAAGCATATGTTTTGGTAGAAAGAGCGGTAAATGAATTAGAAAAGCAAGTTGAAGATATTGCTAAGAAATCTTCTAATGTGAATCTGGATAATTCTGTAGCTCAAGTGTCTATGTTGGGTGCAAATGAACTTGTGAGTCATGGAGAATCTTTTGAGAACTTAGTTGAAAATGTTAAAGGGCTCAAGAAGAAAGAAGGTCGCAAGGGCGGAAAACGATTAAGAAATTGGGTTGAGAAGCAACCAAGAAGAAAGAAAAAAATTCCAGAAAATATGAACAAAGGACAATACACATTCAAGGTACTTTTCTTACATGCACTTTGTATGGATTGTTAAATATGATATTATTAGTTAAATTAATATTTTATGCCAAATCTGAAATTTTTATTTAAGTTAACATTTTATGCCTTTTGACATAGGAAAATCATGGTTCTTCTCACATACATCACCATATCTCCGGCTCTCATATGGAACATTATCCTTCTCAGGTAAACAATATTATGAACTTTTACTATAACAATTTAAAATACAATGACCTTCCAAAATTTAAGTTAATTATGTATTTGTGTATGCTTTTTTTTTCTTCTTTATATTTTGTGATATAGGGAGTTGATTAGGTGCCTAATTCAATGGCATGGATGACCTATGAAGAGCCCCAACAAACTACATGCCAAAATAGTTTCATTGAATTTTTAGCAGTAAACTTGCTTACACCTTGCTGTGATTTTTAAACTATTATTTTGTTTATTTTCTTTATTCATGTAATTGTTGTGGCTATATAGGGATCCTTTGCCAACAGTACACCCGTCTCACATTCTCAAGCCTCAAATAGTGCTTATAGTAGTCAGGTAAAAATGTGTTTTCTCACATTTGAGGAAAAAAAAAAAAAAAAAAGGACTTTGTATACTAGGCTGACACGTCAATTGGATATAATTATTTTTTTTTGTAGGGACCAGATGTTGGGTTTAATCATGCACGAATTCCTCTTGGTGATAGAACAAATAACTATTTCGATTCTGAGAATTACCTTGGTATGTAACCAACTAAGGTTGTAAACAAGTTGCCAACTTTTGACACTTGTTTATTTAAAAATTTAACTTTGATTTTTGAAATATTTCAGGTCTTTGATTTTGGAAGCTGTAAATGTAATGCACCAATGTTGTCAATGATGTTGCAGATGAAAGATGCATATGCTTTGTATGGTGGTTGAGGGCCTCACACTTTTGTTATCCTGGGATTGTAACTTATATTTTGACTACTTGTATTTGAGTTATTTACTACTTGTGCAACGATCACAGAACTTGATGTTTTGATATGTTATGCGTTTTGACTTATTTACTACAATGCAAAGAGTTTAATGAGGTTGTATGCCCTATCTACATGGAGCATCCACATGACAGATGACAAATCTTACATTTTTATGTTACAGGTTTCTTGCTTGGATTGCTTTAAAAAATTAATGAGCAACACTTGGACTTTGCCAACCTCTGTATCAGTAGATCCATACAATTCTCATATTTCTTATTAATTACAAAAAAGGGGGCACACCCCATGTACAACATAATATCTTGTTAAAGAAAAACTTACAACACTTTCCCCATTAAACTCAATTACAACAATTCCTCATATCAACAATCTATCCCCATTAAACTCAATCACAACAATTCCTCATATCAGCAATCACTATCCCCATTAAACTCAATTACAACAATTACTCATATCAGCAATCACTAAAGAATTTCCTAACCATCGAAGAAAATCGTATTGTTGATGGTGGCTTAGAGAGATCAATGTCCACTGTGCTAAAAAGTTTTGCCTTCTGGAACATTTCTTTGAAATGGCATAAAGAGATCAATGTGCCTGTGTGCAACAAAATACATATGAGAGATAGGTTTTCTAATTCCCTGCAAAAAGGAAAATGATGAAAGAAGAGAATAATACAAAAATAACAAAATTAAATAACAGGGCAGTTAGCAAACCATAAACATTGAGAACAAACTTATGGAACTTTTATTTGGAGCAAAAATTAGTTCTGGTATTCAATTTTTTGGACCTATAAATATAGATTTCAATAGGAATAACATAGTTGTTTATTTGATTTACTTTAACTGATATATTCTTCTTCTGTTTATGCTTTTGATTTTTAACACATAGCAACACACGGTGATCTTGTTGTTCAAGCAAAGAAAATTTCAAAATATAGAGCATTACGCTCTAGTCAACCAGATTAAAGCAATACCTTATCATTTCAATGGTACTTCGCACAATCTGAAGATAACCTCAGTTGGTTATCAACTCAAATAATAATTTGAAAAAAAAAAACCCAACAATTTTGGGTTAGATTAATTTAAGAGTTCTGTTTGAAGATTAATTCCACTAACAAACATGGCAATCAATATAACCTCCATTAAAACCTCATCAAATGGAGTCTGGAAAGACGATTTGGTGGACTAAAAATAACAAAACGTTTTGGGTAAAGATTAATTTAAGAGCTCCATTTTTAATTAGATCCTAAAATCTTTTCATCAATCCACTTACCTTTATCACTTTTCTTCCACCCAACGTCAAATTAGACAAAAGAATGATGAGGAGGCAGAGGCAGAGGCAGAGGCAGAGGCGGAGGCGGAGGCGGTGAATGGTCGAGGCAGTCACCCGCTTCTCTCTTGACTTCGATCCACCAGCTTTGTTCTAAACATCAACCCACCGGGTCGCTCTTGACTTCTAATGAGGGGTGAGAGATAAAGGCATAGGCGGAGGTAGAGGCAGCCGGAGTAGAAATCACTGTTGAAAGTGGAAGGGAGAGGCAGAGGGTTGTACGTTGATTCAGTGTCTCCTGTGTCTTCTGCTATTCCTCGTACTAACGCCGTTAGTTAAACAATAAGTTAGTAACATATTTTAGAAAAGCTTATTTTTTAGGGTTTAGTTAGTGGAATGCTGAGTTGGCATTAATCTAAACCATTTATTTTAAATGGAAGGTTAGGATTAAGAGAAATCTATGTGGTAGAGTTCCCTAAGAACTCTAGAGGATCTTGATCCGTTTTTCGGATCAAGTACCTCGTGAGCTAACATGGTTGTTAAGGCCTTATAGAGGGCTTACATAATCCACCAAAGCCACTCGGGATTGCCGTACTAAAACACATGGGAAAGGGGGATAATCACAACATGATATATTCACAAATACATAGTAAATGTAAATAAAGCGATAAATGACATTATTTAGACATGGGGGAGTGTATTTTTCGGGTCAAGCACCTTGTGGGCTAACATGGTTGTTAAGGCCTCATGGAGAGCTTACATAATCCACCAAAGCCACTCGGGATTGCCGTACTAAAACACACGGGAAAGGGATAATCATAACACAATATATATATTCACAAGTATAAAGCAATAAATGTACTTAGAACAAAGATTTTTCAAAGGGTCCAATGCCTATGGAATTACATGGTGGTTAAAGCCTCATTGAGGTCTCACATAACCCACCATGACCAATCGGGATTATCACGCCCAAATCACATATTTACAACATAGTAAAGCGATAAATGGCATTATTTAGACATGGGGGAGCGTGTTTTTCGGGTCAAATACCTCGTGGGCTAACATGGTTGTTAAGGCCTCATAGAGGGCTTACATAATCCACCAAAGCCACTCGGGATTGCCGTACTAAAACACACGAGAAAGGGATAATCACAACACAATATATATATTCACAAGTATAAAGCAATAAATGTACTTAGATCTACAAATGAGAGCAATAAATAACTCAAAGCATATAGATAAAGCAATAACAAGACAATAAATGAACTAAGAGAGCATAAATGAACTAAAATGAACTACAAGGCATAAAAATAGAACATGAATGAACTAATAAACATAAACTAAAGTGGATCCTTGTGAATCCCTTCCCATTTTAGGGATCATCACTAGTCACTTCCACTAAGAAAGAGGAAAAAAGGAGAGAAAAGAGGAGAGAGAAAGAGCTTAGAGAGAGAGAGTACCTAGAGAGGAGTCTCTCACTCTAAAACTACCCAAAAACCCCTCCTAAAAACCCCTAAACCCCTATTTTTTGCCTATTCTACGCTTAAGAAGGCCTAATGCCCGAGCAAAATTGTGTCTAAATGAGAGGGGGGGAGGCTTTATTTATAGGGAGGCATGCACGCCTGGCACGCCATCATGCCGCGCGGCGCGTGATGATGGTGTGCGAGCCGTGGAGCTGCCATGTGGCAGTCTTATCCTCCACGCCAGCCCCCCACCGAATCCTCCTCGGTTTTCGTGCGCGTACCCTTTTCTGACCCAATTTTTTAGGGCCATTTTGGAGGTCTTCTAGTACTCAAAATGGGTAATGCAACATATCTTCGGAAATATCTCGACGTCTTCTTTCCAACGGTATAAAGTTTGCGCGAATCAGAGTTCGGACGAGAGAGTTATGGCTCCCGGAAGTCGGGGTGCAGGAGTTGTTTTTGTGTGTTTTTCCGGCGAAGATTCCGATCAAACGGGGGATGCCACCGGAGTCGTCATCTTTCCAACGCATCCGGGCTCGTGGGTCAACTTGCAGCGAGTCGGAAAGACTCTACGCGCGAAGGCAACTGTCTGGGAGAAAAACGTGCCAAATCTTTGGCTCATTTTTCCTTACTTTTTGTCTGTATTTGCGCGCATATTTGACCTAGCTCCCGACGTCGGATTTCGGCGTTCTTGGTACCGTCGGAAATTTTGCGCTGCCCTCTTTTTCAAGGTTCTGGGCTCGCAGGAAGCCGAGCTTGGGTTCGCGAGATACAGTTCCGCGAACAGGGGCCGCCGGAGTGTTTTTGGTCCGTTGGAGGACATTTTTCCGATCGGGATTCTGACTAGACCCGGGAAAATCTTGGCGATCCGAGAGTTCCACGTTGTGCATGAATGTGTCCTCTTTCCAACGTGCCCAGGCTTGCGGATCAACTTGTTGTGATTCAGGAAGAATCTGCGCGCAAGCGCGGCAACGTCGGTGGGAAAGTTCCGGAATTTTCAGCACAGCCTTATTCCGTCGACCTGTTTTCGCGTGCGTGTTCGATGTAGTTCCCGATATCGGATTTCGACGATCTTGGTATCGTCGGAAAGCTTGTGCTACCGATTTTCTGAAGGTATAGGCCTTGCGCAGAGGCGAGCTTGGCTTCGCAAGATATGATCTCGCGAACAGAGGTTGTTGGGGTGTTCCTTATGCCAAGGGTCATTTTCTGATCGAGATTCCAGCTTGGCCGGAAGAGCTCTTGACGATCTGGGAGTTGCGCGTTGTAGCTGAAGCAACCTTCTTGCTTAAGGGTCTCAGCTCGTGGACCAAGTTGCTGCGAGTCGGAGAGAATCTACGTGCAAACGCTGCCTCCCAAATAGGCTGTTTTGTCAACAACACTTAGTAAAATTTGGCTAAGTGTGGGACCGTTTTTCCACAGTTTTGTCCATAACTCCCTCGTTTCTCGTCCGTTTTTGACCCGTAAAGTATCGGATCGAAACTCTCATCATGCTCTACACCATGGTCAGGGGGTGGTCAGTTCGATTCAGCTTTTGGTCTGGTCAACGGTCCGGTCAAACCTTGGTCAAACTTGGTCAACCCTTAGTCAACCTCGGTCAAATTTGGTCAAAGTTCCCCAAACTCTGGGAAATGTATCCCGGACCACGTTTTGAGGGTTTTTTTTGGCATGGTGGACCCTAGTCGGGTCAGGAACGGCTCTGTTAAACCCTGGTCAACCCTCGGTCTTTTTTTGGTCAAACTTGGTCAAACTTGGTCAACCTTGGGAAAACTTGGTCGGATTTCGGGAAATGTGCCCCGAACCCCGTTTTGAGGTAATTTGACGTGGTGGGCCTTCGTCGGATCAGGCCGGCTTGGTTCGGGCAGTCTCGTTTTGCGTGCCGACACTCGAGAAAATCCCGTGGGTAAAAATGGGGTTATGACACCTTCCACACTGTTTCCTGTCCTCTTCTTGCTTTATATGGCTACCTCGTCATCGAGGGGGATTCAGACCAGTTTCTTCTAGACCCCCTGCCTGAGCTCCTTCCCCTTTCTTTCTTCCGCCCAAAATTTCCTCCTCTTCGGTATCTTCGACCGATGTACTCAAACTATCTGATGATATGGATCGGGTAGGCTTACTTCTAGTCTTCGGCCTGCTAAAGTGTTTTGATCTCCTGGAGTTCTTATTTTTCTTCAACTTCTTTTTCAGTTCGAGGACTTATTATTTTAGCGCCTCTACTGTGTCCATGTTCCTTTCGTCTCCAGTTCGATCATTGGATGACATGCTATTTTTTGGCTCTATAGCTCTGCTTTCTCGGTCCGTTTTAGACCGTTTGCAATATAGGTGTGATGGCTCTAGTTTTCGTTCATCTCTGACTTCTGACCTAACTATCAGCCTTTGGAGTGCCTTCTCTGAGGGTGACCCCTCGGGCCATCGGTT
This sequence comes from Fagus sylvatica, assembly GCA_907173295.1. NCBI lineage: Eukaryota > Viridiplantae > Streptophyta > Magnoliopsida > Fagales > Fagaceae > Fagus > Fagus sylvatica. The sequence continues at coordinate 39,516,083 of OU015768.1, read as the reverse complement.
ATCATTATTAGAAGACAAGTCGGTCTCCGAGATGGGATGTTCACCTTCTGGGATCACCATTGGGTTCTTTCCGTTTCCGGAATACACTGTTACCTTCTCAATTTGACTGTTCATTCTTCTTGGAATTTTTTATCTTGAAAAAGTACTTTCCCACAGACGGCGCCAATTGTAGTGGGTCCTTTTTATATTACAATTAATTTCTTAAAGTAGAAAAAAATACTTTTGGTCAAACTTTCCAGAAAAAGGTCTTTCTCATTAATGATTGGTTTTGGTTTTATATCAAATCATGCCTCGTATTCCATACCCACCTTTTCAATGTGGGACAGTTCTTTACAATATAAATAAATACAATTTCCTATTTTACTTTTGTCATTCCTTGTGAAGTCTGGCCCACCACTTGTAGGGAATTGGGCCAAACTCAGCTAAACTCTTTCTTCATTTGGATAGGAGTTGGGCCAGGTTTTGTATGGGCATGATCCATTCTTTATCCAGCTAAACTCAGCTAAACTCTTTTTTCATGTAGCAGTCTACCACTATGTATTATGATACGACAGTGAGATAACTCAGAGAACCTTAGAAGTACTTCACTGACATTTTATAGCTATTGCTCCCTGATGTGCTCTATTTATGTTTACTGGTTGTTGGCTATTGATATACTATTGGCTTTTGATGGTAAGGAAGTTGGGTTTTTGAGTTTAAAAAATCTGAACTATTGAGGACTCTTTTTCTAGTTGGTTATTGAAGTTCTTATATGAAGAATTATTTTATAATTTGGCTATGTTTTGTGCCGTTCTTTGTGTAGATTAGTTCTTGACTTTTGAGATTAACAATGCAACAAAGGAAGGTTTCCAGTTGTTCAAAAGATAGGTCCATGCAAAGTGGAAGTAAACATCAATGGATAATTACTGAGGATGCGAAGCTAGTAGAAATGTAGAATGTCTTGTGGATATGGCTAATTCGGGCCCAACATGGAAGGTTGAAAATGGGTTTAAGTCTGGCTATTTGTTGGAGTTAGAAATGATGATGTTAGAGAAGATACCTGGCTATAAGCTTAGGGCTTAACCTCATATTGAGAACAAATGGGGCAGATAGAAGAATGAAAGTACATGAGGAGCTTATTTTTGTTGGGACAGGCTTGACTGATGAAGGAATTGTGAAGGTTGGAGGGATTATTACTGCTGATTGCAATAAGATTGATTATTTTTTCACATTGGGAGGGCATTTCAAGAAGTTGTATGTGTATAGCTTGCTTCAAAAGAGGCTTTACTTATGTAAAGCTTTGCTTGGTGTACTCATGAAAACGAACATTATTTCTTCTTTAGTGTCTCTCCCTCTCTTTTCTAATACTGTAGTTAAGTACATGAATAGATTGGAACTATTTGTAAACCAATTTATTTCTATCAATGGTACTTTATGTGTATTCTATCTATTAGTTATATTTTTAAAATAACTTGGTTGCTTACTTATAATTTAGAATATTTTTTTTAGGTAACTTTGAGAATTAGTTTAATGAATTTTATCCACCCTCCTTTTAATATTTATAGGTATTAGGGGTTATTTTAGTCATTTTAATAATTAAATGATATAATATATATATATATATATATATATATATGGTTAAATACACTGTTGGTCCCTAACGTTTACCTAAGTTACACATTTGGTCCCTAAACGTTTAAAACGGGCACAAATGATCCCTAACGTTTCAAAATTATGCACCATTAGTCCTTCTGTTAGCTTGGTGTATACGTGGCTAACAGATTGATGATGTGACCAAATTTTAATTGAGATGGCATTTTTTTTTTTTCATTTACAACTAGGAAATGACATGGCTTGCCCATTTTAAATCAACCCAACCCAAATTAAAATAAACCCCACCCGAATTGAAAATCAACCCAACCCTAAAATTAAACACAATCTCTCTCTTCTTCCTCTTCATCACTCTTGCTTCTCTCCTCTCTCGCTGTGTCACCTGAAACACCATCACCGTGCACCCTTTCTCTTATATGTATGTAATTATGCCATTTATTAAGAGTCATTTGTTGATTTGTGGGCTTACTACATAATCTAACCCCTTTGTAAATTGACTGAACACAACAACTGGTGTGGGACATACTAATAAAAGGTTGCAACCATTTCGCCAGATTTTGGTTAAAAAGTTTTAAAGCACCACCCATTTTTTCCTTTATTTTTCCCTCATTGTATGATTAATATGTTTTTTGTAAAATGTTCTTGCCTTTAATTAGTATACACTGTGGCATTTTTAATTTTATTGTTTTTGAACAGCAGAAGCAAAGAACCTTAAAAAAAAACTTTTAATTTATCTTTTGGCTCTGTTTGTTCCCATAAAAACCATTAATTCTAAAGCTGGAGATAATGTTTCCAAGAACTCAAAAGCAACAGAACTCGATTACATTAAAGCATTGGTAAAATTTTCTACAATTGCCCATCACTTCAGTATAAAGTATATTGCTTAAAATAATCACATAATAGATGCATCCAAGGTGAATATATATAATTGGCACATCATGAATCTACAACAGAAATTCTGATTATAACCCTTTTTGTTTTCAAGTGTTTTTCTTTGTACTTATAAATAATGAACGAATCTGGTGAATGAAATTTAAGGGTCTATGGACCAAAGTGTAGAGAGAAGTGCGACATAGAGGCAAGAGAATGGCTACGGTGATGGTGTTTTAGGCGACACAGTGAGAGAGGAGAGAGACAAGAGCGATGAAGAGGGAGAAGAGGGAGATTGGGTTTAATTTTAGGGTTGGGTTGATTTTCAATTCGGGTGGGGTTTATTTCAATTTGGGTTGGGTTGATTTAAAATGAGTAAGCCATGTCATTTCCTAGATGTAAATGAAAAAAAAAAAAAAATGTCACCTTAATTAAAATTTGGTCACGTCATCAATCCGTTAGCCAAGTATACACAAAGTTAATGAAGACTAACGAAAGGACTAATGGTGCACGATTTTGAAACGTTAGGGACCATTTGTACCCGTTTTAAACGTTAGGAACCAAACGTGCAACTTAGGTAAACGTTAGGGACCAATAGTGTATTTAACACTTTTTTTTTTTAATAGTTATAGGTATTAGGGGTTATTTTAGTCATTTTAATAATTAAATGATTTTTTAATTGTTATATGAATTTTTTTTTTTTTAATGTTATATGAATTTTTTTTAATAGTTATAGGTCTTGGGGGTATATTAGTTATTTTTAAGTATATGAATTTTTTTTTTTAAAATTTTTTTTATAGCTATATGAATTATTTTTTAATAGTTATATGAAAGATTTTTTTATATAATTATATGATTTTTTTAATAGTTATAGGTCTTATCGTCTTGGGGATATTTTAGTCATTTTATTAATGTTAGGGTATTATATGTTACACGAGGGTACTTTTGGAATTCATTATAAAAAATTGTAATGATTTCTAAGAATGTGATCAAATCAAACAAGCATTGGAATGTTACATTCTTGGAATGTGAAAGGGATGTAATTAATGAACCAAATATCATAATCCAACATTCTCTTAGGCTCCATTTGTTTCGACGTAAAACATTTTCCGTAAAATGTTTTCATCATTTTCGGACGTTTGTTTCGCTGTAAAACCAAAAGTCAACAGAAAATATTTGTTGTTGACCGGAAAATGGTAAGGGAAAAATAGGAAAACGGTTTACGAAAAATTTTTCCGTAAACCATTTTCCAAAATACGCGTTCTGCTCTCTCGACGTTGCTCTCTTTCTCAGCTCTTTCTCTCAGCTCTCTCTCTGCCCTTTCTCAGCTCTCTCTCTTTGCCGCCCCAGATCTGAACCCGACGAGGCGGTTGATGAGATCGGTGAGCTCGAGGGCGGCGCGGTGGGATACGAGAACCCTCCCCAGATCGAAGCCGACGCCCTAGATCCGGACCTAACAAGGGCGGCGCGATGGGACTCGAGAACCGGTCTGCGATCGAAGCCAGCCTAGATCTGGATTCGACGAGAACCGATGTGCTCGTGCTCGTGCTCTCGATCGCCAAGAACCGGTGTACTCGTGCTCATGCTCGTGCCACCATCTCTCTCTCCGATGTGCTCGTGCGCCAAGAACCGGTTTTGCTCATGATTGTGATGATTTGTGGGTTTTGATTTGTTTGTTTTTGGTTTGTTCTTGGTTTTGATGGAGTGGGTTTTGCTGTGATGGTGGGTTTATGGGTTGTTTTATGGTGGTTTGTGGTGGATTTCTGGTGGTTTGCGGTGGTGGGATTGCGGTTTCTGATTTTTTTTTATTTTCATTTTACGTTGCTCCAAACACTGTAAAATACTTTTAGACTATTTTCCAAAATGCAACCAAACATAGGAAAAAAATTATTTTCTTTGAAATCATTTACATTTGCAAACATTTTACGGTGGAGAATGTTTTACGTCGAAACAAACGGAGCCTTAATGTGATTCCATGGTTCAAGGATTATAGGAATGTTACATTACTGCATAATCTAAGATCAAGCAAACCAAACGCCTCCTAATTAAATGAGCACAGGAAAATGCTCTAATTAAATGAATATAGTTACTTTTAGCAACCAAAAGAGAATATAGTTACTGTTCAATGTTCACCAGTTAGTTAAATTAAACAAGTACTCAAAATGGTGCACGTGCATACCAAACATTGCAATACTAAAAAGTCAGCCTCAGCTCTGTTATTGAATTATTTGTAGGATAAAACTTAAGTACAGTTTCTTAGGTCAAATACGTTAGGTTTCCCAATTGAATTTAAACACATGGTTGCATTAACCAATGAAACACAAACAATATTATCTTTTCCAAGAATATTTAAATTCAATGTATTTGAATTCAACTAAGAACCTAATGTACTTGACCTAAAGAATTGTATCTAAATTTTATCCTTATTTATTTATTTATATAGCAAAAAAACAAGGAGTTATTTTTCTTTGTCAATAAAAATGGAAAATTTGTCGCAAAGCGCCAAAGCCTCCAATTCCAGTTGAAGTTGTACTAGCTGTACACAGTAGCCCAAGTTTAATTTAGAACAATCAGGGCTTGGAACTAGACGGGCTGAGCCTAAAAGTTCTTACCTCTTGATTTTTCTCCACTGGACCACTAGTGTGTATACAAAGTACTTCTCAAGCCAACAGGCCGACTTAGTTTCATACAGTGGGCCAATTGAGGTGCGCAACCCAGACTTAGTATTACGAACCTCTTGGCTCTGACACGGTAGAAGAAGAAAGGGTGGGTTCAACCTTAGTCCTCCATAATGGATTGGGCTTGGGTTGAGTTAGTAAAATAGAACAAACAAATTGCACAAACTATAAAAAGGCTTGGGAAAATTACACTTTACCACCCTCAACTATCACCCATTTTTCACTTCACTCCCTAAACTTTAAAAGGTAACAATTGTCCCCCTAAACTAATCGAATTGCACGGCCGTTACCCCCTGAGGCTAAAATCGAGTTAAAATAGACGAAATAGAGTAACACGGAATAGGCCAACTTGTATCTCTGAGTTTTCTTTTGACTCTTCTTCAAGTGTGGCTCCTTCCAGTGGGTAACGGTCTACTCTATTCTGTCTATTTTAACTCGATTTTGGCCTCAGGGGGTAACGGCTGTGCAATTAGATTAGTTTAGGGGGGCAATTGTTACTTTTTAAAGTTTAGAGGGTGAAGTGAAAAATGGGTGATAGTTGAGGGTGGTAAAGTGTAATTTCCCCAAAAGGCTTTGTTTAAAAGGGGATTAACATCTTTTAGAGTTCTTAGTAAAAATCAAATATGAATTTCCTAAAATCTTACTCATCTATTTTGAATTATTATTATCTTGGTATCTATTTATATGATTGATGATCTAACAAAAACTAATCCATTAATTTCAATATATAAAATATTAAAAACTTATAGAGGATTTTAATCAATTTTAAGAAATCCAAGATAGAAATTGAGCTTAATATTTGTAAGGTAGTGGAAATGTTGACCCGCCCAAACTTGAAATGGGCCCGACTTATAGTCCACAACAAGATATACAACAAGGAGAGAAGGAGGAGAATGATTGATGATTCACGTGTGACACGCGCAATGGAAGAGCGTGAAACAGCATTTCTGATTGGATTAAACTGTTCCCTTCTGGGACGAAACCGGACACCACTAGTACTGAGAAGCGAGATAGAGAGAGAGAGAGAGAGAGAGAGAGAGAGAGAGAGAGAGAGAGAGAGAGAGAGAGAGAGAATCTATATATATATATATATATATATATATATATATATATATATATATATAATATATATATATATATATATATATATATGAAACCAGAAGACATTGCCAAATAGCTTTCTAATGGGATAAATCCTAATTACCTATGGGTGAAAAACACTACCTACATGCACCCTCCTTCGCATAAGTATGAGTTATCGTTGAAGTTTCAAACTCCGGGATCTCACGAACACAGCTTTGATCACCACATTCCTCACTTCAAATTCATGACCTCTCTTTATGGCGATGATGGAGTATTTGTGCAGCTGATGGTATCGGATGTGTCGATCTTGAATTTATGTTAGTTGTAGGACAGTAGGAATTTATGGAAAAGTGATTTGATGATGAGTGATTGTTTTATGGATGGTCATGAAATGATGGATTTAGGCTATGAATTTTATGGGTTTGGAGAAGTGGGTGATTACTATAGCTGAAGGTATGCAGAATAATGCTCTAGTGTGTGTTTGGCGGCCCCCTTGCTATCTATCTATCTATATCTATAATATCTATAATCTATTATATAAACTAAAAGTTGAAGCTAAGAGAAACTATTTTATCTTCTCCAAAACCTGCCACATCAGATTTATCACTCCCACAAAATCCCATTTCATGCTTCCCTTTATTTAATTCTCTACCTCATACGTTATCTCTATTTATTTCTCTCTCCCACGTCTCTCTTTTCCTCCTTTCTCTCTCCCACGGCTTGGTGCTAACCCTCTGTCTTCCCAACGGTTGTTCCTCTACCCAGAACTGTTCATCTGTCTCCCACATACCTCTTGAACTCCTTCCCCTGTTCATCTCCCCAACCCCAATCTCCTATTTAACCCATACCCGCATACAATCTCTATCCTCCTCCTCCTGCTTTTTCTTAAAGAGACACAGAGCTACAGAGAGAGCAGAAACTGCCGATCACTTCATCACTCACTTTGCTCCCGATCCTGTCAAGCTGCCGCCGTCAGCCACAGCCTCTTCAATCTCTCATCCTCATCTCCTTCCAGCTTTCCCAATGCCCCCTCTCAGGTACTCTTCAGTTTCATTTTTTGCTGCATTCGCAATCTTTAAAAAAAAAAATAATAATACCTAAGATCTTTAAGAAGCTTTTGGCTAACACTACAGCTAGTTTGTAGTTGCCCCTATCATCACTTGGAATTTGGTCTGCAATTAAAAGGATGGGATGGGCTTTGTTATGTAAGCTCACTTATTTAATTGATCTTTTTCTCTGCAACCATTGATACTTATTGATTGGGTATCCGCAAGCTTACTTATTGATCCTTACCCTTGAATTTGATGATGCAGAGAACTGTGCATCATATCCTACCCATGTATAAGAACTGTGCTATGAAGCCTATTTGAATGCAGAGTATTCGATGAAATGTCTGATAGAAAATAAACATTATAGTTTACTTTTTCTCATCTTAAAACATTGCAACCGATTATCTTTCTTCCTCTTCGAAGACCCCCAAAATTTAATGAATTCGAAATGAAGGCTTATGTGGTTTGTACAGAGGGATTCTGCCAGAATACTACAAGGTGGTGCCTGGTGTAGGTATTTGTTTTATGACATACAAGACACTGAAGAAGCTTTTGGCTGACACTACAGCCAGTTTGTAGTTGCCCCTGTCATCACTTGGAATTTGGGTCTGCAATTAAAAGGATGGCGATGGGCTTTGTTATGTAAGCTCACTTATTTAATTGATCTTTTTCTCTGCAACCATTGATACTTATTGATTGGGTATCCGCAAGCTTACTTATTGATCCTTACCCTTGAATTTGATGATGCAGCTAAATCTAATAATGGTATATAAATTTTCATAGATTTTGACAGATGCAGAAAAGGCAAAAACTAGAGATTGAGGATCTTTGTACGAAGCTTTAGGTGATGGTCGTCTTGACACAAACTTACAGTGAAGAGGTTAGACACAAACTTAACAGTTAAATTCTTGACACAAGTTTATTGACCATTCCCGACTTTGATGCCATCACTTTTATAACGTTTGGATATGTGTGCTACTAGGTTGTAGCTTTCAGTCCCCACAAGTTTCATAATTGTAATGCTTGGGATCTGTTTATACTTGCAGGTGTACGTTTTATTTGCAAAGATTGACGGTAGAGTAAAAGAAGCAACATATCATGCTTGGCTTGGTCTTTATATACGAAGTATATTTGTCTTGAAGTTTTAATAGAGACGATGTTGATGCATTTGGATCGATAAACAAATATTTCACTTGACTGTCATGAATGGATTTTGCTTCCTGGATGTATAAGTTGAATGCTATAACTTTCATTAGATGGAACACTACATGTTACAAGTAGGAATTAGGTGGATTGAAATTGTTTTTATTTTAAACAACAAATGTTGGGGATAGTGATCTACTATTGTTAAAAAAGAAGCAAGAAAATAAAAGAGCTACTTTAGTGCTTATTTATCCATTTTGTGTTTGCGTGTGTGTGTATGTGTGTGTGGTGACATTAAGGTGTAAGTTTGTTTGTGGTGAACAGAGTCCTTAATCTGTGTGTGGTGATATTAAGATGTTGATAGCCTAATATCCAAAGCAGTGAACCAAACCAAGCTGCTAAGAATAAATGTAAAGAACGAGAATTGTGGAAACTAACTTATTTGAAACTCATTTAGCCAAAATAATAATGAGTAGCTACGAATGTTTGAGGAATAGCTATGATGTCTTTGTCTTGACCGAATTTGTAGCCTTTATTAGTAGATTCATTTTATGTGGTTTTTTTATTTTTTTTATTTACTATGAATGTTTGAGGAAAAGCTATTGAAATAGTTACTGATCTTTTAGTTCTTTGAATAATGATGATCCATGTATTGTTTATATGTTTAAGATTTCTTTTGTAAAAATTGTTGAAGCAACAAGATGTGGGTAATTTTGGAACAATTGTGCCAGCAAAAGTGATCTGGAGACTTCATAATCATCTAAGCAAGGTCCCAAGTGTGGCAATTTTGTATTCATTATCTCATAAAAAAAAAAAAAAAAAGTTTTTATTTTTACTTTTTTATTTTTAAAATTGCATCATGTTTTTATGGATATCTCCATAAGTATAATGGATGATGCAAAACATTTTTTTTTTTTTACTCTAGAAAAATAATAAAACTAAAAGTCTAAAATCACACTTTAAAATAAAACATATATAAGATTATTTAACTTATACTCCATTAAGAAATAATTATATCAATTTTCCCGCGTATTGCGCGGGTCTGCGACTAGTATAAACTAAAAGCTGGAGCTGAGAGAAAATTTGTTATCTTCTCCCAAGCTTGCCACATCAGATTTACTGCTCTCACACATCTCTCCCTCTCACACGCCTCCTCTCTCACACGTCTCCCCCCAATTAATTCGATAATAAAACTGCTTTGGCTCTCTCTCTTCCTCCTCAACCGTTTTGTCTCCCCATTGTCCTCACCTCTTCATCTCTCATACCCATTAAATCAAATGATCTCCCTAATTTATTTCAATCTAATTTACTGTTACCCTTCCTATGACTCTCACTCTCCCATTTTTTGACTCTTCAGCTTTCAACTTTTCAGATGCTTCTCACTATACCACCGAAAAAAATTATAAAACCCCCAATTTCATTGCAAGTTGTTCAGGGGGTTTAATTGACCGCTGCCAAGATGCAACAGAGAGAGATGGAAAGACGGGATGGGAAGAGAGAGAGCAAAAGAGAGGAGAGAGAGAAGGTCTAATCGTTGATGCCATAGGTAATTTCCTCACCATCTCACTCTCACTCTCTGTCTTGCACTCTTTATATTTGTGGAAATTTCTCTATGTGGCTCTGTTTTTAGGAAGTGAGGGTTTGAGATATAAGTTTCTATATAATAAATAACTTTGAATTTTTAATTTATTTTTGGAGTGTGGAAAAGAATGAGCATAGAAAAGGTGCTTGGTGGCAGATGTTGCTGAATATTCCAGCTTTTCATGTGTAGTCTTAATTGTTATCGCCAAAGCTTTGCAATTGCAGGTAACCTTGGTGGAGTTTCTGCAAAGGCACAGGTATGTTATAATTTTTTTTTTTTTTTTTTTTCCTCTTTGATATACAAGGAATTATATTCTAACTTTGGGTGTGGGTTTCATATTTAAACAGTGTGCTTTGATGCCCTTGCCCCTTGGCCTTTTGCTTGCTGCAGTTCTTCTTAATTGTGGGGTGTGGGGGCATTAGATATTGTATTTATTTTTTAACGGGTCGTATACTAAAAAAGAATTGCCTGCAGAACCTTAATTTTTGTAGGTATTTGTTTATTTATTTTTATTTCATTTCAGTATGCTCTGTTCTTCATTCCTTCAGGTTAGCTGTGCAGCAGAAGTAGTGGAGGCCTTTTTTTGTTCAGTACTAAGGCCGTAAGGTTGAGTATGGTGGGGTCTAAGATATGGTCTAGGTTTCTAAGATATTGCTAGGGAAGACTTTTTATAGTCACCGAATGGACTATGTTATCTACGGATCTGCCCTTAATTCAGTACTTAAACCATCTATAGTTAGTGAAGGTTAATAGATTATGGAAAATCTCTTCAAGATAGTGGACGCTGCCTTTTGGTTAATCTGGGTTAGAATTCTGTCATGACCCGAGTACATGGGGATAATGCATAGAGTGTAGAAGAGTTACCTGGGATTGCAGCAGTATCCTAATCTTTGTATAGGATTATAGTACTCTTTGGATAGGAATATTCAGTTTGCATATATTTTAGTTACGTGTAGTTGCTGCTTAAGAGTTGTGCTGCATAGGAATTGTTTATTGGATAGGAGTCTTAGGATAATTTGGGTTGTATTTAAGCCGTAGAGATCATAAAATAAAGCATGGGAAAATTAAACCCAATTCTATTCTTTCTTATTTAATTTGCAAACCCAAGTTCATTACATATTCCTAAAACATATTCACCCATGTCTATAAATATGTATTGCCACTAAAAATTTGATATAGGAATTTGCCAGTAAATACATGTGAATTCTTAAAAACACATTCACCCATGTCTAAACATATTCATGTGTGGCAATACGTATTTAGTGGCAAATTTTTTAACATAGAATCTTGGACTTGCATAAATGATGAATACGTGTTAGAGGATTTGGAAATTGGCTCTCTATAAAAATTAGGTTGGTTTCTTTATTTGATTTATATTTTGTAATTTTCTCCGATATATCTAAATGATATACTTTTAAGTGCTTGCTTCTTTGGTTGAATACCAAGAAAGTGATGGTGTGCTTGAATATATAGAATCTTTTGTACTACTAAAATTTGCATTCAAGTGAATATGTTCATGTGATTTTGTTTTTAGTTTGTAGAGTTAATGGGTGATAGAGTGTATTGACATAAATATATAAGGGGTTTGGAACTACTATTTTACACAGTTAGGAGTCTTCCTATATGACTTGACTCTATTTTAGTTGGGGGATATTTCAATTATATGATAGCTCATTTCATGGGAGTGATTTATATTTGGGAACCATATTTGCAAAATTTGAAAGAGATAGAGGTCAATAAAATAATTGGTTGAAAATAAAAAATTTGGAATTTTTTTTTTGCCACCGAACATTGTGGTTGTTTGATTACTATATTACAAGATAGAATAATCTCTTGAGTTATAGCTGTTTGAGAGAGGCAGTTGGTAAGTCCTGCATTGAAATGTGTCGGTTTTGGGGTTGAAGACAACAGTAAAATAGAGGGTTGCACCTTGAAGTTGTTTGTTTTTGATAATTTAATAGTTGGGAGAAGGGAGATCAGAAGTTTTTTAGTTATTGATGTTTGAGAGAGACAGGGTGCCTAAAAACATAACCATGCTCAAACCCACCAAGAGGTTGGTTCGTCTACATAAAACATGGTTGAGTTATAGCTGTTTGAGGGAGGCAGTGTGCCTAAATATGCTTATTTTGAAAGAACTTCATTTTGCTATGATTGATTGAGTTTATATAATAATTAAAACATATAAATAATACCATTATATATATATATATATATATATATATGTGTGTGTGTGTGTATTAATTATTATGCACAATGGAGTTTTGTGCATAATTCCATCTTATATATGCATGAATTGTCATACCTTAATAAAAAAAAATTTCCGTGCATCGCACAAGTATGCGACTAGTATAAATTAAAGCAGAAGACATTGCTATATCTCTGCCACGTGGCATATATGGCAACACTTTCTGCTCGATAAATGGTATATTTATAGACATATGTGGATGTAACATGCCATGTGTATGCCACTTATTTGCCCATGTATTTAATTTCTCCACGTGTGTCTATTATTTGCTTACGTGTCAATCATAATTATAGATACCAATGTCAATAATGAACATAGATAATTAAGAATATATTTTCACTATTAACTATAAGTTATGTAATTATTGAGTACTTTATTGTGATATTAAATGACACCTAAAAAATAAGTATAGTTTAAAAAAAAAAAAAAAAAAAAGGGAAACGGAAATAAGCCAAAGAAAAGAAAACACTTTGTGATTAGTTATGATTTTTTTAAAATAAATAAATAAAAACTTTTTAAGGAAAATAAAAAAGAAGGGATAATCATGTAGCAAAAGAAAACAAAATGGTTAATTATGTAGACAAAAAAATGGTTAATTATAGAAAAAAAAAAAAATGGATATACACTAAAATGTAAAACCACAACAAAAAAAACGACTTTTTACAAGGGTTAAAACCCTCGAAATAAGTACTAAAAACCTTCGAAAAAGGTTATTTCGACGGTCAAGATGACTGTCGAAAGGCGTCAATAGAAACACTGTCGAAAAAGATGTTTCGACGGCCTACACAAAGGTCGAAGAAAGTATTTTATCTTTATCGACGGTCATAACCCTCGATAAAAAGGGTTATAACCCTCGATAAAGAGTGTTGGATACTTCACAAATACTAATTAAAAAAACAATTCTTAAAGGATTTTTTTTTTTTTTTGGCTTTCTGAGTCTATATTATTATGTTGGGAATTAAAGTATTATGAGTGTTTGTTTTTTGAATGATTTGGAATTTGACTATTATAAAAGTTCACATAATGCTAATTAAAAAAACAATTCTTAAATTAAATTTGTATTTGAAATAGCCTAGACTTAACCAAAAGCAACACACAAAATTAGATATTCTCTCTTGGTAGAAAGAGAATTGCAATCTATTTTCTTAGTTTTATTTAATGGCACACGCTCTCTTGAGTATTACTATAACTACGTTTACTTCTTAATCAACTTTTTTGCATTGGAGGTAAAATTCTTAGTATCAATCTTGTCTTTGGCCAAAAAGTGTAGAAACTTTGATTTGCACTTAAATTTAATTAAATAGATTTGAAGATAGTATCTAATCCATTAATAGAATAGCCATATTTATTAATTTTTAAATATTTATTGACCCATTTACATTGTATACTAAAGTTATATTAAAACTTTGTATTGTAAATGAAAATATTAATGAAATTACTCACCAACTTGAGGTGCAATTTTCAAGTATAAATATTTTCACTACTAGAACTACTACCAACTTCGAATAGATTGAGGTCCAATTCATATTAATTTATTTACTTATTTTTCTTTACCTAACATATTATGTTTTATTCTTGAAACTTTATATATATAGTCATCTTGATAGGTAACTGAATTTAATTTCATAATTTTCATGCGACTAAGTACATCTAAGAAGGTTGATAATTTGATATGGTTTATGACATCTAGTATTTTTTTATTTATTTATTTTTCCCATATTCTTTTATTTGTGAGTGTTTTTGTTTATGTGTTCTCTTATTTGTATTGAAAGGAAGACAAAGAAAACTAAATGATAATTTTGGACTATAGGATCAAGTTTATTTTCATTTTATATATATATATATATTTTTTCATGTGTAAAAATATGGGTCAACCCGGTTTTGACCCGACCTTAAAAGATCGGGTATGGGTCATAGGTTGTGCAACCCATTTAGGACGATTCATTTTTTTACTCGAACCCGATTGACCCGACCCATTTGCCAGGTCTACTAGCTCCTCATTTTCCTCATTTTTTTCCATCATCTCTTTCTCTCTCTCTCTATATATAACTTTCAAAATCCAAATCTCCAAAATGTTTTCAAATTATTAATACTCATATAAAAAACAATACTCGTATATTAATCATGTTGTAGTAAAATATAAAATAAAGATTCAGGGTTCTATTCATGTGTTGTTATCAAATAGAAGAATGATAATAGTTATTAATTATAACTTGTTTTAGGGTTAAATACACTGTTGGTCCCTAACGTTTAACCAACTTGCACGTTTGGTCCCTAACGTTTAAAATGTGCAGAAGTGGTCCCTAACGTTTCAAAATCGTACACCATTGGTCATTCCGCTAGTCTCTGTTAACTTTTTGTATATGTGGCTAACGGATTAATGATGTGGCTATCTTGTAATTGAGGTGGCATTATTTTTATTTCCTTGAATTCCTACTTTCTTTGTTTCTCTCTCTCTCTCTCTCTCTCTCCATTACTCCAAGCTTTGAATCTCCATCTCCCTCTCTGTCCTTTTCTTAATGACCATGTCTTGCTGTGATCTCAAGTTGCAATGAGTGTAATAAGGATGGTATTTCTTCTAGCTGCAGCGTTACCTAGCAAAAAGGGTGTAGAGCCAAATGACTGGTTTGAAAGATTCCCTGGATTACAAATGCGGATTGAAATATGGACATTAAAATGGTAAAATTTCTAAGATTATTGACTTGTCATGTGGTGTTCAACTTGTTCAAATTTAAACCAAGGTCTTATCTGCAAGATCTGTCAAAATTAATCAATTGTTTTCAAATTCTGTCTTTGTTTTCTTGGGCTTTGTTATACAATGGTGTGTTTAATACATATGATTACCTAAGCAGCGTAATTGCAAAAAACGTATCATCTACAAGTCAAAATATATATATATATATATATATATATATATAATATATATATATATATATATATAAAATAAAAATATATATATTAAAAATGAAAGTGAGAGAGGCAAGAGAGAGGAAGAGGGAGAAGACAGATGCACAAGTTTAATTTTAGGGTTTAATTTAAGGCAAAAATACACTTTTGGTCCTTATATTTAGGGGGTGTTTTCAATTTGGTCCTTATCATATAAAAGCATTCAATTGGGTCCCTGTGTTTTTAAACCGTTATCAATTTTACCCTTGGAGTCAATTCCGTTAAAAATTGCTTATGTGGCAAACGGAAATTGATTACGTGGCAAACTGTGTCAGTTAAAAATAATAAAAAAATAATTTAATTAAATTCTTATTATTTTTATTTTTTTCTTTTTTTCCTTTCTCTTTTATTTTTTCTTTTCTCTCTCCTCTGTTCTTATTCCTCCCCAATTTTTTCTTCTTCTTTTTCTTAATCTTCATTCTTTTAATTACTGAACCCAGATTCCTCCCCACATATTCAACATCACTAACCCAGATTCCACAATTTTTGGCCAACCAAACAAGTTCTCAACAAAACAATTGGAAACCAAACACTACACAGAGATCAAACCAAAAATCCAAACCCTTAATTTTCCCTCATTTAATCCGGAACCAAACAAAAATCAAACCAATTTGCTTGTTGAGAAGAAAATATTTTAGAAACCCAATTTTATCATTTTAAAATCAAACCGGAGAGCTTCCTTTAAGGAACTCCTGGACCGGTCTTGAGCCACCAGATCTGATGGATCGGCTTGAGCCACCAGATCTGCGTGAGCAGGTTCTGCTCCATGAAGAGAGTGCCAGCCAAGGGCTTGGATCCGACCGATCAACTCCGTCGGTTCCTGGTGGAGCTCAATCGGCTTGAGCTCGCTTCACGGCTGGCGCTTGGATCTGGCCGATCAGCTTCGTCGGTTCTTGGTGGAGCTCAATCGGCTTGAGCTCACTTCACAGCTCGTCTTTGTCATCAAGCTCACGGGTCCACGCCTCCACAGATCCAGATCCAGATCCGAGCCGTTGAAACGCCTCTCCACTTTGACCGGATCCGAGCTGTGTAGTATTCTCACGGCTGAGGTTGGGGGTTTCGTAGCGGCGCGACTCCGCGGTGGCCTCTCCCCGTCCCCTTTGTGGGTCCTTTCCTCCTCCTCGTGAGGTTATTCTGCTGCCCCGTGTCTGGGTATCCTCTCCACCCCGCTTGCAGAAGATTAAGAAAAAGAAGAAGAAGAAATTGGGGAGGAATAAGAACAGAGGAGAGAGAAGAAAAAATAAAAGAGAAAGGGAAAAAAGAAAAAGAGAAAAAAAAAGAAAAGAAAAAAAATAATAAGAATTTAATTAAATTATTTTTTTATTATTTTTAACTGACACAGTTTGCCACGTAATCAATTTCCATTTGTCACATAAGCAATTTTTAACGGAATTGACTCCAAGGGTAAAATTGATAACGGTTTAAAAACACAAGGACCCAATTGAATGCTTTTATATGATAAGGACCAAATTGAAAACACCCCCTAAATATAAGGACCAAAAGTGTATTTTTGCCTTAATTTAATTTGAGTAATTGGGTTTTTTTAATAAGAATTGGGTTGGATGGGTTTTATTTGATTTTTACATGGGTATGCCATGTCAGATCCTAATTGTAAATGAAAAAAATGCCACATCAATTAAAAGATTGCCACGTCATTAATCTGTTAGCCACGTATACAAAAAGTTAACAGAGACTAATGGAATGACTAATGGTGTATGATTTTGAAACATTAGGAACCACTTTTGCTCATTTTAAACGTTAGGGACCAAACGTGCAACTTGGGTAAACGTTGGGGATCAACAGTGTATTTAACCCCTTGTTTTATCTATATATAATATAAACTCAAAGCTTTGTTGACTTTTTTTTTCCTTTAGTTTGACTTCATAAAAATTCGCCACATCAGCTTTTTCTCTCATTATAATTTTACACATCATTATATTTTTTTAATATAATTTTTTTTATAAGACCCCTCTCTCTCTTTCACGTTAATCCCCCGAACTCTCTCTCTCTCTCTCTCTCTCTCCGTCAGCTTCTCTCTCACCCGAATCTTCCCCTCATCTCCCGATTACACCCTCTCTCTCTCTCACGGTCTGCTTCTCTCTCACCCGATATCTTCCCCTCAATCTCCCGATAACACCTCTCTCTCTCTCTCTTTGACGGTTTGCTTCTCTCTCACCCGACATCTTCCCTCAACAAGACCTAGAAAATGGTTCACAAAATCAAAAACCCAAAGAAAGCCAAGAGAAAGAGCAAGGTTCAATTTTTACTCTGTTACTGAACAGAACAGAGCAAAACAGGGTGGGTCTAACATTCGGAATTTTGTAAATGTTGACCCTTTGCAATTGGACTGATCGAGGGGGTCCGTGAAAAGCAATTTCTTGAAACACTAACGTTCTGTGGGCAATTGGTTTGGGGAATTTTTATTTTTATTTTTTCAATTGTAAATTCAATGTTTATCAGGGAAACATATGAATTAGTGATTCATCCTACATGATGTACGTTGGGTTTATCTCTTAGTTAATGGGTCATACAGCATGATTGGACTTCAAACCCATCTGTGATTTTTTGTGTGCAGGGCTCAAAGAAAGAAGATGGGTCTTCTTCGTCTTCTTCGATACCGTCGATGCCGGCGAAATACTTTGAGCTTCAGGAAGGAGAGGAGCTTCAGTTCGCTCCACCGATTTGTCCCACCGATTTGTTTTCTTCTTGAATTCTCTTTATTTTCTGTTTGGTTACTGGGAAAGTAACCAATTCTGCCCAGAAAATGTGATCTTTTCGTTGGATGGATTATGGGCTGTCAAAAACCCAATTCTGCCCCCAAAACCAACTTGGCTTTGGAGGGTACCCTTGGTCTAGGCCCATAGTCCAATTATATTTTGAGTGTCCTACAAGAATTAATATTAGGAAATATTTAGTCGGTTCTTTATTTGAAAGGGTCGGTTCTACAAGTATTTATAAAAGCTATTTAGTTTATCATAGCTTTAGGGTTTATTGTGAACTGTTAAGCAAGGTATTCTTCCTTATGCTTGATGCTATAATTTTTTTTTTTTTTTTTCTTGCTAAAACATAGGAATTTTCACTATATGCTGTGTAGAATAAAATTGATCAATAGTATTTCTTGATTCAAGTCATGACCGGTTCTGTTTTCTAAATATTGTGATTCCAGTTTGGTTCTGAAAATCTCAATGCAACTTAAGCTTCCAGATTGTGTATGGGTTTGTTTTATAATTTGATATCCTAGGCTGTTGTTTTGATAATAATGCCATCAATTGCTGTGATTTTTGACTGATTTTATATGAATTAACATGTAAGAGGTAAACACATTGTTCTCCCAATATTGAATAATTTTCCACTATATGGGTTTTTTTTTTTCCCCTAAAGTAGAAGAGAAAATATCTAAGGTCTTTCTAAAGTAGAATATTTCTTTTTTTGATATGTGAATAGATATGATACTGTACTTACAGAAGATTTGATTGCAAGCAGGAGGAGCTAAAATCACTTGAAGGCTTTCAACTTGCTTCTAAATGTTGCCAAGAGTATGTCTTGATTCTTTGTTGACTACATGATATATGTTTGGTTTTGTCAGCACAGTATGCTATAATCCATGCAGTTTATGTTACACAGTATGATTTCATATGACCTCTAACTTTCTTTTGACAGGCTTGACACCTTTATAGAGGCTAAACCAGATCCTTTTATTGCAAAGTATAACTCTTGAGCATTAACCTTTCTTTAACTTTAATATAGGTTAATTTTACGTTTCTAAAATTGGATGATCCCTCCCTTTCTAACAGGAGTCAGGATATCCAAAAGTCCCATTATTCCTGGAAGAGGATCTGGTACGTACCTTTCCATAGTCTTCTCTTTGTTTCTACTTCATTTTACTTTTTTTTTTTTCACTTGGATACTGTTTTTAGGTGGTTTTCCCTTATTGGGTCGTGTTGATGAGGAAGTTGTTTTCCCTTTTGATGTTGGAACTGAATATATATATATTTTTTTTGGTCATTTGAAAGAAAATTCAAAACCATCTTTATGGAAGTCCAAGTGATGAAGTGCAAACACTGGTGTGATTAGCCATGGACAATCGTGAGAATTGGGAGAAAGTGAGATAGAAAGAATTAGGGAAAAGAGGAGAGAGAATAGAGTTGAGTGTGATTTTTTTTTAATAAGTAAAGGCAGAGGACTGTAAATCTAATTGTAGTTTTGATTGTCTTGGTGATGAACAGCCCTCCTCCACTAATGGGTAAAAATCTACATGCGGTTAGATTTCATTTTTACTATTTTTTTTTTTCACTTGGATACTGTTTTTAGGTGGTTTTCCCTTATTGGGTCGTGTTGATGAGGATTTCTTTTGGTTTCAACCTTTATGGGACTTTGCATTTGATTTTTTACTTATCCTAGGAATATGGGGCTGGCAACAACAAACAGCCACCAGCTTAGTTATGTTAACAAGCAAGTTTAAATTTAGAAACAGAGCTTTTAGCAATGGCTTCTTAAAATTGGTCAATATGTCCATGATGCCCCACATAAGTGGGGGAGCCTTTGCAACTGCATTTGCAACTTTCCTAGCACCTCGAGGATCTTTGTTGTAAAGTATTGACCAGTTCAAACCCCTGCAGTAAGTGGGGCAAAGGCAAAAGTACGTGGTTAATTATTTTATTCTTATTGTTCTGTCCAGGGTCACTCATAGAGTTTCAGCTTTCAACTTGCATTAAAAATAAGTTTGTCTCCAACAAGAATACAAGGCAGGAATTCTGTTGCATTTTTTTTAAGTTGCAACTGTTAATTAGGTTGCCAAGTGGCCACCAATGTAATATCTTCTGTAGTCAAGGTCATAGTGGGTGCTTATGACTAGAACATAGTTGTTAGTTGATTAAAAGATTAAAAGAATTCCAATGGCAGAATTCAATAGTTACAATTGAATGAAAGTATTTTTAGGCAAAGTAAAATTAGAAATTGCAATGGGAATAGCTCTAGAAAGAATTGCAAGGGGAACTTGATATTTGAAGATCAGTTTGTGTTGGAACATTGTGTAACAATAAGATTGACTTTAAAACTATTAAAATAAAAACAAAGAAGAAAAAGGAAGAGACAGAAACAGGGGTGGACTTGGAGGAACCTGCCTCATGAGCATCAACAAAGGGCTAAAAAGGGATAGAGTTGATAGGTTGGGGTCAGCAAAAAGAGACTCATTGTGCTAAGTTAAATAATTTAATTCCAAATGAATGTATTTAATTCTTTATCCTATTATAAATGTAACCCATTACTTGGGCGGATAGCCGGAATTGAACCCCATGCATCTTCTCCTTTGGTAAAGAGAAATTTTACCAATCAATATATTGGAACTTTGAATTTGTTGACAGAAGCGGAGGATAAAATAAATTCCAAATGTGTGGTTTTCAAGGAATGGAAGTATGGAACAAATCTCTATATATATTTTGTGGATTTAATTCTTTTTTTTTTTAATCTTTATCTTGCCTACTTATAATGTGTACAATACATTTTTCATCTTTAGAAGGTTAAAACGAAATCGAAATCTTTTGGCCACATCAGAAGACTTTTACTAAAATAAAATCTATTTAGTTTAGATTTTACTGTTAAGTGTATGACAGTAGTAGTTTTAGGTCCTTACTGTTAAGTGTTGGTATTTGTTTCTAATGGTGGTTCCATGAATTCAAAAAATCTAGCATCCAATCTAGACATGTGTATGCTTCTAGAAGTAATTAGAAACCTTTTGATTTAGTAAATATATCACTGTTTGGAATCACAGTAGAAGAGTAATCATTGAAATTCAATCCGAAGATATACAAATGGGCTCAAGTAGGTTCTGAATAACTGCCAGCGACTTGCTGATTTTGATATGCACATATTCTGCAGAGAGATTTCAATATTTTCAAAAGGTTTTAAGCTTAGAGAGTAAAAAAAATGTGGCCAAAGACTGGGGTATGTGACATCAATTAAGGGCCAAGAAGCATGCCAAGAATGTTCCCCCTAACCCAACCCACTCCCAAATTCATACCATGTGTCTAGGGTGAAATTTGTCACCTGTGGATTGTAGGTTATCTTATTGGCATTCTGCCATAAATGGGTGGTTCTACAGCTGAGCTTTTACACAAAAAATGGATTGATTAGGTATTAGTGAGTCATGACAATTTGATTGAGTATGGTTATCCTAACTATATATGTTCAGTACTTTAGATTATATACATTGGCTGGAATGTCATGTTTCACTTCCGATAGGGGTTTGATATCTCTAAACAATCATAGTGCATGAATTATTTTCTGAACTTACAGGTTCATTGATCTTAATTCCCTCCTGCTAATTTTTGGGAATGGTTGCTTTGTTCAGGTACTGATTGCTTCTGGTTTACCAAGTGACTCTAGATAAAAATTAGATTGTTTGGAACTATTACATAAGGTAGTTTCTATCTCTCTAAAACTTCTTATAATTATTTTCTTTTATTTATTTATTTTGTTTTTTTGATGCTAACAATTGAATATATGGGCCAATCCATTAATTGTTTTATGTTTAGTTTGGATGTTATTAGGTATATTATTTGGATGTTATATGTGATTTTATGTTTAGTTTGGATATTATTATTTTAAGGTATATTATTTGGATGTTATTTATGATTTCAATTTTTATGGCTTCTTTGGTTTTAAGTATATGCCCAAAGTATGGAGTCTGCTTATTATGCAAGGTTGAGAAGAAGATTAATTTTGAGGGAGAAGAGAAACAAAAATTCATCAACCAATTTTAATAGAAGGAGCACTACCGAGTTTAGATTAAATAGAAGGATGATACTGAATAGAAAAAGGAACGTTAGTAGTGTGACAAATAACATAGCTAATGGAGTAGTTTCTTGGAGTGTTTTGCCAAGAACAACAATTCCCGATGCAGAATTGTTTCCTTCCGAAAGCAATGAGTTTCTCACATCTGGGGGTATGACATTTAAAACTATTCTATTCATTTTTTTTTTTTTTTTAAATCTTCAATTCCAATAATGTTTCACTTATAATTAGTTTCTAACTTAGGAAAATCTCGAGCAAAAGATGTTGAAACATTGAAAGGAGAACCCGACTTAGACAATACGATCCGAGTGGTGAAAGTATAAGTCCATTAGTAAATATCATGGCGGAAACTATTATCGATGAAGATGGCAATATAACTGAGCAACATATGCCTCTACAAGAAGGTGCTATTCATTTTACAACAAGAAGAGGTATATTTGGAATTCTATTACAAACAATTAGTATACTTTTCCCTTCAAGAATCCATCAATCATTTTGTTTATATCTTAGATTTTCCAAGGACAAACGAGGGTGAAAGTTCTACCATGACGAGTACAAATGTTGAAGATAACATTTGTAATAGATCTGAAAGAGTATCAAATGGTCCTAGAAGAAAACAACGTAAGTAATATAATTCTTAGTCCACATTTTTGAGATTTAAAATAGGTATACAAATAATCATTTTAATTATTTTTCATAGGAAAATTTACCGAACCATTGAATTTTGGCCCTCCAACACAAGTTTGTGAACATTGTGGAGCTCAACTTTGGTATGAGGAGAGAACTTTGAAGTCAAAGAAGCCTAAGAAACCGAAATTCAGCTTATGTTGTTCTGAAGGCAGAATTCAACTTCCTATTTTGAAAGACCCTCCACCGTTTCTTGAAAGATTGCTCAATCTCAATAATGATCAGAGATCAATGAAATTTCGACTAGGGATAAGGATTTACAATTCGCTCTTTGCTTTCACTTCTTTGGGTGGTAGTGTTGATAATTCAGTAAATAATGGTTCCGCTCCATATGTGTTCCGTCTGAATGGACAAAATCATCATAGAATTGGATCACTTATTCCTGTTGATGGCCAAAGACCTAAGTTTGCACAACTTTATATTTATGACACTGAGAATGAAGTTACAAATAGAATTGGATCTATTATAGGTGATAATAGTAGAAATACAGTGGATCAAGATATTGTTGCTGGATTGTTGGAGATGTTAGATCAGTGCAATTCTTTGGTTAAATATTTTAGAATGGCCAGAGATAGATTTAATGAATCTGAAATACATGATGTCAGAATACGACTAATTGGAAATCGCAATTCTGATGGAAGACAATATAACTTTCCTACAACATCTGAGGTTGCTGCTATTATTGTTGGAGATTTTAACATTGAAAGTTGTAATAGAGATATTATTGTTGAAAATCGAAGTTTAGGATTGCAACGTATAAATGGGAGTCATCCAAGTTTTATGGCTTTACAATATCCATTGCTTTTTCCTTATGGTGAGGATGGGTATATGTTTGGTATACCTTATAGGAATTTGGTTGGAGGAAATTCTAGGAAAAGGGAATCAGTGACAATGAGGGAATATTACGCTTATAGGCTACAACAACGCTCTCATGATGGCACAACATTGTTGCTTGGTGGAAGGCTTTTTCAACAATTCATAGTAGATGCATATACGTGTATCGAAGAAGAACGGCTACAATGGGTTAGAAGAAATCAAAAGAAATTAAGGTCAGAATTGTATAGTGGTCTTAAAGATGCTATTCTTCGTGGCGATACAAATCCCATAACAGTAGGCAAGCGGATAATCTTACCTTCTTCATTTACGGGAAGTCCAAGATACATGGTTCAAAATTATCAGGATGCAATGGCTATATGCAGATCAGCAGGATATCCAGATCTATTTATTACCTTTACTTGCAATCCTAAATGGCCAGAAATCGCACTTTTTTTGGAATCTATAGAAGGTCAGAAAGTTGAGGATCGACCGGATATTGTGGCAAGGATTTTTAGAATAAAATTAGACGAACTGTTACATGATTTGAGGAATAAATCTCATTTCGGAAGAGTTATTGCAATTGTTTATACTATTGAATTCCAGAAAAGAGGACTTCCACACGCACATATTCTTCTATTTCTGGATCCAAATGATAAATGTCCAAGTTCAACAGACATTGATAATATCATCACAGCAGAAATACCAAATCAAAATGAGGATCCAACTGCTTATGAAGCTGTTAAGCAATTTATGATGCATGGGCCATGTGGATCTGCAAATCCAAGATCACCTTGTATGATGAATAATAAATGCACAAAACATTTTCCAAAAAGATTTATTGAAGAAACAACAATTGATGAAGAAGGCTTCCCAATTTATAGAAGGAGAAATGATGGAAGAACGATAGAAAAGAATAAAATTATTTTGGATAACCGATATGTTGTGCCTTATAATGTAGACCTATTGGTGAAGTACCAATCACATTTGAATGTGGAGTGGTGTAACAGATCTCGATCGATCAAATATTTGTTTAAATATATAAACAAAGGATCAGATAGAGCCACTATTGTTTTACAAGAGAATCTGCCAAATTCTGAAAATGATCAACAACAATCCAACATTGTTGTTGATGAGACGAAAGCATATTTGGACTGCAGATATATTTCAGCTTCAGAAGCATGCTGGAGAATATTTGAATTTCCAATTCAATTTCGGCATCCAGCTGTAGAAAGATTAAATTTTCATTTGGAAAATGAGCATCCCATTATTTATCCAGAATCTGGCAGTTTGGAAAATGTTTTAGAAAGACCAGGCATTGAAGACACAAAGTTTACAGAATGGATGAAAACAAATGAGGCTTTTGAAGATGCTCGAGAGATAACCTATGCAGATTTTCCTACGAAATGGGTATGGCATAATAATGTTAAGCAATGGCAAAGACGAAAATCTGGAAATTGTATTGGTAGAGTATACTACGCACATCCTTCGAGTGGAGAAAAATTTTACTTGAGAATGTTGCTTAACATTATCAAAGGGCCAAGAAACTTTAAAGAGATAAGGACCGTCAACAATGTTACTTATCCAACTTATAAAGATGCATGTTATGCACTTGGACTTTTGGATAATGACAATGAGTGGCATGATTGCATGATTGAAGCTTCAAATTGGGCAAGTGGAAAGCAATTACGCCAACTCTTTGTTACAATACTCATGTTTTGCAAAGTGTCTGATACATTAAATCTTTGGGAATCTAATTGGAAGCTTCTTACAGAAGATATACTTAACAGGCAAAGAAATGTACTCCAATTCCATGAACTAATATTATCAGAAAACCAATTGAGAAATTATGGATTGTATGAAATTGAGCAAATCCTACAGCAATATGGAAGATCACTGAAAGATTACCCTCAGATGCCTCAACCAGATTTGGATATTATTATTCATAATGGGAATAGACTTATTCAAGAAGAAATGTCATATAATATATCAAGTTTAAAAAGGGAACATGAGATTTTGTTTTCTGGCCTAAACAATGAACAGAGACCAATCTACAATTCTATAATGGAAGCTGTTACTTTAGAAAGAGGTGGAATGTTTTTTGTCTACGGACATGGCGGAACTGGAAAAACATATCTTTATAGAACCATTTTGTCTGCTATTAGATCAGAAGGTAAAATTGCTCTTGCTGTTGCCTCTTCAGGCATTGCTGCTTTGTTACTTCCTGGTGGAAGGACTGCACATTCACGATTCCACATTCCAATCAATGTTAATGATGATTCTACGTGTGATATAAAGCAAAGAAGCCAAACAGCAGAACTTCTTTCAAAAACAAGTATAATACTTTGGGATGAGGCACCAATGGCACATAGGAATTGTTTTGAAGCTCTTGACCGTAGCCTGCGAGATATATTGCAACTTGAAGATCCTCAGAGTGTTGAAAAACCTTTTGGCGGTAAAGTTGTGGTTTTAGGTGGTGATTTCCGTCAAATTCTTCCAGTTGTGAAAAAAGGAAAACGAGAGGATATTGTTTACTCTGCAATTAGTAAGTCGTATCTATGGAATTATTGTCACATTTTTAAGCTACAAACAAATATGAGGCTTAGGCAAAACAATATGAGTGAAATGGAAACATCATCTATAAAAGACTTTAGTGAGTGGATTTTAAAAATAGGTGATGGTGAATTCGGAGAGGAAGATGATGACAATAAGATTACAATTCCAAATGATCTAATTATACAATCCACGGAGAATCCAATGCAAGATATTATTGATAGCATATATCCTGATTTAAAAGTTAAGTACAAAGATCCAACTTACCTACAAGATAGGGCAATTCTTGCCCCTACAAATGAAGTTGTTGAAGAACTAAATGATTACATTATATCATCATTAAATGAAGAAGAACATGAATATCTAAGTTCAGATTCTGTATGCAAGGCTTCTTCAAATGTTGCTGATCAAGACGTTTTGTATCCTGTTGAATTTCTGAACACATTAAGATTTCCAGGATTGCCAAATCATAAGCTCACATTAAAAGTAGGTTTGCCTATTATGTTACTTAGGAACTTGAACCAAAACGGTGGGCTTTGTAATGGAACAAGATTGATAATAACAAAGTTGGCTACATGGGTGATAGAAGCAGAAATCATTACCGGTACTAATATAGGCACACGTGTGTTCATTCCGAGGATAACATTATCTCCAAGCGATTCAAAATGGCCATTTGTTCTAAAGAGAAGACAGTTCCCAATTTCAGTGTGCTTTGCAATGACAATAAATAAAAGCCAAGGACAATCATTGAAACATGTCGGAGTGTATTTGCCAAAACCTGTTTTCAGTCATGGGCAATTGTATGTTGCAGTGTCTAGGGTTACAAGCAGAGATGGACTGAAATTCCTCATCATTAATGATGAAGCAAACCAAATCTCTGAGACGAAAAATATTGTGTTCAAGGAAATTTTTACTAATCTAAATTAATTCGTTGGTCAACAAAGGTAACTGAAAAATTTATATGCCTTTTTTTTGGATTTGCTAATTATATATATGCAATTATTTCTTGCACTCTTTCATTTAAATATGGATAATTGTTTTGCATTTATTCCTTATACTTACAAATATATAAGAAAAATTCATATTGAATGATCTATAAATGTAGGGATCAAAGGCAAAAGATGACTCAGTACGCTCTTCTTAATCAGCTTAGTAGCGGGAAAGATTGGAAAGTAAGGATTAGAATATCAAGGATGTGGGATGCTGTGAACTCAAACAATAACGAATTTATTAGTTTAGATATGATTCTTATTGATGAGCAGGTTTGCTTTTCTTTTAAAAATTTTAACATGATTGTTTGGAGTTATATGATTTTTGTACTAAATGTAAACTGATAATATTTACTTGCAGAATAACGCAATACATGCTGTCATTCGAAAGAATGTTGCGAAAAAGTTCAAACATCTTCTACAAGAAGGACACCTTTATGCATTATCTAACTTTCAAGTGGATACTTGCAATGCCACTTATCGGCCAATACACGCGGAGAAAAAGATCATTTTCTTATTGACAACAAAGATCAAAGAATTAGAGGAAACTGAAATTAGTATACCAAGTCATAAATTTGAATTTGTTGACTATGACACCATACTTCAACGCTTTAACAAACACGTACAGCTATCAGGTATTTCTATAACTTTAATATAACTCGAACTTTGACCTGTTTGAAGTTTTTGCCTATTAGCACATAGTTTGTGTATGATATTAGTTTGATATACATTGGTGGTCCTTATTTCTATTAGTTTAAACTTTTTGATTGATTTTAGTAATATATATATTTTGATTGATTGATTGTTTTTCTTTTCTATTTTTTTTAAAAAATCATGCATTATGTTATTGTTGTCCATGGAAATAATATATAAAATTATTGTGATGCTTAGATATCATTGGAAAGGTGGTTGGTATTGGACCGATTGAACATCCTTACATTAAAGGATCAAATGTTTCAATGAGAAACATAAATGTCATCACTACAGAGTAAGTTTTAATTCTTTCAAGTTGTTTACATTGAATCTATAAATGTAAACTTACATTGGAATATTCGAACAGGGGGAATAAGATAAGACTTACACTATGGGGATCAATTGCAAATCAAGTTGAAGACAATTTTTGTACTGATAATGCAGGACCTGTTATAATAGTAGTTACATCTTTAATAGTGAAGGCTTTCAAAGGTAAGAACATTTTTTTTTAATGTGTGTTCATAAGAACAAAAAGACAATACACAAATTCTCTATTTATTGTGTACAGGGGAGAATTACTTATCATCTACAAGTGGAACAAAAGTTTATATCAATTTGGACATTCCTGAGACTGCTAGGTTCATGGATAAGTAAGTAGTTCAATTTTTTTTAATACTTTAATTATA
Organism: Fagus sylvatica; assembly: GCA_907173295.1. Classification (NCBI taxonomy): domain Eukaryota; kingdom Viridiplantae; phylum Streptophyta; class Magnoliopsida; order Fagales; family Fagaceae; genus Fagus; species Fagus sylvatica. The sequence continues at coordinate 39,487,684 of OU015768.1, read as the reverse complement.
TTTTACAATATCTGCAAGTTCATACTTTCTTTATGTTATAATAACAGGCAAGTGGAAGATACCCATTCTATTCAAGAAATGCCTAGACAATTCAAGTCACAAAGGACAATTGAAGAAGAGATGAACATCAACCGAAGAACCATAACTGAAATAACAAACATTGTAGGGGACTCCGATAATAAGGTAAGAAAACAATATCTCAAACAATATCTAAGAATAATACAATTATATATTGAATATTTAAATTTAATAAATTTCAAACTGAAATTCAATTTCTAGGATACTATCTTCACCTGTCGCGGAAAGATTCAAACAATTGATAAAGATTCTGGTTGGTACTTTATTTCATGCCAAAAATGTCGTAAGAAGGTAAAACCAAAAGATGAATACTTGTGGTGTAACCATTGTCAAGAAAAAGCATGCTTCCCCATCCCAAGGTATGTATCATAAAAATGTATATGTATCCATATAAAAATAAAATACTAAAGAATTCTAATTATATACATGACTTTTGCTTTCAGGTATAGAATTCAATTGAATGTTGAAGACCACACAGGATTAGGAGTGTTCATTTTATTTGATCATCAAGTTGAAAAATTAATACATGTATCAGCAAAAGACCTTTTAAACAAATGTATACAGGTAAGAAGTCCATAATAGAAAATATATATATATATATATATATATATTGGTTTAATATATTCTTTTATTTAATTGAACTTACATTTTGTAAAATATTATTTGATAGGAACATGAAGAGCTCGACCTCCCTGTGCAAATTGAAAACCTTATTGGAAAAACATTTGTTTTCCAATTGGAACTAAATGACTTTAATTTACTCCATGGGTGGCAATTCTTCACTGTGAAGACAGTTTTTGACTCTATTCTGCAAAGTGACAATGCGTTTAAACTTGATAAAATAACTGAAGTAAGTACTTTTATTTTACATTTAATACAAATAATACATATTTTTTTATTTACCTTATAAATATTTTGATACGTTAATTAACATTTTTTTATTGACAGTGTTATATGAGTGCTGCTTCAAACGATGATCTTAGCAACTTATCAAGTGAAGGAGACGATGATTATGCTAAATTACAACGAATTGATAATGCAAATGATACACAACTTACAACAACATCTACAATTACAGAGAATGAAAGGAATTACTCATTGACTAATGCGGAGCAAAAAAAGAAGAAACAAAGAATTGTTTAATTGGGCTCTTTTAAGAAAACAATTTTGTTCTTAAGAGACATTTTAGAGCTTTCATGGATCCTAAGGCTAACATTTTGCTCTTTTAAAATTTTAATATTTGTTAGATAATACTCTATTTTTTGTTTCAATTTATTATGATTGTTCTTTTTAAATGAATTTAATTGGTATCTTGCATACTTACTACATTTCATCTCATGCTTATATGTATTTCACATATTTATAAAAGGTAATATTCATGCTAACTTATACTAATATGATGATATTTTTAGAAAGTTTCCCGTGCATCGCAAGGTTTGCGACTAGTTTCTTGTAATACCGATTACTATTATAGTGTAATAATTAATTAATCAAGGGTTCATTGACCTATAGATTATACATGACAAAAATGGGAAATACTTACGTCCCGTAACTTTTTTTTCCCGTAGGGGTATAATTGGCATTTAGAAAAAATTGTGACTGGCTGCTCAGGTAGCCGGTATTACATAAATTGACACACTAATTACAAGAAATAACACTCATATAACAATAATTAAGAAGAAAATACAAAAAGTAAGGGACAAATTAATTAAACTCACACATATTACACGATCTATCACAACAATTACGAGGAAAAACAAAAATATTACGGAATAATACTCTAATACGATAATTTCACACAAAAATACAAATTTTATCAACCAATTAACAATATTTCACACAAATTTTACTAATCACAGCCGCCAAAAATTTACTTCAATTAACACTATTTACACATCCTCACACCCCTTTACAATAATAAACAACATTAATACTGAAAGTGAGAACTATTACGAATTATAACAAAGTTTACTAAAATTATCACAAAAAGTACTAGATTTAAAAACTAGTTACTAAAAATCACTAACCGTCCAAAAAGATTCCATTTTACAATAAATGATAAAGTTTACGAATTTTATCACCCATATTGTACTCTTCAACAAATACTTTACAACAATTGAGACCAAATACAAGTACTAAAACATACTTTACTATATTTATCACCAAAATACAAATTTCGACAAGTTAATTAAAACATTTCACACAAACCCTCATAACCGTCAAAATTTGATTCCATTTTACAATAAATGAGAAATTTTACTGATTTTATCACCCATTTTGTACTCTTAAATAAATACTTTACAACAATTGAGACCAAATACAAGTAAGAAAACATACTTTACTATATTTATCACCAAAATACAAATTTCGACAAGTTAATTAAAACATTTCACACAAACCCTCATAACCGTCAAAATTTGATTCCATTTTACAATAAATGAGAAATTTTACTGATTTTATCACCCATTTTGTACTCTTAAATAAATACTTTACAACAATTGAGACCAAATACGAGTAGTAAAACATACTTTACTATAATTATCACCAAAATACATATTTCGACAACTTAATTAAAAAATTTCACACAAACCATCATAACCGTCAAAATTTGATTCCATTTTACAATAAATGACACCGATTATGAATTTTATCACACGAATTGCTCATCTAAACAAATACTTTATAAATGTTGAGACCAATTACAATTGTTGAAACCTATTTACAATATTTATCAATAAACACCTAATTCTACAAAATGATTACAAACTTTCACCCAAGCCGTCAAAGCCGCCAATATTAGATTCCACTTTACAATAAATCAGACTGTTTACTAATTTTATCAAATGTTTTGCTATTCCAAACACATTAGTTTCAAAAGTTAAGACTAATTACACTTAAACTTAAAATAATTGGAATATAATTTTTCTTTTTAACTTTGGTTAGTTAGGCATTGGTTAAAAATAAAAAATAAAATTTCACACTTAAAGTTAAAATAATTAGAATATAATTTTTCTTTTTAACTTTGGTTAGTTAGGCATTGGTTAAAAAAAAATAAAAAATAAACAAAAAAATAAAAAATAAATAAAATTTCCCACTTAAACTTAAAATAATTAGAATATAATTTTTCTTTTTAACTTTGCTTAGTTAGGCATTGGTTAAAAAAAATAAAAAAAAAAAAAAAAAAAATTTCCCATTTAAACTTAAAATAATTTGAATATAATTTTTCTTTTTAACTTTGGTTAGTTAGGCATTGGTTAAAAAAAATAATAAAAAATAAACAAAAAAATAAAAATAAATAAAATTTCCCACTTAAACTTAAAATAATTGGAATATAATTTTTCTTTTATTTTTGGTTAGTTAGGCACTGGTTAAAAAAATTAATAATAAAAAATAAACATGATAAAAAAATAAAAATAAATAAAATTTCCCACTTAAACTTAAAATAATTAGAATATAATTTTTCTTTTTAACTTTGCTTAGTTAGGCATTGGTTAAAAAAATTAAAAAAAAATAAAAATTTCCCATTTAAACTTAAAATAATTTGAATATAATTTTTCTTTTTAACTTTAGTTAGTTAGGCATTGGTTAAAAAAAATAATAAAAATAAATAAATAAATAAAATTTCCCACTTAAACTTAAAATAATTAGAATATAATTTTTCTTTTTAACTTTGGTTAGTTAGGCATTGGTTAAAAAAATTAATAAAAAATAAACAAAAAATAAAAATAAATAAATTTCCCACTTAAACTTAAAATAATTAGAATATAATTTTTCTTTTTAACTTTGCTTAGTTAGGCATTGGTTAAAAAAATTAAAAAAAAAAAAAATTTCCATTTAAACTTAAAATAATTTGAATATAATTTTTCTTTTTAACTTTGGTTAGTTAGGCATTGGTTAAAAAAAATAATAAAAAATAAACAAAAAAATAAAAATAAATAAAATTTCCCACTTAAACTTAAAATAATTGGAATATAATTTTTCTTTTATTTTTGGTTAGTTAGGCACTGGTTAAAAAAATTAATAAAAAATAAACAAACCATGATAAAAAAAATTAAAAAATAATTAAAATTTCCCACTTAAACTTAAAATAATTAGAATATAATTTTTCTTTTTAACTTTGCTTAGTTAGGCATTGGTTAAAAAAATTAATGAAAAATAAACAAACCATGATAAAAAAAAAAAAAAAATTTCTCACTTAAACTTAAAATATGGTGATCGATCGCATATTTGGTGCTAATAAAAGGCGATCGATCGCTGAACCTTCTGGAAAAATGTTGACCCATTCACACAACGAAGGCCATTTACAAGTTTTAACACCCAAAGTCAGAGGCTAAGGTGATCGATCGCAAATTTGGTGCTAAAAAAAGGCGATCGATCGCTGAACCTTCTGGAAAAATGAAGGCCATTTACAAGTTTTAACACCCAAAGTCAGAGGCTACGGTGATCGATCGCAAATTTGGTGCTAAAAAAAGGTGATCGATCGCTGAAGCTTCTGGAAAAATGTTGAAGGCCATTTACAAGTTTTAACACCCAAAGTCAGAGGCTACGGTGATCGATCGCAATTTTGTGGTAAAAAATGGTGATCGATCGCTGAAGCTTCTGGAAAAATGAAGGCCATTTACGAGTTTTAACACTCAAAGTCAGAAACTACAGTGATCGATCGCAAATTTTGTTGCTAAAAAATGGTGATCGATCGCTGAACTTCTGGAAAAATTGTTGAAGGCCATTTACCAATTTTAACACCCAAAGTCAGAGGTTACGGTGATCGATCGTAAATTTTGTGCTAAAAAATGGCGATCGATCACTGAAGCTTCTGGAAAAATGTTGAAGGCCATTTACAAGTTTTAACACCCAAAGTCAGAGGCTACGGTGATCGATCGCAAATTTTGTGCTAAAAAATGGTGATCGATCGCTGAAGCTTCTGGAAAAATGTTGAAGGCCATTTACAAGTTTTAACACCCAAAGTCAGAGGCTACGGTGATCGATCGCAAATTTTGTGCTAAAAAATGGTGATCGATCGCTGAAGCTTCTGGAAAAATGTTGAAGGCCATTTACAAGTTTTAACACCCAAAGTCAGAGGCTACAGTGATCGATCGCAAATTTTGTGCTAAAAAATGGAGATCGATCGCTGAAGCTTCTGGAAAAATGTTGAAGGCCATTTACAAGTTTTAACACCCAAAGTCAGAGGCTACGGTGATCAATCGCAAATTTTGTGCTAAAAAATAGCGATCGATCGCTGAAGCTTCTGGAAAAATGTTGAAGGCCATTTACAAGTTTTAACACCCAAAGTCAGAGGCTACGGTGATCGATCGCAAATTTTGTGCTAAAAAAAGGTGATCGATCGCTGAAACTTCTGGAAAAATGTTGAAGGCCATTTACAAGTTTTAACACCCAAAGTCAGAGGCTACGGTGATCGATCGCAAATTTGGTGCTAAAAAATGGCGATCGATCGCTGAACCTTTTGGAAAAATGTTGAAGGCCATTTACAAGTTTTAACACACAAAGTCAGAGGCTATGGTGATCGATCGCAACTTTGGTTGTGAAAAAAACACAATCGATTGATGAACCTTCTAGAAAAATTTTGACCCATTCACACAGCAAAGGCCATTTATAAGTTTTAACACCAAAAGTGATCGAGCACATATCCATTAACAAAATCTTCGATCGATCGCATCTGCATTTATAAGATAAAGTGATCGATGAAGATATTACAAACACTAAGAACTTTCTAAGTAATTTGAAATTTTTTTGATAAATGAGGACTGATCGTTTAATGTCCTCTTATATATGCAAAGTTTACCAACTAAAATTAACTTGTAAGTTTAAAAACACTTAGTCCATCACGTTTTTCTTCAGTAAATAACTAGATTTATCAAACCAAAGTAGTAATTGACTGTTTTTTTTTTAATAACTATTATTAAGAAAATTCTTTCAATTGCATAAAGCATGCATAGCAAGAGCATCAAAGAGTTACAATGGTCATGCGAAAAAGGAACTCTATTACCACAGACCCAACCGAAACCCCACTTGCTGAAATATGTATTCATGGTATTTACAATTGAATTTTACATTGTATAGGGTTTTGATTAACAATATTACACACTTTACAACACTGGAATTGTAACTTGACTCCAATAGGAAACCTCTGAACGAAGCCAATCACCCTCCCTCTCCAATGACTTTATTCTCCTTGCCTCATTATTCAACCTCTCGTTGAGCAACTTTATCTCCTCATATTGACGAGTATTGACTTCCTTTTGCACATGAAAACTACTCTCCAGTTCTTTAATACATAATTCTTTCTTGACAAGAGATGATTCAAGCTCCTGAACACGCAAATCAAGTCACAAACAAAAACCATTATGAGAGATCGCATGAATAAAAAAAAATAAAAAATAAAAAGAGGAAAGAGGTACATGAGTAAAAAAATTATAACCTGAACAAGAGTCCCACTGGCTATTTCATCCCCTGCTTCATCATTCTTCAGCCTTTTGAATTCATTAAGAAGATTTCTTAATTTATCTCTTTCTTCAGTAACGATTAAAAGCTAAAATGCACAATCAATATTTTAGTATTCAAATGATTTAAATAAATAAGACATTATGACTGCCGCAACCCAAGATTACAAATAGACATCCATTCACAGCAATACTCATACAGCAGAATTCACAGTTAACATGTGTCTGCACATGCGTGTCAATGGGTTTTGTGTGAGTGTAAGCAAGTAAGAAGCAATCAACTTCAGCCTAAATCAATTGCTAGGTCAACCTAACCTATTAAGGTTGATAAAATAAATCCTAAATCTTAAAATGAAAAATATTTAGTTAAAAAATATATATTGCCGATACTTCAGAAATTCAAAGCCTTGGAATGAATGCACATATGCCTTGTAGCACCTGAATGCGACTCAAATGGGTACTGTAAGAATCAGGCAGGAGAATAGGTGCAAAGCACCATTTCCCCTGGTCTTTAAGCTTCCATCCTCTTTGTTACGGTTAGAGTGCAACATCAGCCACCTGTTAACCATGATCCCATCATACTTATCAAAACAAAAAAAACTATGATCCTATCATATAGGGGTAAAACTACCTAATCAAACACTTACCATCAATTCAATCCGCTTAACCTCTGATTTTGATACTTCTGCCTTCTCTTTGGCCAATGCAGCCTCAATTTCAGCATTTTGTTTTTCACTTAGAGCAGCATCAAGAGCTACCTCCAATTGTTTCAAGCGGGCATTTGCATCTCCCACCTTCATCGTGCTATCGATCACCTCTCTACATCAAATTGAATATCTTAATAACAAAAAACAAGAACACGTGCTTTCTCAAAATTAGTATACATCCAGAATATGTACTAGCTTCATTAAGAAAAAACCTCCCAGCAATGTGTCTCAACACACAAACATAAGTGAGGACACTTCAAATATATAATCCATATATTCCCATGTATCACTGCTACCATATTTGGACCTATCTCACCCCTCTCAAGTCTCAAGACTAACCAGTTCTGCCTGAAAGCATAATACCACTAACCAAGATCAGCTTAATGAACGAAAATACATGACATATTTTAAGTTCCCCTTCCCCTTCAGCATGCACGCCATCTCCCACTTCACCTCAAACTTTTTTTTTTTGATAAATTACTTCACCTCCAACTTAACATGATAATAAAAATCAACCAAGTAGTACACACATCAAACAATACCCATATGAAATTTCAACTCAATTCAATAAATAAAAGCTTGGGACAAATTCTGCAAAACTATCTATTTTCAGATTAAAATGGAAGCAGGTCAGCCCTTTGTAAAATTCGTTTTACACACTTAGAGTCATCCGGTAGCCCACATATTCTAAAAGATCCACTAGTTGCACAAACTAAGGGTGGGCATAATACTAACAAGGGAAAGCAAATCAAAAAAAGAAAGTGTGGACTATGCAAAGAAGAAGGGCACACAAAACGTACATGTCATTTATCGAACATCAATGTGATGGATAATAACATTCACTTGTCTAGCCCTACACTTGCATTGTCCTCAGAAGAAGACATGTCAATCTATCTTCCAATGTACAACACATACTACGACATAAGTGTGTACGGTCCCAATAGTTTGAACCCATCATACCAATCGCAACAGATGTACAGGTAAATTAATGTGTATGAATTTTCAATTACATGCGAGGAAAAATATTATATATATATATATATAATATTGAAAAGTTTCACTATAAAATTTTGCTTCATTTATTTGTGGATAATGTACTAACATTGTTCATTAAAAAAAAAAATATCAAATTTTCAGGCCAACCATCAATATACCATTCATCTAACCTAAGTACAGAACAACAATACTATAAATTTATTTGACCCACTAAGTGAGATGTGACCATGCCAGGTAATAATGCATTAAATAGTTATGATTTTGAGTGTATAATTTGGTGTGAATTGCAACTGTACTGATGCGAGTTTTTAAACTGCTCCTGCTCTTATCTGTGATCTTTGTGCAGGACACAGGAACCTACTGAATTGTTAAGTATGTGACACCCAACAAAGGTCAAGAGTTGATGTTGTTGAAGTAATGGAAAAGGGGATGAAGAGGATGTGGTTTTAGGAGTGGTGTTGTTATTTGATTCAATCTTTTATTTTATACAGTAGGCTTGTCATTTTAAATGTTGTTGCTATTCAATTTTTGTTGAGTTCTATTAGGATGGGTTGTTCAATCTGTTCAGAGACTAAGGCGATCGATCGCAACTTTTGTTATGAAAAAATGCGATCGATCACTAAACAAGGCTAAAAAATGTTGACCCATGTCACTTAGCAAAAGGCCATTTATAAGTTTTAACACCCTACAGTGATCGATCACTAATCCATTAACTTTAATATTCGATCGATCACTACAACCACTGTGTAGATGTGTAATTCAGTCAGAGGCTATGGTGATCGATCGCAACTTTGGTGTTGAACAAAATGTGATCGATTGCTAAACCTTCTAGAAAAATGTTGACCCATTCACAGCGTAGGCCATTTACAAGTTTTAACACCCAAAGTGATCGATCACGAATCCATGAACAAAATTTTCGATCGATCACTGAAGCCTCTATGTAGATGTGTACTTCAATCAGAGGCTATAGTGATCGATCGCAACACTGTTATGAAAAAATGCGATCGATCACTAAACCCGTGGAACGTGTCACTTAGCAAAGGCCATTTACAAGTTTTAACACCCAAAGTGATCGATCACGAATCGATGAACAAAATCTTTGATCGATCACTACAGCCTCTGAGTAGATGTGCAATTCAATCAGAGGCTATAGTGATCGATCACTATTGTGGTGATGAAAAATCGGGATCGATCGCTATACACCACTGGAAAAATATGTCAACTAGTTACTGTCAATTTTTGAACATAACTTGCCATTGTGCACAAAAGTATTAATTAGGAAATATGCATTCACAATAATTTACAAAAATCAAAATCCTATAAATGCACAAATAGTACTCTTTTCATCCATAAAAAGAAAAAGAAATTGTAGCCCAAATCTACATCATTATAAGGTTCAAATAGTGTGCAGTCTATTATTTTAAGATCTATTTTTTGTTTTTGTTTGTGAAATTATTATTTTCAAATGTAGTCTAGGAAACACTAACAAAAATTTTGACTATCTCAACAATAACCTCGAGGCCAGGATCAACTTTATTGTACAATTTTGTTTTATTTTTCAACCATCCATCACAGGGAAGGAACCATATTTTATTTATGCAACACTATAAAATTTACAAAATATAAGCCATAATATTTTCGGCCAGGATCAACTTTATTGTACAATTTTGTTTTATTTTTCAACCATCCATCACAGGGAAGGAACCATATTTTATTTATGCAACACTATAAAATTTACAAAATATAAGCTGTAATATTTTCAACAACAAACCCAGGTACTTGTATTAAATAATTACATAAAATTTATGTCCAGGGTGGTCTACAATTCAAATAATGTAATTCGCATAGCTTCACTTGTTTTGTCTAGTATCTCCATATATTTTCAATGAAGTCTCAGAATATTTGTCCAGTCAAGAACCTTTGTCGAACTTGTATATATGTAGCACAAATTTGAAGAAGCATCATTGTCTTAGCTTTTTGGTTCTCCATTTTCTGCATCACCATATTTTTGTTTCTTCAGCAACTGTGTTATTCGCTTCATCAACTGACAAGCATCAGATAGCAAATCTTTAAGTCCACCTGTGAAACAAAACAAAGCACATATCAACTAACTAAAATAACCACAAATAGTAAGCATCTATTTTATATCAGGTTCAATTGAGCCTACCCAATAACAACGCAACTGTTAGTGAAGAAGTAACAGGGAGCATCAATTGTAAAGGTTAATCGCATCAAAATTGGTATTGGACAGAGTGCCATAGATAGGATCTGCATGAACCTTTGTCAATCATGCTCTTGCAAGGCTAGGATTCATTCGCTGGTGGCATTATCACACAATTTGCCACTGAATTCAACCTTCTATCCTTTAAAACATTTGATTTATCATGTCTTGTCTTATTCATTAAACATATCATGGGGGAAAAACTAATGGAAAAAAAAAAAAAATTGCAATCTTAATATAAAGAATCCTCACCTTTCATGGAGAGATATTCTGCTTGATATGAATTAACTATATCATAAATTAAACCCAAAATAGATGTTGACTTGAAAGAATTCTCCCTCTCCATATAAATGTGGAAACAACTCTGCCTTCAATTCTCTCGGGACTTCAATCTGTAAATAATTATAATAATAATAAATCAATAAACCATTTTCAAGATAGAACCATCACTGCATGGCAACTTGGGAGATCAATAATGAAGAACATAAAATAGCTAAATTAAAAATTGTGAGTGTATATCTACATATGTATACATATAGAATTCTAAATACCACAAGGAGCTCCCAACAATATCCTATCATAAAACAGCAAAGCCCTTCAAGATTTTATTAATGCTCAAGTATCCTTCATCTCATTAACCACCAACCGCCTATTGATGAGATTGTTGCCTTCGATTTTACTCAACTCAAAGTCATTGATATGCAAAGGGTATCACCTTTTTCTTTCCATGCATCAGTGAAACCTCAAAATTTGAGACAATACAGACAATGGGCAAGCAGGGGTCATGGTCCTGGCCGAGTGAGCTCAAGCCAGTATTCTGTAATTGTACGTCAAATATGCTCTAATGTAAGTAGAAGCTATCGTTATAATCACCACATTGGTTGTTGGTAATTTGGCACAAAATCAAAGAAAGCCAACTATCATAACAAAATAAGACCTTTTATGGTATTCATTTGTGTTAAGTCCCAGTCCATGAGGGGATAAGTATAGAGACTTCCTTGTTGGTTTTGGAATCCCACATTGATTAGATTAGTAAATGAGATGCAAAAATTCCTATTAAGAGTAGTAATCCCAGTTTGATTAAAAAATAATAACAAATAAAAAGTAGAGAGGTGTGATAATCACTATAAATAGAGTTAGTTGCATAGATGTTAATTTCTTGTTTGTGTGAATGTGATTCCACTTGCCCAACTTCCAACAATTTCGTTACAGGTTTCTCTCCTCGAGATTTTCTTTCTTTTTGCCCCACACTCCTCCCCTTAGTTCTACAAATCCCACTTGGGTTACAGAAATGAATCCTATTGACACTTAATTTGACGTAAAGACTGAACTACAATCCCAAAGCACTTGAAAAATGAAAACCTAAAATATAGTTTGTCAATAAAAACTACCTAGATCAACTAACATGTGCTGAACATCCTGGTTCACAAGTTCAAATTCCTCGTTTGTCCACTGTTATTTAAATGGATGAATCTTTCATCCAGTGAGAACTCATCTGTACTAGTTGCTGCATGGCCTCAATGCAATCTACTCTAAAAACAAGCTTTGGAGTTTAAAACAGGAGAGGCGACCAGGTGGTGAGTTTTGAATAACTTCAGCCTGAAAATGTCATGATATGAATAGCGGTAATCACAAGATATTCAGTCTAAATTCATACATAACTACATGGACACTGGTACATAGTCACAGTAACGGAAGATCCTGATAACGAGCCTGAATACCTATCAAATTATGAAAGAAGCTATACCACTAACCTTTTGTCCACCCTTTTTGGGTGCATCCAAAGCATCATAGTATATATCAATCAGCTGCAGTATGTTTGCTTTCACATGATCTTTCTCTTCAATACAATCATTCCCCAGAATCAGTAGCTGGTCCATTAATGCCAGCCAGCTATCAGCAGCCTCACTCACGCATAACTGTAAACGGCAGAAAGTATTTTGAATTTAAGCATCATGACCTCATATTAATGAAATGTTATCTCAGCATGCCAGATTTTTTACACAAGAAACAACTCAAAGAAAATACCATACTAGTAACCATAGTCTCAGTTCCAATAAGACATCATCCACCAACACACTTTTTTGTGAGGTAATGATTAAACCATATAACTTGATAGTGGAAAAAAAGGGGGACAAAGAGGAAAAAGAACTAAGAGCCTCACCAGGCAATCATTACTGTCATTTAGGACATTTGATAATTATAACATATTAGATATGAGAGCCGAAACCAGAATTTTTACACTTAAGTGAGTGCATAATGTATTACACTAACATCAGAGTATACGTTGCTAAATTTGACATAATTATTATACACAAAGCTGCAACTGAGATTGAATGATACTGAATTATAAGAACTTTTTATCACGTGATTATTAAAGAGAAGTTGGAGGTGATTTCCAATAGCAGCCAAAAATAATATTTAGTCTAAGTAATCTCATATTAGATTTTTTTTTTTTATATATATAAGTAACGTATAATTTCATTAAAGAAGAAACAAAGAAAAAAGTAGGAAAACAAGTATGCCCCACAGCCAAAGGGTAAAAATGAACTCAGCTAAGAAGCTGTACATAGTCAGGTGATACATGGTAAAACCAATAACATCAAAGTCATGTTCAAGTATTGTCTAATCTGTTCCACTAATGCTCCAAGTCAAAATGTTCCACACCAATTAAAACATTTTGTTCCAATAAAAATCCAAAGATAAGCTCATCCATCAGCACTAGCTTAGAGAAAAGTTGCATTCTTGGTGCATCATTACTGCATTTGTGGTGTTAGCAAGCATATTCATTTTCAGTTAAAGTTTGATCCTTTGGAATTAAATTTTACAGAATACAAAATCAATACAATATTTTTCTTCTCCAACAGAAAATTGAAAAGAAAGTACCTTCTTATTGACCAAAAGAGTTCCCTTAACAGCACAACCATTGTTAAAGAGACGAAACTGGATTAGCAATGGCTGGAAAACAAACAAAAATTGAAATGAGAATGAATTACAACCCCAAAATAAACAAACTCAGAAAGAGAAAAGCAAACACCAGTATTAACCACCGGTTCTCGAGTTTTAGATTCTGGCTGTTGCATTGCCAAAAGCTTATCCTCCAGTTCAACAAGATTGGGATTTCTCTAACATATTAAAAGAGACATAAATCAAACAATAAGTTATGTACACAGAATATTAGAATACCTTTTTCTGTAAAAATACCTTTTTGCGCGTTATTACAATCATAAATATCACGTAATGAAGCACAAAGAAGAATTAAAATTGGAAAAATGAACCAATCAGATAATATAATCACTAAGCTCACCTTCCAACGAGTCCTGATAGAGGGCCACTTGTGATCCTATAAATTGAAATATCACCAGGTAAATATTATACAGCGCAAAACTTAAAAATATAAAATTAAAAGTTTGAAATAAAACTAAGCTAGGTCAGATTATAGGCATGACAGTGCCCTTTGAAATAACAGCACTTACCCACTCGATATTCCACCTCCAGCAGAAAAACCTCCACTTGGACGCTCAACAACATTCATTACCATATCGATCAACCTTTACCAGTATCTGTCATGTTGGGAAAAATTTTGTGACAATGAAAAAATAAATAGGATTCAAAGAATCAACACAATTTTATAGTAGATGCATTTAACAAGCAACTAATAACAAATTCCATTACTACATTAAGCAAGCAACTAAACAAATTCCAGTATTAAGATAACAAATAATTGCTCAAAATTTTTAGTAATTCATCCCATCTGCCATGCAGAACATATACCTATAATTTTTCTTCCATGAACAAAAAGATAAAAATCATGGCTTTATCTTGCAAATTTTTAAGGAAAAGAAAGGAACTTTTTGCTTTACTGATACTAGCAGATTGTTTAGTCCAAAAATACAAAAAACCAAAAACAATAAAATTGTCCAGATTGCATCCAAACAAACCCAGTCTCTCAACAAACTAAAACCCACATGTCCAAACCCCAAAATTCCTAATTTTTATCCACAAACTACACACATTTACAGAGAAAACGAGAGTGATTTTTCTAGAACAAAGAGGTGTGGATCATTCATGAGAAATTTTCTGAGAAAACGAGGGAAAATAAAGGAAAATTAATATGGGTTTGAATGTTTGAATACTTTCCATCAATTTGAAATGAAAAAGTTTAAATTTTCATACCAGTTTCTGAAACACCCATTCCAGGTCTCGCCGGAGCTGCTCTGCGAGATTGCGTCGTGGTGAAAGTGAGAGAGTTTGAGAGGCTGAGAGAGAGTGTGTGTGCCTGGCTCGATCTGGTATGAAGAAGAAAGAGAGAGAATCTGGGTTAGGGTTTGTTCAGAAAGAGAAGAACGAGAGAGGAGGGATACGGAGAAGAAAGAAAAAGAGAGAAAAGAAAGAGAAAAGGAGAGAGGGAGAGGAGTGGGTAAAATATCTTGCAAGCAATTTTACGAAAATGCCCCCATATCTTGCAAGCAATTTTACGAAAATGCCCCCAATAATATAACCAATTCAAACCGGGTGTTACATGTACAGCCGGTTGCCATCCCATTTAACTTTAATCCAATGGTTAAAAAAACCTTAAATAATCTAACGGTTGAAAAAAAATCTCAATGTTTGAATAGTGACTGGACGTAAGTGTTACCCGACAAAAATAGAGTTTTCTTGCCCAATAACCCTTTTTTTTTAATTTATATAGCCAAACGTACTTTTAAAGTTAATCAAAAGGTAGGTACTTTTGAAAATCGTCTCTTGAAGAGACGATTTCCGTGAATATTTTATATATATATTTTTTATTTTAACGCCTTTTAAATATCTGTTTAAAAATTAAAAAAAAAAAAAAAAGGACCAAAATCGTCTCTTGTAGAGACGATTTGGTGGTTTTATTTTTTTTAAAACTCTTATTTTTTTAAACGTAAAAAAAAAACACCAAATTTTTTTACAGCCTTCTTATTGTAAAATTTTTTTCCCAAACTTACTTTCCCCCCTCTCTCTCTCCGGCGACACTCTCTCTCTCAGTTCTCTGCACCGGCTCTCATCGACGACTCTCTCTCTCTCCGGCGACGCTCTCTGCTGTTCTCTGTTCCGGCGACACTCTCTGCTGTTCTCTGCTCCGGCTCTCAGTTTCCCTCTTTTCTCTCTCGTTCTTCTCTTTCTGAACAAACCCTAACCCATATTCTCTCTCTTTCTTCTTCATACCAGATCAAGCC
This sequence comes from Fagus sylvatica, assembly GCA_907173295.1. Taxonomy (NCBI): domain Eukaryota; kingdom Viridiplantae; phylum Streptophyta; class Magnoliopsida; order Fagales; family Fagaceae; genus Fagus; species Fagus sylvatica. Next base: position 39,472,020 of record OU015768.1, on the reverse strand, counting down.
AGGCAGATGAACTCAGACCACCGCCGATGAATCAACTCCAGATGAACTCAGACCACCTACCTCCTTCCAGCCACCGTTTTCCGGCCAGCGCGAGCGAGAGCCGAAGCTTCGAAGATTCGAACCCGATCCCACTGAGTCAGGTTCGATTTCTCTACAATTCGTGAAGTTGGTCGAAAGGTCAGTGCTCAATTAATCTCTAACCCGCTCTCAAGCTTAGTTTTTGCTCTTCATTGTTGCTTCCTTTCTCTCTGCAAAAAAAAAAAATTCCTGCTCTGTTCGTCTTAATTTGACGAACTCACTGATCTCTTTTGTTCGACTTCAAAATTCCGGATTTTTTTTGCTTCTTGTTGTTGAAGTTTTAAGCATTTGAATTTCGTGAAAAGGAATGAGGGGTTTTGGTTGGTGCAGTGGTGCAATTTGTGGTTTGTGCAGTGCGTGAGAAAGCCACGGTCCAAGTTTTTTTCTTTTTTTTGGTGATTCAAAACTTTAGGGTTTTGATTGAGTATGGTTTTGAATAAATTGAAGATGAGATTTGGGTTTGCATTGTATGGTTTGTGGGTGGGTGAATTCAGGGTTGTTTGGAAATAAGGATACCGGTATTCCGGTTGGGAATTGGGGGTTTCAGTGATTCGTTACTGAGAGACTTGATTTACATTGAATGATATGTGGGAGGGAAATTTTTGGGTGGTTTGGAAACAGAAAGAAGTGTAATTTAGGTTGAATTGGGGTTACTGGGGGTGGGGTTTCTCATTCTGTGGACTGTGTATGAATCTTTTTCTCGAGAAATGCAACCTCAGCAGAGCTCGAGAATTGATTTGGTTGACTTGAAAGCTCAGATAGCCAAGAAGTTTGGTGTGAATAAGTCCAAACTCTACTTTTATCACTTGAATGGGTTTTTGAACAACAAATTGGGCAAGAGTCAGTTTGAAAGTTTTTGTATTCGGGCTTTATGATATTGTATAGTTTGTTATATACTGTAAATATGCTTTGGACCTTGACAACCATGTTATGTATGTATTTATTTTCATTTTGGTCATTGAATTGATATGCATTATGATCTAAAAAATGGCACTTGGAATTTTTAGTTTTTATTTTAAATGGATCTCTTTTATGTGTGCAGAATCATATATAATAGCTTCTTTTTTTTGTTGGGAATATCTTAGTGAAATCAGTTTGATGCATTTTGTATTTTAATTCCATATTTGGTTGACAATTATGTGTTCTTGCTAATCCACACAATATCCAAGCTTTTCATCTCAGAAGATTTGACTAGTGCTGATTTATTGTTGCTAACTCCAAATCTGTCAGATTTGAGTCAGCCACATTGTGGGATTTTTAATAAATTGTGTAGAACTCTTTTTGAGCTGAAATTTCTGTGGTACATTATACACATATAGAAGTACATCCTTATAAATTTTCAGGCTAATCGGATGACTCTAAGTGGGTCAAACGAATTTTACAAAGGGCTGACCTGCTTTCATTTTAATCTGAAAATAGATGGTTTTGCAGAATTTGTCCCAAGCTTTTATTTATTGAATTGAGTTGAAATTTCATATGGGTATTCTTTGATGTGTGTACTACTTGGTTGATTTTTATTATCATGTTAAGTTGGAGGTGAAGTAATTTATCAAAAAAAAAGTTTGAGGTGAAGTGGGAGATGGCGTGCATGCTGAAGGGGAAGGGGAACTTAAAATATGTCATGTATTTTCGTTCATTAAGCTGATCTTGGTTAGTGGTATTATGCTTTCAGGCTGAACTGGTTAGTCTTGAGACTTGAGAGGGGTGAGATAGGTCCAAATATGGTAGCAGTGATACATGGGAATATATGGATTATATATTGGAAGTTGGGCAAGTGGAATCACATTCACACAAACAAGAAATTAACATCTATGCAACTCTCTATTTATAGGGATTAACAAGTGGGTAAGTGCTGTTATTTCAAAGGGCACTGTCATGCCTATAATCTGACCTAGCTTAGTTTTATTTCAAACTTTTAATTTTATATGTTTAAGTTTTGCGCTGTATAATATTTACCTGGTGATATTTCAATTTATAGGATCACAAGTGGCCCTCTATCAGGACTAGTTGGAAGGTGAGCTTAGTGATTCTATTATTTGATTGGTTCATTTTTCCAATTTTAATTCTTCTTTGTGCTTCATTACGTGATATTTATGATTGTAATAACGCGCAAAAAGGTATTTTTACAGAAAAAGGTATTCTAATATTCTGTGTACATAACTTGTTGTTTGATTTATGTCTCTTTTAATATGTTAGAGAAATCCCAATCTTGTTGAACTGGAGGATAAGCTTTTGGCAATGCAACAGCCAGAATCTAAAACTCGAGAACCGGTATGTTGATCTAATACTGGTGTTTGCTTTTCTCTTTCTGAGTTTGTTTATTTTGGGGTTGTAATTCATTCTCATTTCAATTTTTGTTTGTTTTCCAGCCATTGCTAATCCAGTTTCGTCTCTTTAACAATGGTTGTGCTGTTAAGGGAACTCTTTTGGTCAATAAGAAGGTACTTTCTTTTCAATTTTCTGTTGGAGAAGAAAAATATTGTATTGATTTTGTATTCTGTAAAATTTAATTCCAAAGGATCAAACTTTAAGTGAAAATGAATATGCTTGCTAACACCACATACGTAATGATGGAACATGCAACTTTTCTCTAAGCTAGTGCTGATGGATGAGCTTATCTTTGGATTTTTATTGGAACAAAATGTTTTAATTGGTGTGGAACATTTTGACTTGGAGCATTAGTGGAACAGATTAGACAATACTTGAACATGACTTTGATGTTATTGGTTTTACCATGTATCACCTGACTATGTACAGCTTCTTAGCTGAGTTCATTTTTACCCTTTGGCTGTGGGGCATACTTGTTTTCCTACTTTTTTCTTTGTTTCGTCTTTAATGAAATTATACGTTACTTATATATATAAAAAAAAAAATCTAATATGAGATTACTTAGACTAAATATTATTTTTGGCTGCTATTGGAAATCACCTCCAACTTCTCTTTAATAATCACGTGATAAAAAGTTCTTATAATTCAGTATCATTCAACCTCAGTTGCAGCTTTGTGTTTAATAATTATGTCAAATTGAGCAACGTATACTCTGATGTTAGTGTAATACATTATGCACTCACTTAAGTGTAAAAATTACTGGTTTCGGCTCTCATATCTAATATGTTATAATTATCAAATGTCCTAAATGACAGTAATGATTGGCTGGTGAGGCTCTTAGTTCTTTTTCCTCTTTCCATCATCATAATTTGTAATCTTTGATTGATTTCCTAGTCACTGTAAATGCCCAATCAAGTCTGTTGTTAGTCTGAATATTTTTGCACTCAAATTCATTTAGCCTCATATGCTTCTTTAATTAAGGTTGATTTGGTTTTCTTGCTTCTTAATGAAACATGCTCTTTTTTCCCTTCTTAATTGTAAAAAAAAAAAAAAAAAAAAAAAAAAATTCCTTTAATATAATGTTGTCCTAGATTGTGTAGCTGGGATTCTTTGTAATTTCTGAATTTCTAGAGAAGTGAATGTGCAAAGAATGTGGAGGGTTAACATGCATTATATAGACGTGAGGAATCAGAAATGATAGAATCTTCTTGGTGAATAAAAATAACTTTTGTTGTTATAAAGCAAAACAATGATGTAATAACATGGCCAAAAAGATGTCCTAACATTTCACCACATATTTGTGATTTCACATCAGAATGAGAATTTTTCTTAATAGAGATCTACTGAAGCATATTGTAAATGAGCAGATGATGAGGAAGATATGACCGGAGATAAATGAAGTAGTGTTATGTAGTTGAGGTTGAGCACCTAATATTAGGAGAAATGAGTAGGGAATGTGATCTAAAAATTGTCGTTTCCCTTATTATACATAATTTTTTTTTAATTTATATGAAGAATTTAAATGCTAAATATTATGTTAGAGAAGAAAAACTAAGTTGACAAACCTAGTTTTTTTTTTGGGGGTCCTAAAATGGAGAAAGTAGACAAATTTGATCAAAAGTTATCTTTTGTAAAGACAATTTTCAAGTTTGATTTAAAAAAAATTAACCAAAAGTCGTCTTTAGAAAAAACGTTTTATGACAAAATTTTTAAATTTGTCAAAATCGTCTTTTCTAAAGACAACTTCTGACAAAAATTTCTAAAATTAAAAAAAAAAAAACGTGAAAGTTGTCTTTTGTATAGACAACTTTCAGGTTTGATTTAAAAAAATTAACTAAAAGTCGTCTTTACAAAAGACAACTTTGACAAATTTGGTCAAAAGTTGTCTTTTGTAAAGACACTTTTAAGTCTGATTTTAAAAAAATTTGATCAAAAGTTGTCTTTACTAAAGACGACTTTTGATCAAATTTGTTAAAATTTTGTCAAAGTTGTCTTTTGTAAAGACACTTTTAAGTCTGATTTTAAAAAAATTTGATCAAAAGTTGTCTTTACAAAAGACAACTTTTGATCAAATTTGTTAAAGTTGTCTTTTGTAAAGACGACTTTTGATCAAATTTTTTTAAAATCAAACCTGAAAGTTGTCTTTACAAAAGACGACTTTCACATTTAAAAAAAAAAAAATTAGAAATATTTGGTCAAAAATCGTCTTTAGAAAAGACAATTTTGGGAAATATAATTTTTTTTTTCAGAAAACGTCTTTTCTAAAGACGATTTTTGATAAAATCCAGTGGCAAAAATATAAAAATGACCAAAACGTCTCTACAAGAGACTTTTTTTTTATTTAATTTTTAAACAGATATTTAAAAGGCGTTAAAATTAAAAAAAAAAAAAAAAAAAATTCAAGGAAATCGTCTCTTCCAGAGACGATTTTCAATTTTTTTTTTATTTATTTTTTTTAAAAAAATCAAATATGTTAAAAAGAGTAAAAATAAAAAAAGGACCAAAATCGTCTCTACAAGAGACGATTTTCACAATTTTTTATTTTTTAATTTTTAAATAGATATTTAAAAGGCGTTAAAATAAAAAATAATAATAAAAAATTCAAGAAAATCGTCTCTTCAAGAGACGATTTTCAAAAATACCCTATCTTTTGATATAACTTTGAAAGTACCCTATTTGACTATATAACTTAAAAAAAGGGGTTATTGGGCTAAAAAACCCACAAAAATAACCATAGCTTCACTTTTCTTTAAAAGGCCGGGCGAAGTGAAACCATTAGATGGGCTTTCCAAATAAGGTATCATCAGTCCACTTAGATCTGGGTTGTTAAGACCCCAACCATCCCACATCCGTGGGTATGCTTACCCTAGCCACTAAGGCACGGATTGGCTTAGCTTAAACATTTGATTAAACATGTATTAGCTTATATTCATGATTAGTAAGGTCCAAGCTAATCAAGCTTGTACCTTGTTAGTTAATTAGGTGCATTGGGGTTCTAGTACATTCCTAGGCTTTAACCCCTTGTACTTAATTGTTAGAGATCCTAAGGTTGTACCTTGGTTGTGCATGAGAAATGCATGACTTAGCTCAACCAATGAGAAGAGAGCATGAGCTGGCCAATGAGAGGAATGCATGAGAAATGCATGACTTAGCTCAACCAATGAGAAGAGAGCATGAGCTGGCCAAAGAGAGGAATGCATGAGAAATACATGACTTAACTTGACCAATGAGAGGAGTGCATGTAGTTCGGCCAATGAGAAGAGTTCATGCTCTATCTCGGCCAATGAGAGGAGTGCATGAGAAAGCCCATTGTGGGTTATCTCTCCCATTCCTCCATTGTTGCTGAATTATCCAAATAACTCCATTGTTTACTCATAGAATTCTCTTTAGGAACTTATAGATTTAGTTAGTAGAATTCATTAAGAATTAGTAGGTTTTCTTCATAAATCCAAGGGGATCCATCCTATCGGATTGGATTATTCAAATTGTGTGTTGTTTGTGTGTGATTGTTGAAGGGAGATTGAGGGATCTTGAGAGAGAAACCAAGGGGTTCCTTTCATTTGGTATCAGAAGCCCATAAACACATATAATAAATTCTACAACCACTCCTTCGTATTCACAACTCCAAACCCTAAGCTTCTTCTTTCTTTGTTCTTCTTCTCCTCTCTGCTTTCATGATGACCCACTGTTTCCACTGTGGCTATGATTCAAAGGATGCAAAACCTAGGTAAGTTTCAATGAAATTTTATTATTGCTTTATTGATTAATTTTTTAAATGAATCTCTGACGGTGTGTTTATTGAATTTATATTGATGAATACCTAGGTAAAGTTTCAATGAAATTTTATTATTTCTTTATTGATTAATTTTTGAAATGAATCTCTGACTGTGTGTTTATTGAATTTATATTGATGAATACCTAGGTAAAGTTTCAAAGAAATTTTATTATTTCTTTATTGATTAATTTTTGAAATGAATGTCTGACAGTGTGTTTATTGAATTTATATTGATGAATACCTAGGTAAGTTTCAATGAAATTTTATTATTGCTTCATTGATTAATTTTTTAAATGAATCTGTGACAGTGTGTTTATTGAATTTATATTGATGAATACCTAGGTAAGTTTCAATGAAATTTTATTATTGCTTTATTGATTAATTTTTGAAATGAATCTCTGACAGTGTGTTTATTGAATTTATATGGATGAATACCTAGGTAAGTTTCAATGAAATTTTATTATTGCTTTATTGATTAATTTTTTAAATGAATCTGTGACAGTGTGTTTATTGTGCGTGTGTGTATTTGTGATTGTTTTTGCTGCTGGAATTTTGTTCAGTTCTGTTTGGGTTTCTGATTTTCAGGATTATATGAATTAATGAATGAAAGAATTTTGTTCATTTAGAATTTTTTTATATGTTCCATATATTATATGCTAAATGGAGTGGCAAATTGTGATATTATTTTTTGTTTTTGATATTTTGAAAATGATGCATAAGGAGTAATTTTAGAAATGTGATCAACGACTAGAATTGATTGATTGTTTATATGAGAAGGCAGTTTATTGAATTGGATTGCTTAATACTTCAAAAAAATGTACTTGAGAAATTAAGGTAAAGTGCAACCAGCTACATTTGCAAGTTCAATTTATCATAAACATGATGTGAGACATGGGGAACAAGTTATTTACAATAGTGCATCTGAAGAGTAAAGCTACTCTATGCACAGAGGCTTGTTAATTTGGTTCTGAAGGTTTGTTTGGGGGAGAGCTGTAAAGAATTATATTGATGATTTGTGTGTGCAGGGAATTACAGGATATGGATACTATGAATCCTGAGTATGTTAAGGAACTCGCTCTGAACAAGTTGGAGCAAATTCAACATCAAATTGATGAGCTCAAGGAACAACACAAACAGCAACACGAACAGCTTTTGTCAGAACTGAATGAAGTAATCAAATTTATTCCGGAATTCTGGTTTATAGTGGTTAAGTATAAATTGATGTTGGTCAACAGTCCAAGACGTTTTTGTATTTACTTTTACTATATATTTCTTAGGTCAAGATAGTATATTCAAATAAACCCTTATCAATTTTTTTTTCTTCTTAAGTAATACAAAAAATATGACATTAAACAGTAAAAGAAAACTAGCCAAATATTTCTTTAGATCATTTTCAGTAGATTTCTCGTGGATCGCACAGGTTTGCAACTAGTATTATATAACACCTGTTAACAACTGAAGTTTATGGCCTCATGTTAAGGCCATATAATATGAATTTATTTTTTCTTTTATATCGTTGGCTAGCTTTGGCAAGTAGCGGTGGTGGCCATTTCTTTTTAGCCAAACACATCAATTTATACTGTTTCCTTAAAATTGGCCATTTAAAGACATTGAACATGTCTAGCATATTCTTGAAAAACTCTACTGCACTAACCACTATAAACCAGAATTCCGGAATAAATTTGATTACTTCATTCAGTTCTGACAAAAGCTGCTTGTGTTGCTGTTTGTGTTGTTCCTTGAGCTCATCAATTTGATGTTGAATTTGCTCCAACTTGTTCAGAGCGAGTTCCTTAACATACTCAGGATTCATAGTATCCATATCCTGTAATTCCCTCAAATCATCAATATAATTCTTTACAGCTCTCCCCCAAACAAACCTTCAGAACCAAATTAACAAGCCTCTGTGCACAGAGTAGCTTTACTCTTCTTTTTGAAGTATTAAGCAATCCAATTCAATAAACTGCCTTCTCATATAAACAATCAATTCTAGTTGTTGATCACATTTCTAAAATTACTCCTTATGCATCATCTTCAAAATATCAAAAACAAAAACTAATATCACAATTTGCCAGTCCATTTAGCATATAATATATGGAACATATAAAAAAATTCTAAATAAACAAAATTCTTTCATTCATTAATTCATATAATCCTGAAAATCAGAAACCCAAACAGAACTGAACAAAATTCCAGTAGCAAAAACAATCACAAATACACACACGCACAATAAACACACTGTCACAGATTCATTTAAAAAATTAATCAATAAAGCAATAATAAAATTTCATTGAAACTTACCTAGGTATTCATCCATATAAATTCAATAAACACACTGTCAGAGATTCATTTCAAAAATTAATCAATAAAGCAATAATAAAATTTCATTGAAACTTACCTAGGTATTCATCAATATAAATTCAATAAACACACTGTCACAGATTCATTTAAAAAATTAATCAATGAAGCAATAATAAAATTTCATTGAAACTTACCTAGGTATTCATCAATATAAATTCAATAAACACACTGTCAGACATTCATTTCAAAAATTAATCAATAAAGAAATAATAAAATTTCATTGAAACTTTACCTAGGTATTCATCAATATAAATTCAATAAACACACAGTCAGAGATTCATTTCAAAAATTAATCAATAAAGAAATAATAAAATTTCATTGAAACTTTACCTAGGTATTCATCAATATAAATTCAATAAACACACAGTCAGAGATTCATTTAAAAAATTAATCAATAAAGCAATAATAAAATTTCATTGAAACTTACCTAGGTTTTGCATCCTTTGAATCATAGCCACAGTGGAAACAGCGGGTCATCATGAAAGTAGAGAGGAGAAGAAGAACAAAGAAAGAAGAAGCTTAGGGTTTGGAGTTGTGAATACGAGGGAGTGGTTGTAGAATTTATTATATGTGTTTATGGGCTTCTGCTATCAACCCAGATCTAAGTGGACTGATGATACCTTATTTGGAAAGCCCATCTAATGGTTTCACTTCGCCCGGCCTTTTAAAGAAAAGTGAAGCTATGGCTATTTTTGTCGGGTAACACTTACGTCCAGTCACTATTCAAACATTGAGATTTTTTTTCAACCGTTAGATTATTTAAGGTTTTTTTAACCATTGGATTAAAGTTAAATGGGATGGCAACCGGCTGTACATGTAACACCCGGTTTGAATTGGTTATATTATTGGGAGCATTTTCGTAAAATTGCTTGCAAGATATTTTACCCACTCCTCTCCCTCTCTCTTTTTCTCTTTCTTTTCTCTTTTTCTCTTTCTTTTCTCTCTTTTTCTCTTTCTTTTCTCTCTTTTTCTCTTTCTTTTCTCTCTTTTTCTTTCTTCTCCGTATCCCTCTTCTCTCTCGTTCTTCTCTTTCTGAACAAACCCTAACCCAGATTCTCTCTCTTTCTTCTTCATACCAGATCGAGCCAGGCACACACACTCTCTCTCAGCCTCTCAAACTCTCTCGCTTTCACCACGACGCAGTCTTGCAGAGCAGCTCCGGCGAGACCTGGAATGGCTGTTTCAGAAACTGGTATGAAAATTTAAACTTTTTCATTTCAAATTGATGGAAAGTATTCAAACATTCAAACCCATGTTAATTTTCCTTTATTTTCCCTCGTTTTCTCAGAAAATTTCTCATGAATGATCCACACCTTTGTTCTAGAAAAATCACTCTCGTTTTCTCTGTAAATGTGTGTAGTTACAACCACTCCCTCGTATTCACAACTCCAAACCCTAAGCTTCTTCCGTCTTTGTTCTTCTTCTCCTCTCTGCTTTCATGATGACCCGCTGTTTCCACTGTGGCTATGATTCAAAGGATGCAAAACCTAGGTAAGTTTCAATGAAATTTTATTATTGCTTTATTGATTAATTTTTTAAATGAATCTCTGACTGTGTGTTTATTGAATTTATATTGATGAATACCTAGGTAAAGTTTCAATGAAATTTTATTATTTCTTTATTGATTAATTTTTGAAATGAATCTCTGACTGTGTGTTTATTGAATTTATATTGATGAATACCTAGGTAAAGTTTCAATGAAATTTTATTATTTCTTTATTGATTAATTTTTGAAATGAATGTCTGACAGTGTGTTTATTGAATTTATATTGATGAATACCTAGGTAAGTTTCAATGAAATTTTATTATTGCTTCGTTGATTAATTTTTTAAATGAATCTGTGACAGTGTGTTTATTGAATTTATATTGATGAATACCTAGGTAAGTTTCAATGAAATTTTATTATTGCTTTATTGATTAATTTTTGAAATGAATCTCTGATAGTGTGTTTATTGAATTTATATGGATGAATACCTAGGTAAGTTTCAATGAAATTTTATTATTGCTTTATTGATTAATTTTTTAAATGAATCTGTGACAGTGTGTTTATTGTGCGTGTGTGTATTTGTGATTGTTTTTGCTGCTGGAATTTTGTTCAGTTCTGTTTGGGTTTCTGATTTTCAGGATTATATGAATTAATGAATGAAAGAATTTTGTTCATTTAGAATTTTTTTATATGTTCCATATATTATATGCTAAATGGAGTGGCAAATTGTGATATTATTTTTTGTTTTTGATATTTTGAAAATGATGCATAAGGAGTAATTTTAGAAATGTGATCAACGACTAGAATTGATTGTTTGTATGAGAAGGCAGTTTATTGAATTGGATTGCTTAATACTTCAAAAAAATGTACTTGAGAAATTAAGGTAAAGTGCAACCAGCTACATTTGCAAGTTCAATTTATCATAAACATGATGTGAGACATGGGGAACAAGTTATTTACAATAGTGCATCTGAAGAGTAAAGCTACTCTGTGCACAGAGGCTTGTTAATTTGGTTCTGAAGGTTTGTTTGGGGGAGAGCTGTAAAGAATTATATTGATGATTTGTGTGTGCAGGGAATTACAGGATATGGATACTATGAATCCTGAGTATGTTAAGGAACTCGCTCTGAACAAGTTGGAGCAAATTCAACATCAAATTGATGAGCTCAAGGAACAACACAAACAGCAACACGAACAGCTTTTGTCAGAACTGAATGAAGTAATCAAATTTATTCCGGAATTCTGGTTTATAGTGGTTAGTGCAGTAGAGTTTTTCAAGAATATGCTAGACATGTTCAATGTCTTTAAATGGCCAATTTTAAGGAAACAGTATAAATTGATGTGTTTGGCTAAAAAGAAATGGCCAACGCTGCTTGCCAAAGCTAGCCAATGATATAAAAGAAAAATAAATTCATATTATATGGCCTTGACATGAGGCCATAAACTTCAGTTGTTAACAGGTGTTATATAATACTAGTTGCAACGTGTGATGCACGGGAAATCTACTGAAAATGATCAAAGAAATATTTGGTTATTTTTCTTTTACTGTTTAATGTCATTTTTTTGTATAACTTAAGAAAAAAAAATTGATAAGGGTTTCTTTGAATATAATATCTTGACCATAGAAATATATATAGTAAAAGTAAATACAGAAATGTCCTAGACTGTTGACCAAGATTCAATGTTAGATTAAAACAATTCCTGGTTTAAGATTTAGTGTTAGTCAACAAAAGGTTCGTGTAGTCATAGAAATAATTTGACAGTACTAATCACAATGGCGGAGGACTAAAAATATAAATAACTTATAAAATTAACACTAAAAATATAAATGAGACATAGCATGAGGTGCATACAATCTGCTCATGGCATGTCTCATTTATACTTACAAATGGACCAACACAGTAGAAAGGGAAAAGAAAAATGAAGGCAGCGTACATCAGTAAAGTATTCACCGAACTTCACAATAATTACTTGACTAAGTAAACAACAAAGGTGAGCCATCAATTCTGGATATTAGTAGTAAAGAAACATACTTCATGGTTAAAAGGCCAGGGTAATGAGAATTAATCTAACTTGAGTTCTTAATGATTTTTTTGAACATGTTGGGAGTTTCTAAAAACTAATTTGGATAATAAAAAGAATTATAAAATTGATAAATGGAAAATATGTTGTGAGGTTATTAATGAAAGTGTAAAAATTTTAAATTAAGTCATTTCATTTTCAATTATCCTTCCACTTAAAACCTCAAATTCCTTCCAATTTTTAGTCATAGGAGAGATGTATGACATTTAAAAAATAATAATAATGATCTTAAAAATCTCATATAAATTGCACAAAATCGAATAAATGTCACCTATCACAAATCTAACTAAAAGTTAGAGAAAATTGGACGATTTAACTGAAAGCGGATTTTCCCTTAATAAGATAGTTTCAATGGTGGGTTCACATGAAAATAATGTTGCTCCAATCATAACTTGCTAACTTAGCTGTTTTTAATCCCCGTGTCTGAGTCTTAACAAAGTTTTGAATTTTGATTACAACTACAGGAAAAAAAAATCAAAATCATTCTCGTAACCTAGAGCTAAAGGTGATGCTATGAAGTCATGATATAACCCCAAGTAATTTATGCCCACACTTGCATTTCTATTAGTTCTCAGTAAGTCTCTTCTATATGTGGTGAGCTAGAATCCTCAAGTCAGGTTGATTGTTCAAAATACTTTCTTTCATTTCAAGGAATTGGTTGGTTATACAATAACCGGCATTTATAATAGTATATACACAGTCATGCATATTTCTTTATGGATCATTTGGGTAAATTTCTGGGTTACATACAGTAAATAGAAGTCATTTCAGACCAGCTATCATATAAGCTTTTTTCATCTATCAAACTATCTACCATTACTTTCCTTCCTACACATACTGAGACTAAAATGTCTCTATGGCGGTAGAATTACACTGAGATTACCTAAGCTTCTATCATCTCACGAATAGGGGTTCTATCCATCTTAGTGGAGAAATATTAGTGAATTCAGATAAGATTGCCCTGAATTCATTTCCTGTGAGGGTTTCCTTCTCCAATAGCACTTCCACTAGTTGATCAATAGCTTCACGATTATTTCTTTTGTGGTTCTTTGCAATCTCATATGCACTTTCTATTATATGTCGTACCGATGAATCTATGTCTTCTCCAAGCTTTTCCAACTTAGAGTTTCTAGCTAGCATCCTTAGTACCACATCACTGCTTTGTACTGCTGGATCAGTCAATGTCCATGGCCCAATCTCGGACATGCCAAACATTGTTACCATCTGTTAAGAAAAAGAAAAACATATGTTAGTAATTTGGGGTTAGTGGAAACACATTCATTCAAACAAAATTATGGGGTCGTTTATGAATGCTCAATAGACTAATTATACCGCAGGTCACTTCCTTAATTAACATGTTCAAATTTCCGACAAATACATATGGTTATTTAATTAGATGCATGCCAAGGTCAATTTGAGTTGCTGATCAAGTTGTCTCTGCAGGAGATCATGATTCTTCCCGTAGGAGCTTCCTCCTTCAAGGAGGCCATGAAGATGGGTGTGGAAGTGTATCACCATTGGAAGGTTGGTCAGAATTTTTTTTTTTTTTTTTGGGGGGTGGGGGGTGGGGCGTTGTGCTTGTTTGATATAAGCACTTGGGTCAGGATTATAAAATGTGTTTCTTATCATTCACTTTGGACCTTTGGGATCGACCACAAATGACTGATTAAGCTATTTTAGTGTAATAAAATGTGTTCTATCAGAATGATCCAAGCAATCCGATCCATAAACATTTGTTCATGTATTTTGTTTTGACCATCACAATAGTTTTTAACTGATTGGATGGTTGGGGTGAAACATACACCGAGTGAAGTGGACGGTACCCTAGGAATTCTGAGGATCCATTCTGTCCTGGGCTACTGAGAATCCTATTCATGGCAAAATTAGTTGGCCCTGCTAGAGTATTTTGTCTGTTTTTTCTAAAAAAAAAAAAAAAAAAAAAAAAAAAAAAAAAAAAAAAAAGATATGATGATTTTACACTGCCTAGAAAGTTTTTAGTTATTGCATAGATGATTTCCCTCCTGTTGGAACGCTCACATAATTACAAAGTTTTCTTGTAATCTTTGGTTGGCTGATTATCACTGAATATGGTGTCTTTTTTCTCAGGCTGTGATTAAAAAGAAGTATTGTCAGGATGCTACAAATGTTGGTGATGAAGGTGGTTTTGCTCCTAATATTCAGGTCAACCATTGTTTTCTGAAAACTCTTGGCATTGGATTATGTTGCTTGTGCCTTTTTAATTTTTATGTTTCTGGCCTTTTCACATCCTTTTTTCATTTGAATTCAGGAAAACAAGGAAGGTCTTGAATTGCTTAAGACAGCCATTGCTAAAGCTGGTTATACAAGCTAAGTGTTTAAATTGTCATGATTTATAAAAGCTAGGACAAAAGTAGTAAAGTTTTGTTATTAAGTACCACCATCTATCCCACCTAAGAGACAGCTGCACAATTCTAACAAACTATACCATGTAAACCTAAAATCCAGAGTAAAGACAGCCACAGAATTAATATGTCAATAGTGAAATTTAGTTAAAAACCTATATATGGCGAATACCTGTATACCACTAATGCCATTCCCTAATTATGGGATAAAGAAAAATCTATATATTGCTTTTAAAAACATTTTAATGTATAGTAAAATAAAAAGAGAAAATTCTCGCAAATTAATGGATGAAAACATTTTAATGTATAGTAAAATAAAAGGAGAAAATTCTCGCATATTAATGGATGTCATGCGGGGCGCTCTGCTTGTGGTTGCGAATGTAACATATCAGTTGGTGGTTGATCCACCCGAATGAGTCTGGCAAAGATCAACAGCAAACGAGAGTGCATCAATCTCATTTTACGCTTTTAATACAGCGGGATTCACTGCATCGATGTCCATGATTCTGCTGCTTATTTCCGGCATTTCCCTGAAAAACAAATTCTGCCTTGGTTTGCTTATGTTAATCATGTGCACAACACTGAGCTCTCTGGTCATAACTTACGTTATGGCGCTGTCTTTTCTATTTGCAAATAACGTAAAGAAGAAAATGAGATTAGTTATTGTCAAACCTGTTTTTATTCTCTTTGTACTGGATTGTTTTGTAATTATCATTCACACTGTAAAAATCATGTATAGTCTATACAAATTATTCAGTGTTTTGAGTTTCCCAGCGAGAAACTGGATCAGGCTCAGGTACTTAGGTCGTTAGTTTGTTCTGCCTCTAGTATGTAATTGTTAATTGATATATGGAATTGTAATGCAGTTTTTTCTTAGGAATTTACGAGGCCCTTGAATTGAGAGATGGAGGGTAAGACTTCCTTGGAAAAGATGTATCGAAGGTGGGTTCTGATCCAATTTTTCAAACACCATTCATATGCAATTTTGTGCTGATCTATATATATATAATGCTTACGTATCTTTCCTTTTGGATGTGTAGGCTGTTGAGAATGTGAACGCGATCATTGGCCCTGCCTTGATTTGCAAGGCTGGTTGAATCTATTTAGTAGTTACTCATGAATTGTGTAATACCCGGCCCAAAAATATAATAATAATAATAATAATAATAATAATAATAGAACAAGGGGGTTTACTTTTGGGTCAACTTAGTAATTTTGACAGTGGGAGTTAATAATATATATACTCAAGATTAGAAACCCTAGCCGTCATAAAACCTATTACTTGTTTCTGACTCAAATAATCATAGAAAGAAGGTTGCTTGAAGATTTTCTAGAGAGGAGGCTAGCAAATTCTTGAGGATCTGATTTGTGAATTTTGTAAAGAAGAGATAGAAAGTATTACAAGATCTCTTGCGTGCTAGATGTAAGTAACCTTTATCCTTAACTAGTATTTTCTCAATTTTATATATTAAATATTTCTATTTGCAAACTTATTATTATAGTTTATTATTCTATTATGCCAAAATCAATTTTGTTTCGAAATATCAGAAAAATCATTGTATTTGTAAAGTATTGTTTACTTCAAAAATTCGGATCAAACATGTGATTATATGTTACAAGAATCTTTATACAGCTTATTTGTTGAACTGATTTGTTTTTGTACATAATTTGAATAAGGTTTGAAAATCACTATGTTTTGGAATTCAAATATATTTTAAATGTGTTTTGATATTTGAAAACTCTCAGTCTGACTATGTTCTGGGCCCCGCCAATGGGGATTATACGTTGGTACCGAAACTAGTTTCATTCTGGGGTTTGCCACTGACCTATGTGTGGTTTTTGGGCCTTGTCACAAGGATAATGTGGCCGTAGTCACTAAAGATTGTTTAGTATATGTATTATATCTATATTTGTATCCGAATCTGAATCTGAATCTGTATTTGAATCCATATATGTATCTGTATTTATTTCTGAATATGTTTAATTTGCTGTTTGCAAATAAAATAATATATTTTATTTTGTGAACCAAACCAAATGCTTTATCAAAACAATCGTTTGAGAATTTTGTAGTACCTATGTATAT
>OU015768.1:39358542-39455346 GCA_907173295.1 Fagus sylvatica | reverse complement strand
TTTAAATGTGTTTTGATATTTGAAAACTCTCAGTCTGACTATGTTCTGGGCCCCGCCAATGGGGATTATACGTTGGTACCGAAACTAGTTTCATTCTGGGGTTTGCCACCGACCTATGTGTGGTTTTTGGGCCTTGTCACAAGGATAATGTGGCCGTAGTCACTAAAGATTGTTTAGTATATGTATTATATCTATATCTGTATCCGAATTTGAATCTGAATCTGAATTTGAATCTGTATTTGAATCTATATCTGTATTTGAAACTATATCTGTATCTGTATTTATTTCTGAATATGTTGAATTTACTGTTTGCAAATAAAATAATATATTTTATTTTGTGAACTAAACCAAATGCTTTATCAAAACAATCATTTGAGAATTTTGTATTACCTATGTATATTTGTTTTTAACTAATGTGTGTTTAATCCGACTGGATAAGGATATTAGTTATTTACTGGGCCTCCCAGCTCACCCCCCATTTATTTCCCCATTTCAGATTCTGAGGATTAGTTAGCGCAAACGTTGCAAGGGAGTAGTGTGGGAAGAAAGTTAGACAAGATTATCAAGCGTATCATGATTGCTATTTTTGTGATTTTGTGAGAGACCTTTGTTTAAGAAAATTTTGGATTAGTGATGTTATGAAATTTAATTATTTGATACATCCTTGATTAGTGGATTATTTTTTGGAGATTTTAGATTTCATTTTGCTTTTAGTAATTTGTTAGTAAGGCCTGGCACACTTGTAAGGCACGCCTTATGGGTGTGCGGCCGTTGTCACGTGTCGAACTCATGCTTTGGGTTCGGGGCGTTACAATTAAGTGGTATCAGAGCTTAGGTTGTGATTCTGTAGATTTTATAAAACTCAGGTTATGATTCTGAAGAATTTATGAAGTTCAGGTTATGATTCTGTAAACTTTGTAGAGTCAGGTTATGATTTTGTAGACCTTGTGGAGTTAGGTTTTGATTTGTAAACTTTGTGGAATTTAGTTTATGATTCTATAGACTTAATGGAGCTTAGGATATGATTTGGTAGTCCTTATGGTCAGTTTCAATCTATATGGGTCGTAGACAATTCATAGTATGACAAAGAAAAATAATTTGAGGTTGTTGCTCTGCTAAAAATATATTCAGATGTAATTTTTCAGGGTCTTACAAACAATAGAGTTTGAATATGTTGGATTTTATTGGGTTTTTATGTTAAAGTTTGATTTTCATTGAGTTTAGATCATTGTTGGTTAGGTTTGATTTGTATGTATTGATGGACAATTCAGAGACAACTAAATATCTAGCATTTTGGGGATTATGTTTTGTGCTATCAGAAGATTAAGTCTCTTATTAGTTTTGACATAATTGGAATCCGTAACATTCTAGTATCATTTTATATTGATTATAGGTTAAGATGTCACCATGTGATATGAGATATATGGACATTCCCAATGACACACAATAATGGACTTGGAAATCATATGCATTTCTAGAAGCTTATATTTGTATTATTACAATGTGATTTCTTGATTTGAGGTGATATGAACTTGGTGAATTGAATCTGACAATATGATGAATACTGTGATATTATAGGTTTTGTAGAATGCAAAAAGCTTGACTTGGAGAATTAGTACCAGTTTAATTATGAGAGGTAGTTAATACCTGTTATGGAATATATTCCACTATTTAAAAGTTGAGTTCCTGATTTTTATTTTTGGGGCATGGAAATTGTTCAACATTGTAAGGATTAAAGTTTGAATACCATATTTGTGATTTTTAGTTGATATGAAGTTAATGAATTGGATCTTTCAATTGAAGACGAATTGTGATTTTACAGATGGTGTAGAATGCAATGGTTAGTGGTATTATTAACTAGGGGCTCAATTTTGATAAGATGTTTATTAAGTTCGATTGGAAGACAATGCCATTTTTAATTTGTTCGTGATAATTAGGTATAATAAACTTTGGCGCCTTAGATTCTACATTGACATGTATTTAGGACTTACTACTTTTATAGTACATAAGTTTGGGTTATTGGACCAACTTCTCGATAAGATAATTTTTTGGATAGATTTATGTAACAAGCTTACAAGATTCCAGTAGTTTCCAGATGTTCCCTCTAAGATTTATGTGTTGGAGATTTTCAAAGGTTAAAGTTTGATATTACAAGTGTGAGTTGATTCATTGAAAGATTTTACTGGTTCTAGATTTTTTTGAGTCTCGTACCTAGTTAAGCTTTAAAGTAGTCTGTTGGAATATTTCAAAGGTTTGACAATTTTCCGTAGACATTGTCTCTTAAAACCTTATACAAGTGAGAATTATAAGTTTATATTTGATGGTGGAATTATGAAGGAATAAATTTGTTTAAGGAGTTAAATGAAAACATAATTGTATTAGACTATAGTATCTAAAGGATAGAGAAGATCTAAAATTCTTTTTAGTCCTATATGATTATTATGTGTGATTAGGGAAATCTATAAGAATGACATTAAGGTAGTGCTCAGTTGATACTTAAGGTCTCTTGGGAATTTCTATATACAAAGTAATTTGAGGGAAAACAAAAATTTATGGAGATATGTTTGCCAGTTTTCGATATAAACCTTATATGAGTTATACCTTCAATCAGTGGATTGATCTCATTAATTATAATTGGGTTGCTTTAACATTGGCTTTACAGTGGTGTAGTTTTATCAACTCTAGAAGGATGTATAATTTCGATTTGAGGCATAAGAGTGATGTTATCCAAATAAGGTGATGAGGAACTGCAAGGATGATTCATGAATATGAGATAAACAAAGCAATGTTAGAGATTATTCTTGAGTTTTTAGCATTCGACTTTAATTAGATATTGATGGAGGACGGTTGATAATATGTTCCTTCTCAGAACTTTAGGCATATTAGTGTATTCAATTGTAACACTTTGGGTCTTATAGTGGAATTTTTTTTTTAAACTTACGAAGTTGTATTGTATTACAAGATTGAGGTTATTAGGCATATACTTCCTAGTAAGGTGAAAATTTGGGCTGCTTTATTTAGTTGATCTAAAAAGTTTTCTGTTCATAAAGGTGACACGGTGGACATTGTCCTTTCTAGCCAATGAGCACTTAGAGACTATAATTCTATATTATGAGGAAGTCTATTTGTTTAAGGAGTTAAGCCTAAGTACTATCATATTTGACTATCTCGAAGTTAGAGGTGAACTAAATATGGTTTAATTGCAAAAGATAATTTCTATGATTGAGGTATTCTATGGCATGGACACCATATTAGTGCTTAAGTGAAATATCTAAGGAGACTTTGGATATCTTCTAGTTACAAATTGTGTTACAGAAAATATATATGGATATATCATGAAACATTTTTGAGCTTACAAGAGAATGGAGACACTATTTAATCTTGAGGTACATAATTAAATAGCTGTTAGAGTTTAGTGATTTATGTGCACCTTGAAATCATGGATTTTCTTTTGTTATACTTTTGGAGACTCATTAAGATTTTTGATTTATTTGAGACTAGCCAGTGATAAATTACAGATAAATTCAGATTATTTAATTTTTATTCTTATTAGTTATGGAAGGGATTTAAAGAATTACTTTGGTAAAAGTTATGTGTATTTGAAGGATTTTTCATATTTTAGTAGTTTGTATACTGTGATGGATGAGTAAGGAAATTTTATTGACAGTATTAAATTGTGGACATTAGAGTAGCGCAGTGGAAGTGTGATGTACTCGTTCAATTTGGAACGAATTCAGAGGACTGAATTCTTATAAGTGGGGGAGAATGTAATACCCGGCCCAAAAATATAATAATAATAATAATAATAATAATAGAACAAGGGGGTTTACTTTTAGGGTCAACTTAGTAATTTTGACAGTGGGAGTTAGTAATATATATACTCAAGATTAGAAACCCTAGCCGTCATAAAACCTATTACTTGTTTCTGACTCAAATAATCATAGAAAGAAGGTTGCTTGAAGATTTTCTAGAGAGGAGGCTAGCAAATTCTTGAGGATCTGATTTGTGAATTTTGTAAAGAAGAGATAGAGAGTATTGCAAGATCTCTTGCCTGCTAGATGTAAGTAACCTTTATCCTTAACTAGTATTTTCTCAATTTTATATATTAAATATTTCTATTTGCGAACTTATTATTGTAGTTTATTATTCTATTATGCCAAAATCAACTTTGTTTCGAAATATCAAAAAAATCATTGTATTTGTAAAGTATTGTTTACTTCAAAAATTCGGATCAAACATGTGATTATATGTTACAAGAATCTTTATAACAGCTTATTTGTTAAACTGATTTGTTTTTGTACATAATTTGAATATGGTTTGAAAATCACTATGTTTTGGAATTCAAATATATTTTAAATGTGTTTTGATATTTGAAAACTCTCAGTCTGACTATGTTCTGGGCCCCGCCAATGGGGATTATACGTTGGTACCGAAACTAGTTTCATTCTGGGGTTTGCCACCGACCTATGTGTGGTTTTTGGGCCTTGTCACAGGGATAATGTGGCCGTAGTCACTAAAGATTGTTTAGTATATGTATTATATCTATATCTGTATCCGAATCTGAATCTGAATCTGTATTTGAATCTGAATCTGAATCTGAATCTGTATTTGAATCTGAATCTGAATCTGTATTTGAATCCATATATGTATCTGTATTTATTTCTGAATATGTTTAATTTGCTGTTTGCAAATAAAATAATATATTTTATTTTGTGAACCAAACCAAATGCTTTATCAAAACAATCGTTTGAGAATTTTGTAGTACCTATGTATATCTGTTTTTAACAAATGTGTGTTCGATCCGACTGGATAAGGATATTGGTTATTTACTGGGCCTCCCAGCTCAACCCCCATTTATTTCCCCATTTCAGATTCTGAGGATTAGTTAGCGCAAACGTTGCAAGGGAGTAATGTGGGAAGAAAGTTAGACAAGATTATCAAGCGTATCATGATTGCTATTTTTGTGATTTTGTGAGAGACCTTTGTTTAAGAAAATTTTGGATTAGTGATGTTATGAAATTTAATCATTTGATACATCCTTGATTAGTGGATTATTTTGGAGATTTTAATTTCATTTGGTGCTAGTATTGTAATTTGTTAGTGAGGCTTGGCACACTTGTAAGGCAAAGCTTTATGGGTGTGCGGCCGTTGTCACGTGTCGAGCTCATGCTTTGGGTTCGGGGCGTTACAAATTGTATTCCATTTTTTGTTGATTTTCGATATGGTTGCCTGCGTATTTATTGGCCATGTTTCTTTTATTATCTGTACAGGACCCAAGTAATCAGACCGGTATCAATAACTTCATGGTTCAACAACTTGATGGGATTGCGAATGAGTGGGGTTGGTGCAAACAATAGGTATTATACTAGATTGCTTTTGCAATATCTTCATAGTTAACTTGAATTGTATGAATCTAATGCTCCTTTTGGTGTTTCAGCTTGGAGCAAATGCTATTCTGGCTGTGTCTCTTGCTGTCTGCAAAGCTGGGGCTGCTGTCAATAAAATTCCCCTTTACAAGGTATTTCATGAATCAGTTGTTTGACTATATACTACATGTCCATTTTGTGTTATAGAATTCTTTTAGGTGTTGGGATATCATTAAATTGTGTAGCATCAAGCTTGCTGGAGTTTGTAGACTGAATGCTTTATATGTTTCTTTAATGTCTGGTTTTAGGTGTATTGAAATTATGTGTGTTTCCACCATCAAATCACTAGCTCTATTGTTCTGTAACAGATATAGAATAAACCACATAATGTTATATTATGTCTGACCAATCTATTACTATGTCTTGTGGATGCAGCATATTGCAAACCTTGCTGGCAACAAGAAGTTGGTGCTGCCTGTTCCTGCTTTCATTGTCATTAACGGTGGATCACATGCAGGAACAGGCTGACAATGTAGGCACGCTACTTGAAATTTTCTTTCAATTTGTTTTTTAATGTTGTTCCTTGATTTTTTGATGAATTAATATTATTCCTTGATTATGAGTTGCTGATCAAGTTCTCTCTGCAGGAGTTCATGATTCTTCTCGTAGGAGCTTCCTCCTTCAAGGAGGCCATGAAGATGGGTCTGGAAGTTATATAATGGTTGGTCAGAACTTGGGTTGTCTAGATTAATTTAGTCAGGATTATAGAATGTGTTTCTTATCATTCCACTTCGGACCTTCGGGATTCACCACAAATGACTGATTAAGGTATTTTATTCTAATAAAATGTGTTCTATCAGAATGATCCAAGCAATCTGATCCATATAACTTTCTCCATCTATCTTGTTTTGACCATCACAATAGTTTAACTGATTGGATGGTTGGCTGAAACATACACCAAGTGAAGGGGATGGTACCCTAGGAATTATGAGGATCCATTCTGTCCTGGGCTACTGAGCATCCTTTACTTGTCCATGGAAAAATTAGTTGGTCCTGCTAGAGTACTTTGTTGAGTTTGAAGTGAATAAACTCACTAAGAATCCTCCTGAGGTTTCAATAAGGGGACATCATGTTTTTCAGATTTCTTATCACTCCCCCAAGCCGCCACAGCATCCCAACCACCTGACCCAGAAGAATCCTCTGAGGGCTTCAATGAGGGTACACTTTGTTTTCTAGCTATGTCTGATGGGATCAGCCCTGCTGTCGTACATTATGTAGCTTGGAGTGGAGAACTTTCTTGGTAGATGAGCTCTCTCTATTTCTTTCGAAAAGGGGGAGTGTGATATTTGGTGAATGGCCTTCTGTCGACACCGGCGGAAAAATCTTCTTTATTTATTTTTTTTCCTAGATACCAACCCCCATTTGGCAAGTGTTGTGTGTGATCTCTATCTCTTTTCCGTTTCGAGATATGAGTTGTGTGTGTGTGGGAACTTTGTGTGTGTGTGTGGGCACAACCTGTGTATGTGTTGGAGTCGCCACCAACCATGGGAAATTTTAAGGTGTGATTGGGCACCTATGTCTAATAGATTTTATCTCATTTAGACATCTAAAACTAAATGGTCTTGAACCAGAGATAGGTTCGGGGGTTTGCTTATGCGTGGGGAAGGTGTTAGGCACCCCACGACATCCGTTTAAGAAAACGGTTACCTCCCTTCCTAAGTGTTCCCTTTATTTGCTAAGCCTAAGGTTTGTTGGTTTTTATGAACAAATGTCCCAAATTCGGTCGAGCATTACCAAGGATGGCAAGTGCTATTTGACCTCATTGGTTTTGATTAGACTCTTTATTTCACCATCCTTTATCTTTGTATTTTTTAAATTTCCGGAGCATTTCGGTGGTAGGATATACTCGAAATCCTAACACCTAGTGCCGGGACAACACAATTAATATTTTTGGTGCCATATTCAGGATCTCTTTACCCTTGATTTCCAAGGATAAAGCGATCCATCAAATGGCGGGGTTTTGGGTGATTAATTCACACTTTGGGGAATTTTAGACCATGATCCTATGGGAGTTAGAACGTGTAGAATCCCTTACACGAAAGCACGTACCAGCCGCCCCCGTGTGTAAAGGACTCATACCATGGTGTCCCAAAGCCAGGGCGAGCCGTAGCCCTTGGGTTGCACCAACTTTGTTTCTAACGCCCACATTACCATGTTTACTCTTTTTAAATTTTTCATGGCAAAGTGTATTTTAATCACATTCTATATCAAAGCGATAAACAAACAAGCAAAGTATCAAGACGGTAAAATGGTAAAACATTCATATAAATAATCACGACATATTCGCAGCACATAAATCACAAGAATGAATGAGTATGGAATGACCATGGCATGTTTGCAGCACATAAATCATGAAAATGAATGGGGATGGCAAATATGGGTTGACATAAATACAAGGTTTAATCCAAAATGCAATTTATGACAACACGAGAGTTTTTAAGGAAAGGGTCAAGACCTCGTGGGGTCGGGATTTGATGCTATTGAAAGACTTATTCAAATCCCGACACCACCATAGGATTTACATGAATTAAAACAAAGTAATCTAAAAAGAGGATTTCAAGGCCTTTTCGGGCTTACACAAGGGGTTAGTGCTATTGAAAGACTTATCTAAACCTCCGATGCCAAATAGGACTTATATGAGGAAAAATCATTTTTGAAAAAGAGGTTTCAATGCCTTTCGGGCTTACACGAAGGGTTAGTACTATTGAAAGACTTACCTAAACCTCTGATGCCAAATAGGACTTATATGAGGAAAAATCATTTTTGAAAAAGAGGTTTCAATGCCTTTCGGGCTTACACGAAGGGTTAGTGTTATTGAAAGATTTACCTAAACCTCCGATGCCAAATAGGACTTATATGAGGAAAAATCATTTTGAAAATATACTTGCAAATACGGGTTCAATGATTTACGGGCTTTAGGGCTTACATATTGTTACATGAAAGGTAAATACCAAATGAATTTATTCGGAAATTTACCTATGGATACCCAATTGAACCATACCGTTCGGTGTTTTCATGCCCAAAATTCAAGGGGAAAAAGGGATGGATAAACAATATTTACAACGTGGTAAATAATGAAATAGCGGCAATCAATAAATTTAAAGCATAATGGGAAGAAACAAATGAATTTAGAACGGTAATAAATCTAAAACACGGGATTTTCAAGGGTCCAATGCCCTATGGAATTACGTGATGGTTAATGCCTCTTTGAGGTCTCACATAATCCATCACGACCAATTGGGATTATCACGCCCAAATCACAAAGGGAGAAATATTCACAATATAATATTTACAACGTAGTAAAATAATAAATGACGGAATTTTGACATAGGGGGTTGTGTTTTTCGGGTCAAGTACCTCGTGGGCTAACATGGTTGTTAAGGCCTCATAGAGGGCTTACATAATCCACCAAAGCCACTCGGGATTGCCGTACTAAAACACCGGGAAAGGGATAATACACAACAATACACACAAGGGACATGGGGGATAATCACAACATAAATATTCACAAATACATAATTTATGTAAATAAAGCGAGTGTATGACATTATTTAGACATTTTTAGTGTTTTTTGGGTCAAGCACCTCGTGGGCTAACATGGTTGTTAAGGCCTCATAGAGGGCTTACATAATCTACCAGAGCCACTCGGGAGCCGTACTAAAATACACGGGAAAGGGATAATCACAACACAATATATATATATTCACAAGTATAAAGCAATAAATGTACTTAGAACAAAGATTTTTCAAAGGGTCCAATTCCTATGGAATTACATGGTGGTTAAAGCCTCATTGAGGTCTCACATAACCCACCATGACCAATCGGGATTATCATGCCCAAATCACATATTTACAACATAGTAAAGCGATAAATGGCATTATTTAGACATGGGGGAGTGTGTTTTTCGGGTCAAGTACCTCATGGGCTAACATGGTTGTTAAGGCCTCATAGAGGGCTTACATAATCCACCAAAGCCACTCGGGATTGCCGTACTAAAACACACGGGAAAGGAATAATCACAACACAATATATATATATTCACAAGTATAAAGCAATAAATGTACTTAGATCTACAAATAAGAGCAATAAATAACTCAAGGCATATAGATAAAGCAATAACAAGACAATAAATGAACTAAGAGAGCATAAATGAACTAAAATGAACTACAAGGCATAAAAATAGAACACGAATGAACTAATAAACATGAACTAAAGTGGATCCTTGTGAATCCCTTCCCATTTTAGGAATCATCACTAGTCACTTCCACTAAGAAAGAAGAAAAAAGGAGAGAAAAGAGGAGAGAGAAAGAGCTTAGAGAGAGAGAGTACTTAGAGAGGAGTCTCTCACCCTAAAACTATCCAAAAACCCCTACTAAAAACCCCTAAACCCCTATTTTCTGCCTATTCTATGCTCAAGAAGGCCTAATGCCCGAGCAAAATCGTGTCTAAATGAGAGGGGGGGAGGCTTTATTTATAGGGAGGCGTGCACGCCTAGTGCGCCATCATGATGCGCGGCGCATGATGATGGCATGCGAGTCGTGGAGCTTCCACGTGGC
Organism: Fagus sylvatica; assembly: GCA_907173295.1. Taxonomy (NCBI): domain Eukaryota; kingdom Viridiplantae; phylum Streptophyta; class Magnoliopsida; order Fagales; family Fagaceae; genus Fagus; species Fagus sylvatica. The sequence continues at coordinate 39,445,364 of OU015768.1, read as the reverse complement.
AATCTTATCCTCCACGCCAGCCCCCCATCGAATCCTCCTCGGTTTTCATGCGCGTACCCTTTTCTGACCCAATTTTCTAGGGCAATTTTGGAGGTCTTCTGGCACTCAAAATGGGTCATTCAGCATATCGTCGGAAAGCTCTCGATGTCTTCCTTCCAACGGTATAAAGTTTGCATGAACCAGAGTTCGGACGAGAGAGTTATGTCTCCCGGAAGTCGGGGTGCCGGAGCTGTTTTTGTGTGTTTTTCCGGCGAAGATTCCGATCAAACGGGGGATGCCACCGGCGAACCGAGAGTTGCACGTCGTAACCGGAGTCGTCATCTTTCCAACGCACCCAGGCTACGGGTCAACTTGCAGCGAGTCGGAAAGACTCTGCGCGCGAAGGCGGCTGTCCGGGAGAAAAACGTGCCAAATCTTCGGCTCATTTTTCCTTGCTTTTTGTCTGTGTTCGCGCGCATATTTGACCTAGCTCCCGACGTCGGATTTCGGCGTTCTTGGTACCGTCGGAAAGTTTGCACTGCCCTCTTTTTCAAGTTCCTAGGCTCACAGAAGCCGAGCTTGGGTTCGCGAGATACGGTTCCGCGAACAGGGGCCGCCGGAGTGTTTTTGGTCCGTTGGAGGACATTTTTCCGATCGGGATTTCGGCTAGACCTGGGAAAATCTTGGCGATCCGAGAGTTCCACGTTGTGCATGAATGTGTCCTCTTTCCAACGTGCCTGGGCTTGCGGATCAACTTGTTGTGAGTCAAGAAGACTCTGCGCGCAAGCGCGGCAACGTCGGTGAGAAAGTTCCGGAATTTTCAGCATAGCCTTATTCCGTCGACCTGTTTTCGCGTGCGTGTTCGATGTAGCTCCCGATATCGGATTTTGATGATCTTGGTATCGTCGGAAAGCTTGTGCTACCTATTTTCTGAAGGTACAGGCCTTGCGCAGAGGCGAGCTTGGCTTCGCAAGATGTGATCTCGCGAACAGAGGCTGTTGGGGTGTTCCTTATGCCAAGGGTCATTTTCTGATCGAGATTCCGGCTTGACCGGAGGAGCTCTTGATGATCCGGGAGTTGTGCGTTGTAGTTGAAGCAACCCTCTTGCTTAAAGGTCTCAACTCACGGACCAAGTTGCTGAGAGTCGGAGAGAATCTACGTGCAAACGCTGCCTCCCAAATAGGCTGTTTTGTCAACAACACTTAGTAAAATTTGGTTAAGTGTAGGACCGTTTTTCCACAGTTTTGTCCATAACTCCCTCGTTTCTCGTTCGTTTTTGACCTGTAAAGTATCAGATCGAAGCTATCATCATGCTCTACACCATGGTCAGGGGGTGGTCAGTTCGATTCAGCTTTTGGTCTGGTCAATGGTCCGGTCAAACCTTGGTCAACCCTCGGTCAACCTCGGTCAAATTTGGTCAAAGTTCCCCGAACTCTGGGAAATGTATCCCGAACCACGTTTTGAGGGTTTTTTGGCATGGTGGACCCTAGTCGGGTCAGGAACGGTCAACCCTCGGTCAACCTTGGTCAAACTTGGTCAACCTTGGGAAAACTTGGTCGGATTTCGGGAAATGTGCCCCGGACCCCGTTTTGAGGTAATTTGACGTGGCGGGCCTTCATCGGATTAGGCTGGCTTGGTTTGGACTGTCTCGTTTTGCGTGTCGACACCCAAGAAAATCCCGTGGGTAAAAATGGGGTTATGACACTAAGTGCTAAGGCCCAGGATGACTAGCAAGTTAAAAAACCAACTTGACTTGGACTTCGGTCAACCTAAATGGTCCTAAGTGCTAAGGCCCAGGACAACTAGCAAGTTAAAAAACCAACTTGACTTAGACTTCTGTCAACCTAAATGGTTCTTAAGTGCTAAGGCCCAGGACAACTAGCAAGTTAAAAAATCAATTTGACTTGGACTTCGGTCAACCTAAAAGGTTCCTAAGTACTAAGGCCCAGGACAACTGGCAAGTTAAAAATCCAACTTGACTTGGACTTCAATTAACCTAAATAGTTCCTAAGTGCTAAGGCCTAGGACGACTGGCAAGTTAAAAAACTAGCTTGACTTAGGCTTCGGTCAAACTAAAATGGCTCCTAAGTGCTAAGGCTGATAAGCTTAAAGAGATATATATATTTACACGTAAGTAAACCCATATGACTTAACTCAAAAGCGTAATACAAGATAAACTTGGTTAAAAACAAAAGATTGTATCTTTTCCCCCTTTCTCATGAAGGAAACAGGGAACACAAAATAAACTTGGTTAAAAACAAAAGATTGTATCTTTTCCCCCCTTCTTGCGAAGGCAACAGGGAACACAAAATAAGTGAAATGTTTGTGACACTAGCTAATTACATCCAAAGTTTCTTCCCCATCAGAGCCACCATCCCCTTCCTGGACTTCAACAACGGGAATCTGCCCATCCCCAGCTTCAAGATCCATTTGGCCCTCAGTGGCTCCCACCTCTTCGTGCTCCTGAGGTGAGGTCGGTCTGAACGGGCGACATTTTGGCCCCAAGTCGTACAACTCTAAGGCATCGTCGACCCCTATTCGGTCAAGGGCGGCACGCCATCCTTGAATAAAATACTTGTTGCATTCTTCCGCGAGTTGAGACTTCAAGGAGTTGGTCGCCTCATCGAAGCCCTAGTCATAATATGACTGAGCTGAATCATCAGCTTTCTGTGCCGCTGCCCGAGCCTCATTAACCTCGACCTTAAGAGCGCTGATGTCCCCTCGAAGTTTACTAGAGCGTTCTATCTCCCGGTCGTATTTTTCCGCGAACTCCTTCACTTGGCGCTCAGCAGTCTTTAAGCCAGCCTTGGCGCTCTTTCTGCCGTTCTCGGTGGCTTGTATCGTAGCTAAGGCCTTCTTCTCAAAAGCCTTTAACCAGACATTCTCCTCAAGAGACTCACGAAGACGTCGTTCGGTCTCAAGCAACCGGGAGCCGGCCTAAAAAATCCCTTGAATGGCCTAAAAACGCATTCAATGTTAAAAGAAAATCAAGAAAGCAAAGCGTTTAGATGTAACAAGTTGTCTGAAAACTCACCAGGATAGAGTCACGCTTTAGGTTCTCGAGCATACGCTCGGAGGAGTCTTCTTGCCAGACCTTCATGTCCCTCGGGAGGAGAAGAACCTTCCCGATCGCATTAGCCACTTGCCCCCCTTGGGCCTCGTTTCCTTTTAAGACTAAATCATCCTCATTGACCGACCGCCCCTTTACGGAAAAGGCGTAACTCCATTGTACTTGCTGCTCATTATTGCGATGCTTCCGTTTGTGAGAAACGTGGCCAGCTGCCTTTTGAAGAGCTCGGGCCAATTTGCTTTTGCCCTTTTTAGACGGAGATTTGGTTTTGAAAGGCTCGATTGGGGGCAACTCTTGTGCCTCACCCTCATTGTCCTCTTCCCTTCCTATTTTCCTCTTCCTCATCACATCCTCCCTCTGAGAGAACCCGGGAGGAAGGGTGTAACGCCCCGAAATTTCCAATTCAATAAATCCTTATTTAATTCGCAATAAGAAATTTCTAACACAAATAGGTCTAGTTTCAAAAATCAAATCACAAGATAATTCAACTAGTCTCCAAAAATAGTCAAATAATCCAAACTCCACAAGATTAAATCCTCACAAAAACATTCATCTTAAATCAAAACTTAGAATCCTCACAAAAGAGTTCCTCAAGATTAGCTAAATGCTGGAGATCTCAATAGTAGTCCACCGGTAATAAATGATCACGTACTAGCAACCTGTCCTCACTATGGATCTGAGCAGCTACTCTGAAAAATATAATAACAACGGGGATGAGCTAAAAGCCCAATAAGTGGTATTCACACACTACCATCGAGGGGTAACAAAAGGAACTGGATTTATATGAAGCAAGGAGTAGATAGGGTAATAATAGAGGTGGTTAACAATGAACTGGTAATTCCAGAATATTCCAATATAAGAATTTAGGCAATAAATGAGACATGATAGTTAGAGATACAAATTGGTTTGGAATATTATAAGCATAGCAGGGTATAATCACAATGTCATAAATACATAATTTAAGAAGCCATGTCCTGTGTATTGCCCCCGCAGGAAGGGTCACTCCCATGTATTGCCCCCATGGGTAGGGTCACTCCCATGTATTGCCCCCATGGGTAGGGTCACTCAAAATTTGCTCAACATCTCATTCTCCACAACATCAATTTCATAATCTAGATTATGGTCCACGTATTGCCCCCATGGACGGGGTCACTGAATTTATTTCATGGCAAAGAATTCAATTAAGGGTACGTACAACATGAACAATTCAGTTTGGCAAAATCAATAGCTCAAGAGTTATGTAAAAGTAATTTGATATGGTAACGGTCACAAGCTGTCATGATACAATAGGAAGAAAGGATCTCAATGAACTACAAGCACTCAAGAGGGTATAAATTTATCAAGACAGTGAATCCAATGGGTTTGACAATAATTATGGGGAAACGTAAGGAGAGTAATGTGTAAAGTCCCACTTACCTCAATGCACAAACCAATAAGCAAATATCACTCTGCACTAGTTTCGTCACCCAAATCCTCGGAACCTAAGTCAAAGAAACATAATATTTCTAATAAGGACATAATTAATTTCAAGCCTACACCATTTCTCAACAACATAAATACGGTTAACCCGAAGTTCCAATTATTTATTCATCCATTACTCACTTATAAGATTCTTCTGCTCCTAGCCACCAATTTAAAATTCCAACCAAGACCCACCTACACCTTTTACACTAACACAAGCCAGCGTCTACACCATTTACTAATATATAGTCATATATATAATACATCGTCAAGTTATACCGTTGTACTTGTTAAGACAAAAACCTACAAAATTTTCAAGTAGTTAAGCCTAGCCTAGGATGAATGAACGCCACACTGCACGAGGATAATTACTGAAGCATGAAGATACTAACCAAATTGATATGTGCCAAAATTTGAATTGGTCAAAAGTACAATGAACCACGTGGGCATATTAGCAACTATATGAAACAATTGTGACAAAGATAATCTATACCTTCTTCGTATGCCATGTATCCCGCCCAAGTTCTTCCTATTCTCTGGTTGTTATTCTTCTTTGTCAATGAAGGTTTGGGACGAAAACTAATGTGGGAGGCAGCCACAAATAAAAGAGAGAGACGGGAAATAGTGTGTAAGGGAGAGAGAGAAGGAGGCTTTAGGGTTTCCACTAAAAAAGAGGAACATAGGTTTATATATCCCTTAAGGTGTCTAGGGTTTGATGGGATTATATTAGGAAAATATAATTATTGTTTATCCTTTGTTAAAAATATAAACTTAATTACACTTATTCTATTTTATTTTATTTTTATTTTTCGTATATTACAAAGGGGAAGTGAAGAAGTCTTAGAAGACTGGGGGACCGATGTCCCTAGGACGGTCCCAATGTCAATGGACCGCCTCTGAACGGGCATGTCGACATCTGACTGATGAGTCGGGTCAAAAAGAGAAGGGAAACGAATGATTGGAAGACCGACCTCTGAAGGTTGGGTAGATGGAACGAAGTGGGGATCAGAGAGGGGAGTCACTAGATGAGGGATTTAAACCCCTTTTTTCTTTGTCAAAGGGACCGCCTGGATTATATCCTCTTGATCTTTTCCAGGCTGAGATACGGTCACCTGGGCCTGTCTACGATCCTTGACAACATGTCCTTTTTGAAATGATTTGTACGTAGGCTCGTAGTCAAGAAGAATAGGAGCCGAACGAGGACGTTCTGCTTTATCAATGAAGCACGGTCTTTTGAGGAGATGCTCTACAGCTTTCCTTTCCACAAAAGCCACTTCCTTCTTTGTAAAGTCCTTATCTGAAAATAAAGAAGAAAGAAGCAAGCAATTAGGGCAAAAGGAAGAAAAGAAAGAAGAAGAAGGAAGGAAGCTTTATGAAAACTGCAGAAAACCTGGTACCCCTGGAATTAAAGGGAAACTGAGGAGTGAGTTTTGCCAGTTCCCTGTAATCACAAGGAAGTCTTCATCCCAACCCTTGCTAGAGTCCGAAAGCCTGGTCACCAGCTTCCTTTCCCAATGTTGAGTGACTAGTGTATATTGTTTTTTACCGGTCAATTGGAGTTTATATACATATGTTATGTCATGTACGGTCAAATTTAGGCTGAGTTTATCTATCAGAATGGCGGTCCCCATGACGACCTTAAATACGTTGGGAACACATTGAAGGGGACTCAATCTAAAATGGGTCAAGAATTGGATCAGAAAAGGATGCATAGGTATTCTAACCCCACCCTAAACTATTGCTACTATTGGCAGAATAAGATCTTGGTACTCAAGAAGCGCCAAGTCATCTGAAGAAGCGTGCCAAATTTGTACGTCTTCGGGAAAGCCATAACGTTTTTTAAATTGTTCTATTTTTTGTTCAGTATCTACGAGTTTCGCAAGTCGGCCCATAGCTTAAAAAATTGACAGACCGAAAACGCAACTAGAGGAATGGAAGCAAAATGAGAAGGTAAAAAGAACTTATAGATGAAGAAGACGGCACTAGAAGGAGGGGATTTGAAAAAATTTGACTGGGAGCAAGAAGGGCGTTTTTATCTCTCTCTTGAAAATTCAAGGTAAAAAGTGAAAATAAAGTGGGGTCTTCTCTCTTTTTATACAAGCCTGTGGGGTCGTGGGCAACCGGGACCCTGCCGGTCATGGGCGGGTAAAAATCCCGTGTTTTGTAGATGGCTTCTCCTCGGTCCCCAATGCCTTCTTAATGATTTGACAGTTTGGGGAACATTAAACGGCGCAATAAATAGAGCAAGCCGCCATGCAGGAACCAGCAGTAAAAAGCAACGACTCAAATGTCGCATCTCCATAAATGAAGATCTATAGTAAATCGAAGTAGAAGGTCATTGTCTCCCATGACACTAAGGGTTCTGACCGGTCCCAATGGACCAAATAAACGTTCATAACGCCGCTGTGTCTTTATGTATCATTGCTCTGACCGACCCAAGTGGGTCGAACTACCGCGCATCCCTTCTTGTCACAAACAAGAAGTATTTTTTTTAGTTCGTACGCCTCTGACTGAACCACATGCGTCTGATTGCATTTTAAGATTTATAATGACTGTAGACCGAAGCACGAACGTAGGAACAACATGAATCAAAACACCACTGTTTATGTCAGATCTCTTCGTTCTTTAAAAGCAAAGATCTGAGGGGCAATTGGAGGTGGTGGAAATAAGCAAGACGCGTAGGTCCCAAATACATGGTTCAGCCCACGTCCGAATTAAAGAAAGATGCTTTGCTGGGCTTGGCCCACCTACTAATGAAAAATGGGCTTAGCTTTAAAGGCCCATAGGAAGATAAAGTGGAAGTAGCAAGTGTAATGAATTAGATCGGGCCCATATAAAATTCGGCCCAACTCCATGCAAACGACGGGCTGGCTTCTTAAGGGATGATAAATGTGAGATAGATAATTGTATTTATTAATATTGTAAAGAACTATCCCACAACGGAAAGATGTGTATGGAATACGACGCATGATGTAACATAAAGTCAAAATCAATCATTATTGAAGATGATCATTTTTTCTAGAAAGTTTGACAAAAGTACTTATTTCTACTTTAAGAAATTAATTGTAGCATCAAATTGACCCACTACAATTTTTATGTCTACTCTAGCTAGCTCATAACTAGTTGTATACCATAGGCTTTGTTACCAAAACTAGTAATATACCATCATGTTAAGCTTCAATATTCTATCTATTCTTGTTCAACCTCTGGAATTTTAGTTGTTGTATACAGTAGTTGAGACAGATGGATCGTTCCTGATTTGTGGTGTTAGCAATAGCAAGTTTGCAAGTGCATAAGAAAGATGTCTTCCTCTTTTTTGCTTTTTCTGATTATACATTTCACATACATCTTACTGCTATTCGAGCCGTAAAAGAATATTTTCACTTATTTCAATCCATAACATTAGGAATTAAAAGGCTGGGTTTGGGCCTAAAAGGCTGGGTTTGGCCTAGAAATTAAAATAAATTTCAAGCGGTAAAATCAGTCACAACAAACTCGAATACTTTTTTCCTTTTCTTTTTCTCTCCTCTGATTTCTTTGTTCTTTCTAAGCTATCTGATAATAGCATCAACTATGAATCAAAATTCGTGATAAATTACTTCTTATGCTCCCAAAATCTCAGCCAATTTGAACCTCAAAAAACCCCCTCCATGATTCCCCATTCTGCGGGACCAAATCCAACGACTCTCCAACAAGATTTTTCTGTTCCTTTCTCTGTCCAACACATGTTCTTAGCTCACTAATTTCCTTTTTTGTTACTCATAGTCATATTTTCCGATCATCTTCCACTTGGGGTCTACTCCAATCCTAAATCCACAACTGGGTTTTGTTTCTCTCTCAGTTTCCTCAATTGGGTCTGCCTCATTTTCCGCTAAATCATCACTAGCTCGCTGTTAAGCTTATGAAGTTTAGCTAGTTTTCTCAGAGGCAAAACGTCGAACACTTTGAATGGCATCTGTTGGGTCTCTTCCTTTCACTTCAGAGAGCTCTGTGATTCTTCACAGTGTAAATCATCGCCGACCCAGGTTTCCATTCTTCGCGTACCGGCCGAGAAAGCCACTTGATTCTGCTGGAAACAATGGTTTATCGTTTCGGTACTCGAAAGCTGTGCGAGAAGATTATGGTGGTTTCTCTTTGAGCTGTGATAGACTGATAGGTGGACGGAGAATTATGATTCCGAAGGTGGAAGCCAAGGGCTTTGTGGAAGGTGAGGATGAAAGCAATGAGGTGGAGGATGAGCTCCAGGCCACAATCAATAAAAGCAAGAAGGTTATTGCTTTGCAAAAGGACCTACTTCAACAGGTATTTCCTTTTTTATTTTTCAAATAAATTGTAAATTTTATAATTATCTTGCTTTACGATTTTAATTCTGGGTTTTTAGTCTCGTTTGGTTTTGAGGTTGATGTTGTATTTAGCCGACTGGGGTAGTAACCATTTGTATTAAATTGGCAAAAGTGATTATGTTCAATAAAAGGGCTTTTTGGTTCTTACTGTGCCGCACATATAGTGGAACTCCTTAAGAAAAGCAATCGGAAAATGTATTGTTTTGGGAAAGTAAAAGCAGTATTTGCGTTTAAATGCTTTTGTGCTAATGAATGGATGGGTCTATAGATAATTAAAATAAGTGAAATAAAATCCAAGAAGTTTACCAAAGGTAGTCAAGTTAGCTAGTGGATCACTCTTCCGGTATCGGATCCAATTATCTGCACTTGCATACTTGAAGCAGTCATCATGTCATGAAGTTGTTGTCTTGGGGTGATGTGGTATTACCTCAGTTGTTCAGACAAAATCTGCCAATCATTTTATTTTTTGAACTACTTGGAACTAAAATTTAGTACATTCTGGTTACCTTTCCTTCTCTTCTCCTCTCCCTCCATCTCCCTCCCAAACATAGGGATAGTGTCTGTAGTTGCTTTGTCAAAACTAATTTATGCATCCTTGTTCTGATAGAAACTTTTGGCTTCAGATTATGTGAGCGTGGAGAATTTCGGAGAACTTTAAATCAAGAATACCATGCATTCTTGCTCCTGGGCATGAGCATAAACTGCTTAGTCTGTCAGGGGCATTTACCTGGCAATTAGTTCTGGTGGGTGGGGTCAATTGTCCATAGGTTTTACTACTTAAAGGCAAGTCCAAAGGGCTCTTCTTTAGAAAGGTTCCTTACGTTATCAAAAAAAGAATACCATGCATTCTGAAAATCATTTAGAGAAACATGCTGTTAGAAAATATATTGTATTCGTAAATATATGTGCGATATAACCTTAACCCCAACTACCTATCACACACACACACACACACACAAAAAAAACCTAAGTCAATTGTTGAAATGTTTTAGAATACCGAAAAACGTGCTCTTATTATGTGTGAAGTTTCTACTACTTTTTTTTTTTTTTTGTTTTTTGGTGGGGGGTGGGTGGGGGTGGGGGGGGAGGAGAGGGGGATAAGAGAAGAATAGTTACTGCCAAATTCAATGAAATCCTAATGCACTGAAGTGAGTCAAAATGTTTTTGGTTTCACATTGCATGTCTGGAAATTTATATGTATAGGTTGATATGCATCATATTTTGCATTACTCAAAACCATTCTGACAACTGTAGCAGTTGTAACTTTTAGCTATATATGGGATTTGTCCGCATTGTCATACCTGAATATATCTTATCTGTCTCAATTGGTGCTTCCTCTAGGTCCCTGCTAAATGCTCCTATGTTACTCTTTTTTTTTTGGTTGGTTGGGGGGTGGGGGGGTGTTATTGCAGATCGCTGAAAGAAGGAAACTGGTTTCATCTATAAAAGATAGTATTATAAATCAAGAGGATGATGAAGTTTCTAATGAAGGAAGGGGCACCTCTTCCCCAAATCTAGATCTTTCTTCAGCTAGTGAGAAATCTGTTGACAACCATAATAGAGGCATTCCTTCCAATAGCTATGCCCATTTGACAGTAGATGAGGAGCCAGAAACTCTACCTTCAGATATTAGTCAAGGTTTTGATGAAGTTAAGAAGGAATCTGGAAAACGGGCACCAGAAAGAAAAATTTCCTCTGATGTCAGCTCCACCAATCGTTTAAAAGACACTAATTCAGAAAGAGATTGGTCAGATGGGCTGCCTTCTTTTCTTTCAAGTTCCTCTGAAAGTTCCAGCTCAAGAGATGAAAATCATGAAATTTTCAATAAAACAAGTTTATCAGAGTTGGATGGTGAAGCAAATGATCCAGTGATTGAAGAGGTCAAACCCCCTCCTTTAGCTGGGGCCAATGTTATGAATATTATATTGGTAGCTGCAGAATGTACTCCTTGGTCTAAAACAGGTATTGTGTAATGATCGGTCCTAGCCATATTATTTATTGAGAAGTGTTTCCTTGGGTATTTCAGTTGAACATTACAACTAATCTTTTGAAATGGTTATCCAAAAAAAACAAAAGAATGAAAGAAAGAAAAAAAAGACCCCATTGGATTGTTTTGTCAGATTCCCTTTTGCACAATTCTTAACTTATGCACTGTTCATATCTATATATTAATAGACAGACAAAGTGTCATTTTTGTATTCATGAGAATTTCATGTAATTGTATGTTATAATTGGATTTTTTGTTTAAAAAGATTGACATATATGTGGGTTAGATATTAGAAATACGCAAGCATAGTTACTTATACAAAAAAATAAAAAAATAAAAATATGCAAGCATAGTTGTCAACCCTATATCAGCATGTCGACGGAATTGGTTAATGAGTGGCTCGATTAGTCTGCCATCAAGCGTCTCTTACTGTGCAATTTTTTTTGTGGGTTGGGCCTGCGGGGCGGGGCGGGGCGGGGTGCGGGGGGGGGGGGGGGTGGTTTCTCTAATGAAAACTTCTCTTTCACTGTGTGTGTGTTTATAAACCTTTAGTATGTACCCCAAAGACTGATTTTATGAGTTCTCATAGGTGGGCTTGGAGATGTCGCCGGTGCTTTGCCAAAGGCTTTGGCTCGGCGTGGACATCGTGTTATGGTAAATTGGTTATTCCTTTTATATAGTTAACTGAAAATGGGAGTATTGCATTGTGGTCAACTTAAGATGGTGTTGCAACTTGCAAATGTCCGAATTTCTTTCCCTAATTTCCTCAATATTTAACCAAGGCCATTAAAAACTCGTCAGTTTATTGGTTTGATTGCAAATGCTCGAGTTATATTGTCTATTTTTTCTTTTGTTGTTTCTTTCTCACTTAGGTAGTAGCACCTCGGTATGGGAATTATGTTGAACCTCAAGATACAGGAGTTCGGAAGAGGTATGTGGTGGAGGGACAGGTATGCACCAGCTGCAGTGTTGAGCTGTAACTTATTTCCTATTAGAGTGTGACAAAATTATTTTGTCATGGTGCAACAATTTTTGTGCTTGCAGGATGTAGAAGTATGTTACTTCCAGGTCTATATTGATGGTGTGGACTTTGTTTTCATTGAAAGTCCTATGTTTCGTCATTTAGAGCATAACATATACGGAGGAAATCGTATGGTATGATATTGTTTTTTTAATGTGTGAATTGAAATCTGATGCATACATAATTTACATTCTCTTTATATATATATATATATATATATATATTTTTTTTCATGTGATTACAATCCTTCTATTATCATTTATAACATTCTGAGTCCTGCATGCCTTTGGTTTTCCCATGTTGCAGGATATTTTAAAACGCATGATACTGTTTTGCAAGGCAGCTGTTGAGCTATAGTTTTGATCCTTTCAGACAAACCCTCAAAGGAATGATTTATGGAATTGTTTAATTCCACATTAGGTTGCATGAATTCTAGCTTTTAGAACTCATTGCATGTCATATACTATCACTTTATAAATGCACATTATGCACTTAATAAGGATACCTATAAGTGCCAAATGTTAGATCAGAAATTTAAATTGTTATGTATCCTAACCACCATCCATTTCACACTGGAAGCTAAAAGAATTTTTTTTTCAACTTATCATGATTATAATATATATGTCTTGTGATGAGTCTATTTTCTGCTAGGTTTTGCCATGTCAAATTGATTTGATCTGGCAGTAAGACAAAATATCTGCATGTGTTGGAGATAATTGCTAGAAACTGTGGTGCTACTCTATTGCAGTCATTCACACTGCGGGATCCCTGTTTGTAAGCCATTTATGGGCTCTGCGTGACAGGTTTTCTTCCATTTTACATTAAAATTATATAGAATGTTGTTTGTAAAGTATGGAAGAATTGGCATAAACACCACCAAAAATGAATAGTGATGCATTTCTCTTGCAAAGATGGTGGCTTAATTTCTATGTCCTAATAGACAGTTTTTAGAGTTGTATTTATGGTGGAAAGTCATCCATTTGTTTAAAGTAGAAATTTTGGTGATTATCAGGTTCCTTGGCATGTTCCATGTGGTGGTGTCTGCTATGGAGATGGAAATTTGGCTTTCATTGCAAATGATTGGCATACAGCATTGTTGCCAGTGTATCTGAAGGCATACTATCGGGACAATGGTTTAATGAAATTTACAAGGTCTGTCCTTGTAATTCATAACATAGCTCACCAGGTTTGTTCTCTGTACTTTGTAGAAATCTGAAAACTTCTTGAGCAGTATTTAGATTGAACAGTTTGACTTTATTGTCTCTCATACACACTTTTTATTTTTGAGTTGATGACTTGAATGCAAGAACAGTGCTTACAGTGGTTTTCACAAATGCCCGAATTCTTTATTGGTAATCTCTGAGACCCCGTTGCCTAAATGAAAATGGCTTATATTTATGCCAAAGTATTTGTACCTGGTGGCAAAATGGCATGACTTGAATGCAAGAACAGTGCTTACAGTGGTTTTCACAAATGCCCGAATTCTTTATTGGTAATCTCTGAGACCCCGTTGCCTAAATGAAAATGGCTTATATTTATGCCAAAGTATTTGTACCTGGTGGCAAAATGGCATGACCTACAGTGCCCATGAAAAATCTGCTTGACCTAAATTCAATTTAACCTTGACTAGTGAAATTAACAAAAAAGAACAAAAGAACAAAGGGGGTTTTAGACAGCAAGTTGCTATGCGTGGATATGGCATGGACGCTAGGCTCTATCAACTTACCTTGGTTTGTGCATGCATATACAACATTTTAGCCAAGGAGCTTACGTATATCTGTTTCAAAATAGTTTGTAACGCTCATATGTTCTACTTCAATATTGATTATTGGAAATACTACCTTTGGTAAAAATGCATGATGCTTTTTTGGAGCAGACAAGCCAAATCATAAATGTATTCATTCAGTATGGCTAATGAATAATGATTAAGTTTCAAATACTCCAATACCCTCCAAATTGAGCAAAAGCAGATCATACCATCCTTGATTAATGCATTAGACAATAGTTATCTAGATTCTTGTGTACTTGAACCAAGGGACATTACATGTTTCTGAAACCCTTGAAACATAGGCAGTAGAACAGTTGAATGCTTGGCTAATCTTGTTAGAGCTATTCAGAATCCTATTGGAAAAGCAATATCTCACGACATTTAGTAAAAAATTAAGGAAGTTTAGTCATCTCATATAAGTTGAGTCATTCTGTTCCATTTCCCACTAAATCAAAAGTCATAAGTTGACCCCCTAGAGTGGGTGGATTGCAGACAGTGGAGCCAGAACTACTAATTGAGATGGAAAGGTGACTCAATATTGCTCGTCCTCAAGTTGATTTCATCCTCGTGATATTACACATGGATGTCTAGTATTCTTAGAAAATCCAAAACACATAACTTGTATTGTAAGCTTTGAACATATTTCTAGTATGCAGATTATGTTTTATAGATGGTAAATTGGAACTTTTCACCAATTTGAATTATACATGTTATCTAGGGTCGGGGGCCTGTTGATGATTTTAGATATGTGGATCTGCCAGAACACTACAAGGACCTTTTTAAGTTGTATGATCCTGTAGGAGGCGAGCACTTCAATATCTTTGCAGCTGGTATAAAGACAGCAGACCGTGTCGTTACTGTCAGTCATGGATATGCCTAAGAGCTTAAGACTTCTGAAGGTGGTTGGGGTTTGCATGGGATCATAAATGAGAATGACTGGAAATTTAGGGGCATTGTGAATGGGATTGATATGAAAGATTGGAACCCACAAATTGATGTTTTCCTGACATCAGATGGTTACACAAACTACTCCCTTGAAACACTTAAAACTGGAAAGCCTCAGTGCAAGGCAGCCTTACAGAAGGAGCTTGGTCTGCCCATTCATGAGGATGTCCCAGTGATCGGTTTCATTGGGAGATTGGATCATCAGAAAGGTGTTGATCTAATAGCTGAGGCAATTCCATGGATGATGGGTCAGGACGTGCAACTAATCATGTTGGGCACTGGCAGACCTGACCTGGAGCAGATGCTCAGGCAGTTTGAAAATCAACACCATGACAAAATCAGGAGCTGGGTTGGTTTTTCTGTTAAGACAGCCCACCGCATAACTGCTGGTTCAGACATTTTGCTCATGCCATCAAGATTTGAGCCTTGTGGACTGAACCAATTATATGGTATGAGCTATGGGACAGTTCCAGTTGTGCACGCTGTTGGTGGACTAAAAGATACTGTGCAACCTTTCAATCCATTCAATGAGTCAGGGCTTGGGTGGACATTTGACAGTGCTGAAGCAAATAAGCTAATACATGCATTAGGAAACTGCTTATTCACTTACCAAGAGTACAAGCAAAGCTGGGAAGGACTCCAGAGACGAGGGATGATGCAAGACCTAAGTTGGGACAATGCTGCTCAGAATTATGAGGAGGTACTTGTTGCTGCCAAGTACCAATGGTGAGTCTTTGGTGTTTGATATGTACAATTCTAACTTCTTGGCTCATCAATGCTGGAGCAATTTTAATGCCAAAGTTTGTTGGGGAAAGAACTGTGAAAGTTGTTTGAGGGTAAATGTTGTTGGAAGAGAGTTTCCAATTTTGAGAAGGATGTTGAAACATTCCATTGCTTGGATTATATGGGCCACTTGACTTTCTAGTTTGTACTTTCGAGAACAATTATTGTGTAACTAATGGAAGTCAAATTGGATGGTTATATTTTCTTTTTGTTAAAAGATGGGATGAATGATGGTTAAATGCAGAGGCTAACATTTTGGCTCCTGCTTTGATTAATTCAAGACTTGTAAACTTTTTCTTATGTTACTTTTACTATTGCTGTCTTGATTCATGTGAATACGATTATGTTGGCATTTGTCCAGTCTTGTTGCAGGCATAAAGATTTTAGACATTCATATTCTAACGTAAGATGGATTGTCATTACGTGCCAAAGCTAATAATCATGGTGCCAAACACAGCTCTTTGGAAGTCATGCAACTCTAATTTAGGATAAAAAAAATTGGCTTGCTTGATTAACACTATGATTTCCGGTCCATGATCAACACTATAGTCTTGTAGATCACATTATATCGGTTAATCATATTACATAGGTTAATCGGCTTAAAAAGATCAACCCTAGCTGCCCCTTCTACTTTTGGGATGAGGGTAAAGAAGGTGCGATTGAGTTCTTTAAGCATTCTTTTACTCATCAAGAAATTTTGCATTGCCTTGAAAACTTGTTGGTTGATTATACTCCAATAGTGCTTAAAGAAAAGAGGGTGCATACCATTAGGCCCGTTGCTTTTAAAAAATCCTTGCTAAAAATAGTGTCTTTAATTTCTCATCTTCAATTGGAACTTGGACTAGCTCCTCATTTTCTTCATTTTTGCCCTCATCTCTCTCTCTCTCTCTATACATATAACTTTCAAAATCCAAATCTCCAAAATGTTTTCAAATTATTAATACTCATATAATAAACAATACTCGTATATTAATTATGTTGTAGTAAAATATAAAATACAGATTCGTGGTTCTATTTATGTGTTGTCACTAAATAGATGAATGATAATAGTTATTACATTATAACTTCTTTTATTTCTTACAATACCGATTACTATTACAATTTAATAATGAATTGGGGGTTCATTGGGCCTAAAGATTATACATGACAAAAGTAAACGTAGCTTCACTTTTCTTTAAAAGGCCAGGCCCGAAGTGAAATCATTAGATGGGCTCTCCAAATAAGGTATCATCAGTCCACTTAGATCTGGGTTGATAGCAGAAGCCCATAAACACATCTATAAATTTTACAACCACTCCCTCATATTCACAACTCCAAACCCTAGCTCAGCCATCTCTCAATCCCTCATATGCTTAGCCGTCTCTCTCTCCTATTTCTCTCTCTTTATGTTTGTTTTTTTAGAGGATTTCAATTTTTGTATTTGAAATGGGCAAAGATGAAGAATGCCTCTCAACAAGGTTTTTCCTTGAGCAGAGACAGCAATTCTCTAAGCTCTCCCATATGCTTTTTCTTTATTATTTGTCTTTTATTAAACTATATAGGTTTTTGCACCTCTTATTTTAACTTTAAACTAAATAAACTAGGTTGTCTCGTGTTTTTTTTTTTTTTTTTTTCACTGTTATTATTTTTTTGCACCTCTTATCATCATCATCATCAACGCATAGAGAATCCAATTAGGTGAAGGAGAATCCAAGTAGGTGAAGATTTTCTTGTCAATGTTATCATCATCGTCAACAAAACAGTACTTAAGGAAAATGTTGTTCTTGAACTGCATAGAAACAAAGCCAAATTCAGAATAATCAACTAGTAAAGTATTCAATTCATACAAAAAATTATGTAAAACCATCAACAAACCTAATATCAAACAATAAGCATATTAGTTTAAGTCGCTAACCACTGTAAACCAAAAATCTGAAATTAAGTTGATGACTTCATTCCATTCCAACAAAAGTTGTATATGTTTCTCCCTGAGCTTATAAAATAAACAATTATAAAACAAATATAAATAGAGAGTGGATTACGGATTATATTTATAACTTTTAAAACAAGTTAAACTTAGAAAGTGGATTACATTATCCATTTGATCTTGAATTTCTTCCAACTTGTTCACAGCATATGCACAATCGAGTTCCATAGCATAATCAAGACAGATTCATTCATATAAACACACAATTCATCAATAAACACACTGTCACATTCATTTCAAAAATTCATCAATGAACACACAATTCATCAATTTCAGGATCCATATCCTGTGGTTTCCTGTTTAGATAAAGACAGATTCATTTCAAAAATTCATCAATAAACACACATCAATATCAGGATCCATATCTTGTGGTTCCTTGCTTGGATATAGACAGATTCATTCATATAAACACATAATTTATTAATAAACACAAAATTCATCAATAGCAAGATCCATATCCTGTGGTTCCCTACTTGGATATAGACAGATTCATTCAGCATTTTTTTTTTTCTTTCTAAGTTGCATTGAATACTACACACTACAAGAAACTATAATATGTCTATTTTTTTGTTTTTTTAGAGGATTTCAATTTCATTATTTGAAATGGGCAAAGATGAAGAATGCCTCTCAACAAGGTTTTTCCTTGAGCAGAGACAACAATTCTCTGAGCTCTCCCATATGCTTTTTCTTTATTATTTGTCTTTTATTAAACTATTTAGGTTTTTGCACCTCTTGTTTTAACTTTAAACTGAATAACCTAGGTTGTCTTGTTGTTTTTTTTTTTCATTGTTATTATTATTATTATTTTTATTAAGGCTGGGTTTGGGCCTAATATTAAAATAAATTCAGGTGGGAAAATCAGGTACAACAATTTGAAAACTTTTTCCTTTTTGTCTTTATGTTCTCTGAATTTTTTTTTTTCACTGTTATTATTATTTATTTTTTGATTAAGACTGGTTTTGGCCAAAAAGGCTGATTTAGAAGGCTGAGTTTGGGCCTAAATATTAAAATAAATTCAGAAGGCTGAGCTTGGGCCTAAAAGGTTGAGTTCTGAGTTTGGGCCTAAAAGGCAGAGTTTGGCTTCAAAATTAAAATAAATTTCAGGCGGTAAAATCAGTTACAAAATATCCTGTGGTTCCCTGCTTAGATATAGACAGATTCATTTAAAAAATTTATCAATAAACATACAATTTACCAATAAACACACAATTCATCAATATCAGGATCCATATCTTGTGGTTCCTTGCTTGGATATAGACAGATTCATTCATATAAACACATAATTTATCAATAAACACAAAATTCATCAATACCAGGATCCATATCCTGTGGTTCCCTACTTGGATATAGACAGATTCATTCAGCATTTTTTTTTTCTTCTTTTTTTCTTTCTAAGTTGCATTGAATACTACACTATTAGACACAAGAAACTATAATATGTCTATTTTTTGTTTTTTTAGAGGATTTCAATTTCATTATTTGAAATGGGCAAAGATGAAGAATGCCTCTCAACAAGGTTTTTCCTTGAGCAGAGACAGCAATTCTCTGAGCTCTCTCATATGCTTTTTCTTTATTATTTGTCTTTTATTAAACTATTTAGGTTTTTGCACCTCTTGTTTTAACTTTAAACTGAATAACCTAGGTTGTCTCGTGTTTTTTTTTTTTTTTTCATTTTATTATATTACTGTTATTATTATTATTATTATTATTTTTTTATTAAGGCTGGGTTTGGGCCTAATATTAAAATAAATTCAGGTGGGAAAATCAGGTACAACAATTTGAAAACTTTTTCCTTTTTGTCTTTATGTTCTCTGAATTTTTTTTTTTCACTGTTATTATTATTTATTTTTTGATTAAGACTGGTTTTGGCCAAAAAGGCTGGGTTTGGGCCAAAAAGGCTGATTTAGAAGGCTGAGTTTGGGCCTAAATATTAAAATAAATTCAGAAGGCTGAGCTTGGGCCTAAAAGGTTGAGTTCTGAGTTTGGGCCTAAAAGGCAGAGTTTGGCTTCAAAATTAAAATAAATTTCAGGCGGTAAAATCAGTTACAAAATATACTCTGGTTCCTTGCGATATAGACAGATTCATTTAAAAAATTCATCAATAAACACACAATTCATCAATATCAGGATCCATATCTTGTGGTTCTTTGCTTGGATATAGACAGATTTATTCATATAAACACATAATTTATCAATAAACACAAAATTTATCAATACCAGGATCCATATCCTGTGGTTCCCTACTTGGATATAGACAGATTCATTCAGCATTTTTTTTCCTTTCTAAGTTGCATTGAATATTACGCTATTAGACACTACAAGAAACTATAATATGTCTATTTTAATTCTAATTTTCAAGGTTTCAAAGAAAATCTGTATTTTGAAGATTCCACTATAATCAAAACTGTTAATTCAGTGGAGGAATCTCTTGGATCATTCATTAAGTGGAAACGTACAATCAATAAGAGGTGGTTTATTTATTTAAATTAATCTTGTAATGCATATATATATACACACTAATATATTCTATTGTATTCAGTTTCTTCAAAATACAGATTTTCTTTGAAACCTTGAAAATTAGAATTAAAATAAGCATAGTGTCTAGTAGTGTAGTATTCAATGCAACTTACAAAAAAAATAAAATAAAAAAATGAATATCCTCCACAATCATCATCATCATCCAAGCATAGAGAATCCAAATAGTTGAAGATTTTCTTGTCGATGTTATCATCATATTCAACAAACCAATACTTAAGGAAAATGTCGTTCTTGAACTGCATAGAAACAAAGCCAAATTCAGAATAATTAAGTAGTAAAGTATTCAATTCATACAAAAAATTATGTAAAACCATCAACAAACCTAATATCAAACAGTAAGCATATTGGTTTAAGTCGCTAACCATTGGAAACTAGAAATCCGAAATTAAGTTGATGACTTCATTCCGTTCCAACAAAAGTTGTATATGTTTCTCCCTAAGCTTATAAAACAAACAAATAGAACAAACAAATAGAACAAACAAATAGAAGTGGATTATAAAACAAACAAATAGAGGGTGGATTATGGATTATATTTATAACTTTTAAAACACGTTAAACTTAGAAAGTGGATTACATTATCCATTTGATCTTGAATTTCCTCCAACTTCTTCACAGCATATGCACAATCGAGTTTCATAGCATAATCATGATCCATAGTAGTATAATCAAGATCCATACACTTATCCTGTGGTTCTTTGCTTAGATAAAGACATATTCATTCATATAAACACACAATTCATCAATAAACACACTATCACATTCATTTAAAAAATTCATCAATAAACACACAATTTCTCAATAAACACATAATTCATCAATTTCAGGATCCATATCCTGTGGTTCCCTGCTTAGATATAGACAGATTCATTTCAAAAATTCTTCAATAAACACACAATTTTCCAATAAACACACACTTCATCAATATCAGGATCCATATCTTGTGGTTCCTTGTTTGGATATAGACAGATTCATTCATATAAACATATAATTTATCAATAAACACAAAATTCATCAATACCAGGATCCATATCCTGTGGTTCCCTACTTGGATATAGACAGATTCATTCAGCATTTTTTTTTTTTTTCTTTCTAAGTTGCATTGAATACTACACTATTAGAAACTACAAGAAACTATTATATGTCTATTTTAATTCTAATTTTCAAGGTTTCAAAGAAAATCTATATTTTGAAGATTCCACTATAATCAAAACTATCAAAACTGTTAATTTAGTGGAGGAATCTCTTGGACCATCCATTAAGTGGAAACGTACAATCAATAAGAGGTGGTTTATTTATTTAAATAAATCTTGTAATGCATATATATATATACAAACTAATATATTCTATTGTATCCATAGTAGTATAATCAAGATCCATACCTTATCCTGTGGTTCCTTGCTTTGATAAAGACAGATTCATTCATATAAACACACAATTTATCAATAAACAGACTGTCACATTTATTTAAAAAATTCATCAATAAACACACAATTTATCAATGAACACAAAATTCATAAATATCAGGATCCATATGTTGTGGTTTCCTGCTTAGATATAGACAGATTTATCTAAAAAATTCATCAATAAACGCACAATTTACCAATAAACACACAATTCATCAATATCAGGATCCATATCTTATGGTTCCTTGCTTGGATATAGACAGATTCATTCATATAAACACATAATTTATCAATAAATACAAAATTCATCAATACCAGGATCCATATCCTGTGGTTCCCTACTTGGATATAGACAGATTCATTTAGCATTTTTTTTTCTTTTTCTTCTAAGTTGCATTGAATACTACACTATTAGACACTACAAGAAACTATAATATGTCTATTTTAATTCTAATTTTTAGGGTTTCAAAGAAAATCAGTATTTTGAAGATACCATTATAATCAAAACATCAAAACTGTCAATTCAGTGGAGGAATCTCCTGGACCATCCATTAAGTGGAAACATACAATCAATAAGAGGTGGTTTATTTATTTAAATAAATCTTGTAATGCATATATATATATACATATATTATATATATATATATATATATATATATATATATATATAATGCATATATATATATACACACTAATATATTCTATTGTATTCAGTTTCTTCAAAATACGGATTTTCTTTGAAACCCTGAAAATTAGAATTAAAATAAGCATAGTGTCTAATAGTGTAGTATTCAATGCAACGTACAAAAAAAAAAAAAATAAAAAAAATAAATAAAAGGAAACCTTACAAAATAAGATGAATATCCTCCACAATCATCGTCATCATCCACGCATAGAGAATCCAAATAGTTGAAGATTTTCTTGTCGATGTTATTATCATCTTCAACAAAATAGTGCTTAAGGAAAATGTCGTTCTTGAATTGCATAGAAACAAAGCCAAATTTAGAATAATCAACTAGTAAAGTATTCAATTCATACAAAAATTATGTAAAATCATCAACAAACCCTTTTTTTTTTTTTATAAGTAAGAATTCATTAAATAAAACCATCCATGTACACAAAGTGTGTACAAGAGGTACCGATTACAAACAGAACTGACAGGAATTAATCAACTCATCTAAAGAGTTGAGATGGATGTCAGTAGCATTAACCAAAGCAAATAACATAGAGAGAAAAAATTGTTTAAGGTCTTGGGTTGGTTTTTCTGTGTCTTGAAAGGATCTAGCATTCCGTTCCCTCCAAATAACCCACATAAGACAATGGGGAATCAGTGCCCATATTATTCTAGACCTGCTTCTACGATTTCCACTAGTCCAACAGGCCAAGAGGTCCACCACATGGCAAGGCATAACCCACCATACACCAAACAGAGAGAATACTAGCTCCCATAACTCCCTGGCTGTAGGACAATGCAGAAAAAGGTGATCAACAGATTCTCCAGCAGCTTTACACATGCAGCACTAGTCCATCATCACCAACTGCCGCTTCCGGAGATTATCAATTGTTAACACTTTCCCTAGAGAGACCATCCAAATGAAAAAATTTACCTTAGAAGGAGCAAAAGGCTTCCAAACATTCTTCCAAGGATAGTATCTATATGTGGGTGATAGAAGACTCTTGTAGAAAGTATTGACAGAAAATACCTTCAGCGAAGAAAGCTTCCAGTAGATAGTATCTACCACCCCCTGGGCTAAAGCCACTGAATAAATAACATCCATAAAATCAGCAATGGACTCAAGCTCCCAATCCTGTACCAAGCGAGTAAACCTGACATTCCATCAAAAACTTGTGCCATCAAACGAGGCCAAATCCTTCACAGAAGCTTCCGGATTACTTGCAAGGCGATAGAGCTCGGGAAATCTCCTCCTCAATGGTTTCTCTCCACACCACTAATGCTGCCAAAATTTGACTTGAGCCCCATCCCCCACCCTAAAGAACATATTTTCCACAAATTTAGGCCAGCCTTTCCTGATGTGTTTCCATAAACTCTTCCCATACGTACCATGGTCAGAGTAGGTACACCAATCCCCCCACGCATCTCCATATTTGAGTTCCACAATTTTACGCCATAAAGCTTCCTTTTTCATTGCGTATCTCCAAAGCCATTTGCCCAACAAAGCCTGGTTGAAAAGGATTAACTTTCGGATACCCAAACCACCATAACAAAGAGGTTCACAAACACGATCCCAGTTTACCAGGTGGTATTTGAATTCCTCTCCCATTCCTCCCCACAAAAAGTCCCTTTGAATTTGCTCAATGCGATGGGCTACACCAATTGGAATAGGAAACAGAGATAAATAATAGGTAGGGATGCTAGATAACGTACTCTTTATTAATGTCACCCAACCCCCTTTGGAAAGATACATACGTTTCCAGCCAGCCAAACAATGCTCCATTTTCTTAATAATACCATTCCAAATCGTTTTATCTTTAAATGAAGCACCTAAAGGCAGCCCTAAGTATGACATTGGTAATGCGGCTACTTTACATCCCAGGACAGTAGCCAAATTCTCCACATTAGGGACAGTATCCACTGGAACCAACTCTGATTTCCCCATATTTATCTTGAGCCCTAAAACAGCTTGGAACCAAACAAATACACCTTTTAGATGCCATAGTTGTTCCAGAGCAGCCCCACACAAAATCAGAGTGTCATCCGCAAATAGAAGATGAGAAATAGAAATATGATTAATCCTTCCCACATCAAAACCCGAAATAAAACTGCCATCTCGAGCCCTAGCCAAGAGCCTGCTCAAAGCCTCCATCACAATAATAAATAAAAAGGGAGATAACGGATCACCTTGACGCAATCCACGAGAACTCGAAAAAAACCCGCAAGGAGTGCCATTAACTAGAACTGAGAACCGGGCAGTAGAAATGCACATGTAAATCCAGCGATGCCATCGCTGGCTGAAACCACATCGACAAAGCATGTAAATGAGAAAACCCTAATTTACATGATCATATGCCTTCTCTAAGTCTAGTTTGCACATCACCCTTGGAACTTTGGATCTCAAATGACTGTCAAGACACTCATTTGCAATTAGGACCGAGTCCAAAATCTGTCTTCCTTGAACAAAAGCATTTTGAGGGGCAGAGACCACATTCCCCAAGACCATCTCCAGCCTATTAGCTAAGACTTTTGCCATGATCTTATATATCCCAGTAACTAGGCTAATTGGTCAGAAGTCTTTGATTTCTACAGCACCAGGCTTCTTTGGTATTAAAGCAATGAAAGTGGAATTAATGCTCTTTGTAAAGGTTTCGTGGGTATGGAAGTGGTGGAAGACCTGCATGATGTCTCCCTTTAAGACTGACCAACAAAATTGGAAGAAAGCTAGAGAAAAACCATCCGAGCCTGGAGCTTTATCCCCATTCATATTCATTACAGCTTCAAATACCTCCTCCTCAGAGAAAGCTTTCTCTAAACATTTTGCCTCTGCTCCATCTATGGCTGGGAAAGGAAGATTATCTAATGTAGGCCTTCTAACTCTTGATTCAGTGAAGAGATTATTGTAGAACGCAACAATCCTAGCTTGAATCTCATCCGCAGCCATGACAGTCACCCTATCCACCTCAGGTTGCCCTATTCTATTTTTCCTGTGATTGGAGTTTGCAGTACAATGGAAGAATTTTGTGTTCTTGTCCCCTTCTTTCAACCATAGGGAACGAGACTTTTGTCTCCAGCAGATCTCCTCCATCAACAAAGTTTTTTCCAATTCAACCCTCGCCTAATTGCATTGAACCCTTTCTATATCCGACAAATTTCTGTTATTCTCAATATCATCTAAAGCTTTCACAGTAGCTGATAAAGAGACTTTTCAACCATCAATGGTCCCAAACTCCTTTTCATTCCATATCTTCAAATCCCCTTTCAAAGCTTTTAGTTTGCTTGCAACAACAAAGCTAGGAGAGCCCTGAAAGGTATAAGACTCCCACCAGCTCTTAACCTTTGCTAGAAAACCTTCAGATTTGAGCCACATGTTCTCAAATCTAAAGGGTCTCCTACCATTCTCGAAAGACCCACACTCAAGCAAAACAGGGAAGTGATTGGAGCACAGCCTTGGAAGATGCCTTTGAGCCAACAAAGTGAAGTGATCCTTAATAGTGGAAGTGAAAAGAAAGCGATCTAACCTAGAACGGGACTGACTATTAGACCACGTATATCTGCCTCCAACCAGTGGAATGTCCATCAGACTAGTTGAAGTAATAAAATCAGAAAAATTCTACATGGCACTGGTAAGATTTACCGCCCCCGATCTCTCGGACGGAAAACGGACCACATTAAAATCACCACCCACAACCCAAGGGACACCCCACCAGCTGTTGACTCCAGACATCTCCTCCCAAAAAGTCCTTTTGTAGAGACATCATGAGGTCCGTAAACCCTAGTGAAAGCCCATTCATAACCAGAGGCTACACAGCGAAATTTGCATGAAGCAGTAAATTGACCCAAGGCCTCATCAATTTTTTCCAGACAACATTTATCCCAAAGTAATAAAATACCTCCAGAAGCCCCATTAGACCCAACAAATAACCAATCTACATGATGACCTCCCCATAAGCTCTTTATTGTACTTTGAGTCATACTCTGTAATTTTGTTTCCTGGAGGCACACAAGATCTGCCTTCCATTGCTTCAATAAATGCGGCACTGTTAATCTTTTTGAACCGTCGTTCAAACCCCTCACATTCCAAGAAACAATCCTTATTGACATGTCAAACACAATGGCCCTCCATTGTTCCTAGTATGCCTCTAGAGCTCCCCCCTTCATAATTAACTGAAGATACCAAATTCTTCAGCTCCCTTGCTCCTCGAGAAGCTTTGCTCACTTTTGGTGTCACCACAATCCCCAAAGACCCTTCAATTTTCTTAAGCCCCGATTGTTCAATAGCCCTTAGCAAACCCATGACTTCATTCTCGTACCCCTCATAAGATGCCCCCAAGTATTCACCAAATTCTTGATACTTCTCACGGACCCAATCGGATGGCTCCTTGGGCTTTGTCGTGGAGTCCTCATGGTCTTATTGATTCCCCATCACCGATGGATACGAGATCGCGATGGGCTCAACCCACAAAGGTGAGTGCTCCGTCGACCCAGAAATCGGTAAGCCGAGAGCATCATTTTGAGCATCCAGCGCCTCCACCATCGAATCCACCACACTCTTGTCATCGCACCACCCTTCCGATGACTTCGATGTCACCCCCTTTTCTGTCGCAACCATGGCCTGACCCATCTTGTTGGAACCTGGCATGACACCCGCTCCACAGAGACAAGACACCGGGAGTATTATGCTTCTTCCGTCGTGGAACCGTAAAAGCCACTTGGTGGCGTCACCTGCGATCTGGACTTCATTGGAGGTATCGGAGCCCAGCCGACGAAGTGTCGTGGGGGTCAACGCACATCCAAAAGAATTTTTCTCATCAGCCGAAGCTTCTTTTGAATCGGGTTTTGGACTCGGTAAGGGCTCTCTAGTGGATTGGGCTGACTGAGTGCTTTGGGCCCTCCAAATTTGAGTGGGTGCCTTTTGAGCCTTCTGGGCCTCCTTTGGTTTCGGCCTAAGTGGAGCCATGGCCTTGGGTGTTTGATTCACCAGCTTCGGGCTTGTATCATTGTGGTTTATAATTTGGGCTTGCCTGACATTCCATTCCCCCGTGGGCCCAATCACCAAATCAAGTTGTAAATGTAGTTGAACACTAGAACCATGTGCGTTGACTGTATTTGAATTCCTTGTAAAGCTGGCGTGATTGATACCTCGAACTGAATTTATGGGATTTATAGCCTCATTTGTAACCGCCCCTTTAAAGGAGAGAGAGAATTGCGGCTGTAGTTGAGATTGTCCAAGTTTAGAAGTCCGATCACCATGACGTGAAGATGGTGGCCGTGAAACACCACGTGATGTACCAGGTTGACTATGCACAGGCTGTGATTGTCCCAATAGTCTTGTAAGTGCTAAATTGAATCCTCTCCATCCCCATCTATCATGCCCCTTCGGAATAACAATAGAGCCTTTCCTCCTTTAAGTCCCATATTCTGTCACTGAAACAAATCTACCATGATCATTCCTATTTTTCTGAAGAACAAACACCCTCCCCTCTTCTCTGAGTGTCTTGGCAAAGCTCTGTTCTGGTGGTTGTGCACTAACATCCGTCATGCCCTTGTGAATCCATTGAACACCTTCCTTGCCTAGAGTAAGGCTGCTCGCACTTTTTCGACCCCTCTCAATTATTCGAATCCCAGAAGATTCTAAAGCAAACTCAAAAGATTTTGATTCAATGTTAAACCACCGCCTGCCTCCCATGGTAAATCTAAATGGAAACCAAAAACGACTCGTCTCTACAATGGTTGATAGAGCTACCACTCCTAAACACCGTAAGTGGACCTCAACCAGAGGTCGTTAGACCGCTTGGGAGGTCCGGTGTAGGTGCTGGTGGCATCCCTAAAAGGGTTGCACTTTGTGTTCCTCAGCGAGAGAGAGCATTTTCAGCGAGAGAGTTAATGAGCCCATCAACAAACCCTAATATCAAACAATAAGCATATTGGTTTAAGTCGCTAACCATTGTAAATCAGAAATCCAGAATTAAGTTGATAACTTCATTCCGTTCCAACAAAAGTTGTATATGTTTCTCCCTGAGCTTATAAAGCAAACAAATAGAAGTGGATTATAAAACAAACAAATAGAAAGTGGATTACGGATTATATTTATAACTTTTAAAACAAGTTAAACTTAGAAAGTGGATTACATTATCCATTTGATCTTGAATTTCCTCCAACTTGTTCACAGCATATGCACAATCGAGTTCCATAGCATAATCAGGATGCATAGTAGTATAATCAAGATCCATATCCTTATCAAGTGGTTCCCTGCTTAGATATAGACAGATTCATTCATCTAAACACACAATTCATCAATAAACACACTTTCACATTTATTTCAAAAATTAATCAATAAACACTCTATTTATCAATAAACACACAATTCATCAATATCAGGATTCATATCCTGTGGTTCCCTGCTTAGATATAGACAGATTCATTTAAAAAATTCATCTGTAAACACACAATTTATCAATAAACACACAATTCATCAATATCAGGATCCATATCCTGTGGTTCTCTACTTGGATAATAGACAGATTCATTCATATAAACACACAATTCATCAATATAACACATTTCATCAATATAACCACTTACGGTTTATGTTTATGGCACGTCATTGCCACACAGTGAGTGGAGCAATTTGAAGAAAAACTTAAAGATAAAAGAAAATAGTAAATAAATGTAATATCAGGATCCACAAGATATGGATCCTGATATTGATCAATTGTGTGTTTATTGATAAATCCTGTCTATATCTAAAGGGTTTTTTTTTTTTTTTTTTTTTTTTTTTTTTTAAGTTGTATTGAATACTACACTATTAGACACGATGCATTTGATGTAAGACAGATACTATTTTATCATTAAAAATAAAATAAGTAAATAATTATTGCTGAATACATATTGGTGAACAATACTTGGGAACATGGTTTTTTGATATCTGATGAACAAGATTGATATAAAGACATAAGAAACAAAACCCAGAACTCCAAATTGAGTGAAATACTTTGTAAAGATAATAATTAACAAAACCCAGAAGTCCAAATGAAAAAGTATTCAAACCCTAATCAAATGCCAAACTAATAACATATAAAAAACACAAAATCATCAGGAATATCAAAGATTAAATCGAAATTCATACATACCTGGAACCACACTAGAGATTCTAGCACCCAATTTCACCGAACCAAAAAACTAGAAAAATCCAGCAAAACCTCCATAAATCTACGAAAGCAAACCCAAATCAAAACAGAGAAAAATAAAGAGCCTTGAAGGGAGAGAGAGCTTTGAAGGTCTAGAGAGCAGAGCAAACCTTGTGTGCGTGGAAGAGAGAACCGTGCATGGGAGAGAGAGGCGAGAGAACTGTGCATCGGAGAGAGTAGAGTGTGCAAATTATTCGAATTAGGGTTTGGTAAAATTTGTAATTTTAATCATTTTTAAAGGGTATATTTGACCATTTAAGTTTTATTAATATGAGTCAGTCTCCTCTCCCTCCAAATGACTCCAATTTGGGGGAATTAGAAATGAGGGGTTTAGAGGGGTATCTTACCCCGTCAAATCCTCTCAAATCCTTCCCCCTCCCATTTAAAAAAACTCGCAAACAAAGTAAAAAATCCCCTCCCCTCCCCTTCCCTCTACTCCCCCCTCATTCCCCTCCATCCAAACAGAGCATAAGTAGTGGTTTAAATCAACCACTTTCACTGTTAGAGATAATATAGCAAGATGAATATTTATGGGGAGCAATAAGAATCAAAGTTGGCAGTTGCTCCTACAAAATCATATGAGATTCCCCAATCAGCCAACAATGGATCAACACCTTCCAACCAATATCCTACCCTGAATCTATGAAGAGGTTATAGACTACACAACCTCTTCTAGGTATTTAACTTTCTTTCTTCATTGTATGTGCTTTGATTCACTGAAAATTTTAGAATTCCACAACTACCAATATTTCAAATTAGGTAACCCAGCAAACAAAATGATTTTGTAAAAGAAAAAACACAAATTTTCCTATTCTTACATATAGACGTGGCCAAAGCAAAAACACCCACCAACTTAAAGGAAAAAAAAATGTAAGAAAATACTTGCAAAATTTGAGCACCCAAAAGCATATTAAAAAAGACATTCATTCATTTAAAACTAAAATCAGTTTGGTGGCAGAAATTTTGGTTCAAGCATTTGTTCGAACACATTAAGGGGAATTGAGGAACCAAAAACATATAATGCAAAATCTTTGTAGGTGAGAGAGAGAGAGAGAGAGAGAGAGAGAGAGAGAGGACAATTGTGAGAGAAGAGATCATTTAAAACTTGGCAAGATCGTAGGTGATTGTTGGACAACATTTGAATTTGGTGTCATTCATGGCGTTGGAATTGGCCTCAGATTCAACTCCAAGCTGTTGTCGACCACGATGGGATTGGCGGAATAAGGGTTGTGACTCAATCCGTGAAGGACCTGGTTAGTGATTTACGCGTTTGTCGTAGTGAATCGGTAAACAGCCGCATGGAAGGGAACACATACTTGATTGTTTATATATATAGAGACGTTTCATTCTATTATTATGATGAATTTAATGAAAAATATTGTTGGCTTTAAAACCTCCAACTATCTAGAGCAATGAATCAGCAATTAGAACATTGTTGATGGGGAGTAGAAGAGTCAGAGAGGAATAAAGTGGGGAGAGGTGAAGAGGTGAGCCAGAGAAAGAGTGGGAGATGAAAAGGCAATGAGGGTGAGAAATGTTTACAGATGAAACGTGTGAGAGAGAGTGTGTGAGTTATGAGACGTGTGAGAGAGAGTGTGTTAGAGATGAGATGTGTGAGGTGGAATTCTGTCGATTCAGGGATTCTGATGTGTCACTGTTTGGAGGAGGTTAAAAAAATTCTCTCTTCTTCAGGTTTTAATTTATAAATAATAAAATATTATAGATAGATTATAGATAAGCCATAGCATGTGTGTTTGGCTTTTACCAAATGCAATCTTAAGCCATTCGAATGGCTAAAGTAACCTTTTAAAGGGGTAATGTTTCTTTTTGTCATTCAATAGTTATTTTATTTTATTTTTTTGTTTTATTTTTTTGCTAAAACAAAAGTTTTGACATTAAATAGAAGCAGAATTACATAAATCTACCCTGCTGGCTTTTGAAGCCTTTGGAGGAAGAGAACAAGAATCAAAACTACCAAAAACATTCAATTTTAAAGACTCCTTGCCAAGCTAGTGAGCAACACTATTAGCGGATCTAGATGTCCAGACTAGGCTACAAAAATCAAACTCCAAAGAGATAGTTTTAATGTTCTCCACAGTAGTTTGTATCTCCCAAGGGGGTTTCACTTGACCATTTAGGGCTTCCATGCAAGTCTTGGAATCAGATTCTATGACAACCTTCTTTAGTCTAATTGAATGGCCTAGCAAATTGCACTTGCTTTTGCTACCTCTACACTACAACATGGTATTAGCTTAGACCATCCTTGTGCGACTTTCCCATTCCAATCTCGCAACACCACTGCTATGCTTGTTTTATTTTCTTCCAAAGCTGCATCACAGTTTAGTTTCCATACATCCCTAGGTGGCTTCAACCATTTTGTGTCAGGTTTCGCTGGCTTTGTCTGTGTATTAATCCTTATTACCTTTATATGTTCCTCATAGGCCTTAATCACCCTAGCCCGAAACTCCAGTAGGTTGGCATCACCCTAGGACAGTAGCGTCAAGACCTTGAAGCATTTGTTGTTTCGTGCTTTCCAAATAAGGTCGAGGATAATGGCAGCGTTCAGAATGAAGTGCACATGGGTAATTGAGTTATCAAGTACCTAAGCAGGGGTATTAACAAGGAAGTTTATGAACTCAAAGCATGATCTGAATTGCATGGTGTCCATTCTTAATCCCCAGTAACACTCAAACCACATTTCTCTGGCCACATGGCAATTCTGAAACAAGTGCAGGCTTGATTCTTTTTCTGACTCACATAGAGGGCATCTGATATCAATATCATCCCATAATTCACTAAGATTTAATCTAGTTGGTAGAATATCCAAAGCTATTCTCCATAGCAAGACTTTGAAGTGTTCA
The DNA here is from genome assembly GCA_907173295.1 of Fagus sylvatica. Classification (NCBI taxonomy): domain Eukaryota; kingdom Viridiplantae; phylum Streptophyta; class Magnoliopsida; order Fagales; family Fagaceae; genus Fagus; species Fagus sylvatica. The sequence continues at coordinate 39,413,376 of OU015768.1, read as the reverse complement.
TGAATTTTCGCTTTCCAAAGCTTACTCCACAGATGCAGCCCTTCTTGATTAAATCGATGCCCTTGACTCACTCCATATGCGAATATAACCGTAAACATTCCAGTAGGATTTTTGATCCATAGCAACTTATCAGGTCGGGGAATGGATGGCAGGGGGAGTCTAAGTATAGCTTGAATAGATTCCTCATTGAACACCTCTCTGAGCTTCACTTCATCCCAAGTTCTAGAAGTTGTATTAATCAGATTTGCCACAAACAGTGGGTTTCTCTCTTCCAATCCCTGTTTTGGTTTTGGCTTAAAATCCTCTAGCCATGGTACCCAAGATCCTCCCATGCATTAATACTTATCCCATCCCCAATTTGAAAGCAGGTTCCACTTTTTAAGATGGATCTTGCTTTCTCTATACCTCTCCAAATTGGTGAAGCATTTTTGGACTTATCCCCTCTGAGCCAGCCATTTCTAACTTTATATTTGCTTCTTACTAACTTCACACATAGATTGTTGTGGTTTGTGGCAACTTTCCAAGCTACCTTTGCAAGTAGAGCCAAGTTGAAGTCTTTGCATCTACGGAAGCCAAGTCCTCCATGTTTTTTTGGTTGACATAGCCTATCCCAAGATTTCCAAGAAAGATACTTACCTTCTTGGCCATTTGCCTTCCACCAAAATTTTCTATTTGCTACATTAATGCTATTACACATTTTCTGTGGCAGTGCAAAAGTTGAAATAGTGTAGGTTGGGATGTTCTGGGCTACAGAGTTTATGAATGTGCATCTCCCAGCCCACGACAAGTTTTTCTGCCTCCAACCACTTAGCTTGGAATCCACCTTATCTTTAACAAATTGGAAATCTTTAGCTCTATTCCTAGTTAGGAACATGGGGGATCCTAGATACTTGGAGTCCAAAGACAACTTTTTTTATCAACAACCTACTTCTAATTTGTCTAGATGTGTTAGGATGGACTAACTTTGACACAAAGAAGCCGGATTTGTCTCTATTCACCAATTGACCAGACCACTCACAATAGGTCATCAAACACCTTTCCAATGTTGACAACTCACTAAACTTGGCCCTGCAAAATAAAACTAGATCATCAACATACATTAAATGGCTTATTGGGGGGACCGTTCTATCCACTTTTACTGCTTTGATTGCCCCATTGTGCATTCCACGATCAATAAGCCTAGAGAGAAACTCTTGACATATGATAAATAGGTATGGAGATAGTGGATCTCCTTGCCTCAGGCCTAGACTAGGATGGAAAGATTTGGACTTGCTTCCGTTGATAAGCAAGGTGTAGGACACAGATGAAATGCATTTAAGGATCTAGCTTGAGAATTTTTTGCAAAACCCAAACACTTTAAGATAGTCATAAGAAAATTCCAATCAACACGATCGTAAGCCTTTTGAAGATCAACCTTGATTCCCACCATCCCAACTTTTAGGTTTCTCTTCTTTTTAAAAGTATGAATGAGCTCTTGAACAACTATGGCATTTTCAGCAATCCATCTATTAGGAATGAAAGTTGACTGTTGGGGACTAATGAGTTTATGCAATAATGGCCTTAGTCTATTAACAAGAATTCTTGCTATGGATTTGTAGACCACATTACACAAACTAATTGGTCTAAAATGGCTAACGGAACTTGGATTGATGATTTTCGGGATTAGAACAATACATGTTTGATTTAATTCTCCCAACAACTGACCATGAATGAAGAAATTTCTGACAGCTGCAAGGACTTGATCTCCGACTATGTGCCAATAATGTTTGAAGAAGAGCCCCGGCATCCCATCAAGACCAAGGGATTCGAGAGGATTAATTTCAAACATAGAGTCCCTTAGCCCATTGTAAGAGGAACTTGCCCCAGCATTCCCCCCAGCTTCTCCTTCTGACTTAGAATTGAGTTAAAATCTCCAAGACAGAGCCAAGGACCATCAAAGTTTGACACCAGATTCCTTAACTGCTTCCAAACTTTCTTTTTCTTTGACACATAAGGTGAGCCATAGAAGCCTACAAGAAGCCAAGGCTTGTCTTGTATATCTGAGTTAACTAACATGCCAATTAAGTTACTATTATGTGTAAGGATGTCAGCTTTCAGACCCGATCTCCATAAAAAACAAAGACCACTTGCCTTGCCTTCAGACTCTACACAAAATTTGCTTTCGAATCCTATGGCATTCCTAACCTCTTCCATTTGGCTCTCATGAGCCTTAGTCTCACATAGGAAAAGACAATTTGGCTGGTGAATCCTTAATAGAACTTTAAGGGCTCTCACTGTTGAGATATGGTTGATACCTCTGCAGTTCCAGGTAAGAATCTTCATGGGATGTTGGGATAGGTTAATAGGACATTAAGTGGGTAAGTAGAGAGAGTTTCTAGAGAGGGAATGGACAGTATGGAAGTTGAGGTGAGAAGGAGGCTATGACTGAAAAATATTTAGGTAGGAGAATGAGTTGGATTTAAGTTGAGAGAAAGAATGAGATGGAGAACTCTTAGAAGTGTTTTCGGAGAGGGGGTGGAGAGCAAGAAAGTTGGAGCGTGAAGAAGGAGGATGGGAGAATGAAAATCTTTGGCAGCCACTTAGAGTCAAAAAAACAAACACTTGGAGTTCTAAGACTGATAAAGATATTGGTTTAGTGTGAATGGTTGGATTTAAGAGAAGAAAGAGGATGATAGTTGTAATGGTAAGTGCGCGAGGCTACAAGTGGATAGGGAGAACCGTTGAGATCCAATTGCTGGGCGAATGAGGCCACGATATGGAGGCAAGCAAGCTCACACACGGCCAGGACAAGACCCACGGAAGGGGGCATTCAAAGACCCACAGAAGGGGCGGCAAGACTTTTGTTGTCACATAAGAGAAGGAATAGTTTGCTACATATGACGAGGGGTCATTCAATAGTTATTGAAGCAACAATGATATTGATTGTTTATAGTTGGTGCAATTTTTAAAGTTGGTTCGGTTAAATCAAACAGTCACATGGGAACATATGGTATAACATAACAAGTATGATATCTGACACATTACTTTTCCTCTCAATGCATTGTCGCCCCCATACAGGGGAAAAAAAAAATAGAACACGCAAAGTTGCAAATGCAAAGTATCGTTTCTTTACTCTTTAGTATTGCTCATATAAAAAAGCATCCAAATTTTTTTTCTCAAGGCCAATGATCCCACACTTTAACACTTACAATAATATATTCCTATCATTCTTCTTTCCTCCCTCTCCTATTCTCCTTGTTTTTCATCCAAACAAGCATATTTTGACGTGTAAAACAACAATTTCCCCGCCGGGGGGAGGATTGATATTTTGGTTAAAAAAACATCATTTCACAATTGTTATTTTAATTTTTGAAATGGTATCTTCAAAACAAGATTTTTGCCTTTAAAGATACGATTTCAATATAAAAAATTATATTTTTTTTGTCAAGGTGCAACTAAAAGACATTTAATTTTTTTTTTATAGCTGGTGTAATTTTTAAAGTTGGTTCAGCAAAATCAAATAGTCACATGGGAACATATTGTATAACATAACAAGTATGATATTTGGCACATTACTTTTCCTCTCAATGCATTGTCGCCACCATACTGGAAATAAATAAAAAAATACTGAAGCCCAAGATGGCAGGAGTCTATTACCAAAAAAGAAATCACTCCGCATTTAAGTATCTTTTACAAGGTAAAACTTAGATGTTTTGGAGTAGACTAGAGTTTTAACAGTTTCTATTAGTAGTTATGTCATAGTCACTACAGGGCATAATCCACAACTCCACTGCAGCTTCTACAAGCAAATACCTCTGCTCACACAGATTTTCCTGTGTTTAGACTACAATGCAACTAAGATCATTGAGTGCCCCAAGCAAGAGATGTCAATATGATGAAGTAATGATTCCCTACTCTCTGTTTGGTTCCTAAACAAAGGAAAAAAGAAGCTGATGAAAGGAGATGGGATGGGTAAAAGGGTAGGTATGTTTGGGAAAATAAGAGTGAGAAAAATAGTTTTCCATGGAAAACATTTTTTTCTATTTGTAATTATGTTTGTATGGTGAGATAGAGGAACAAGAAAATAGAGCAGTACACTCCAAAAAATTGTCACCCCTCTTGTATTTGGTTTATGGGAACTATGATCACTATCAAATTTTAGGTTAGGCATTCCATTTCATAGATTTCTTGTACATGACCACTCTCAATGACTTTCTACAATGACCACCTACTTGAGAGTAATACTGAACATTTTCAACCTGGTTCCATCTAAACATAGGTTAAGGTATAAGAGAAGAGCATCTCATGATCTCTTTAGTTTGATATAACTTGGAGAAGGATTAATAAAAAATGTTAAAACTACTATCAATTTTATCACAAAAGACTTACAAAGTGACGTAATAATGAATATAATTGTTGTCACTTCAACAACATAATACATCAACTTGTAAAGCGTTTGTAGTATCATTAACATCACTCAAGATTAATTATTATTTACTTCATAATAGGAAGAGTAATAGACATTGTTAGAAAGTACTAGGTTCAAAATTGACGAAAGGGTAGCAAGTTGACGGTGTAATGTGTAGTCTATGTTTCCTTCCTGGTTGATTATAATCCAATAGTGCTTAAAGAAAAGAGGGGTAAACTATTAGGCCTGGGTGCTTTTAAAGAACCCACACTAGAAGAAGTGTCTTTAATCTCAACTTCAGTGAAGACTTTGACTAGCTCCTCATTTTCATCATTTGTGACAGTTTGTTGGATTAAGTTTCGAGCCTTCTTAGGAAAAGATTCATCCCCCCATCATCTTTGTTTAATTGCATTAAAAGAACCTTGTGTTTAGGCTAGGGATGGTAGGCCATTTAAATTTGGATTTTTGTCTCATAGACTCTTTCATTTTTTGCAATATTAGATCCTTCAATCTTCCCAAAAATGAAAAAAAAAAATAATAATAAATTAAATCAATAAGATTAGTCGGATTAAGATTCTCTAAAGTTCTTAAAATAATTCTACTGAAGAGTTCTTAAAATCATATCCTTCTATTTTAAAATAAATGGATCAGATTTTACCAATTAAAATATATTGAGTATCATAATTTTGGTATCTATTTAAATCATTGATGACTTAGTAAAATCTAATTCATTCTTTTCAAAATGAATGGAATTTTTTTTTTTTTTATAAATTCTACAATTATATATCTATTATATTATATAAACTAATAGGTGAAATTTTAGCTTTCTCCCTAAAGATGCCATATCAGATTTCCCATTCCCACACCCTTCCTCCTCACCCATACCTCTAATTAATTAATTCTCTCACTTTTACATTTTAACATTTACCTCTATTTAATTCTTTCCATTTTCATAGACTTTTCCTTTTTCTCACATCTTCTTCTACCTCACCTCTTGAACCCCCTCACCTCTTCATCTCCCTCACCTTTTCATCTCCCTAATTGATTGCACCCCAATCTCTTATTTAAACACCTTTGTGTAGTTTCCTAAGTTTCATGTCCGATTGCCTTTGTGTGTTTGTTCCTATCATCATGCTTTTTGTGTGTGTGTGTGTGTGTGTGTGTGTAGGTAATATAGGGTGTTATTATGCAAGGTTGAGTAGGCATTTGATAATGCTGAAGAATAGCCAAATGCATTCTTAAAAGAAAGTTATTTGCCTCCTTTATTTCTCATTTTTGTTTTTGTATTATCGATCTTGGTTCTGTAACTGCTAAAGGCCCGTACTGAAGATTCAAAGGCGAAGAAAATCTCATTTCAAAACAAGCAGGAAAAAACGTGAATGAAAAAGGCAGATTGGAACAAGCAATTGAGAGAGAGCCACATGCAGAACACATTAAGAATTATTTTATGTTAATACTAAAAAAAAAATTTTAATTAATATTTTTTTGGGTGTCTAACTCCTAATGGGATTGTTGATTTAATATGTACTTTTTTCTTCTTATGATTGATTGTGTTTTTCTTTTTCTTTTTTGGATTGAATTGGTTCATGTAAACACCAATAGATAAGGAACCCATGAATGTTGATGAAGCTTTTGTCCCTTGGTTTTATACTAAAAAAAGGTTTTAGTTTATATTTTTTTGGGTGTCTAACTCCTAATGGATTACATATTCAACAAATATACTAAAGACACAAATAACATTTGGTAGATATTTAAAAATGAAGTAGAATTATTAAGGCGGACTATTGCTTTTACAATATGAAAAAAGAGTCCGCACATCGCATGGGTCCACGACTAGTCTTAAGAATTGTAGAGGATTCATAAGTCATAACATTGATATATCCATATAACCAACACATAGTAGAAAGGCATAAATGGCCTCCACCTAGCCTTATGGTTCCTCAATAAATTGACCGACCATTTAGCTCAAACTTCAAATCAAACACAACATGGGAAGTTCCGGGTCCGATCAACCTCAAGATGTGGTGGAAGACATCCTCCCAAGGCTTCCAGCCAAATCTATAATGCGATTCAGGTGCGTTAACAAGTCAATATGGTCCACTCTTTTTCAAAACCCAATTTTTTCATTGCCAAACACCATTCTTTTCAATCTCAAGACAATCCAACTCTTGTCATAAAAAGCCGAGACGATATCATCCAAAAGGCCTTGATATCCTTGCACCCTAATCTGGATTCTGATTCTGGAGTGGAGCTGCTCAATCTAGACGACATGCCGTTTTTCAAAGGGGGCATGAAAGAAGAGGAACAGGAACAACTGGATATATTGGGTGATCGCTGCATCAACGGCTTAATTTGCCTCTACAATTATCCATTGCGGTATCAGCATCATCCGCTTTGTGATAATCTCTTTCGGATTGTCCTTTGGAATCCAGCCATCAGAGAATTTAAGCACCTGCCCACAAATCCTGTCCATTGTCCATCTCACGTGCAACACGTTTTTGAAGGCTTTGGATTTGGTTATGATCACAAATCTAACGACTACAAGGTTGTTAGAATTGTGAGTTTTTGGGATTTTACACCTTATATCGATTGGAACAGATCTTATTGCCCTCCACCAGTTGAGGTTTATACATTAAGCACTGATTCTTGGAAACAAATCGATGCCATTTTTGAATCAGATGCTGGTGTCCATGATTGTGCTCGTAATTCTCAATTTTACTTGAATGGAGCTTATCATTGGCATGGTTCTATCGATGAGAAACCTTCTGATACCATCGTATCCTTTAACATGACGGATGAGGTGTTTCTAATAATAAGGGTGCCGGATTTGGACGAAAACAATGTTTCAGCTTTAGATAAGAATTCAATTTGGAGACAATATTCAGTATTAAATAATTGCATTGCTATGATTGTTTAAGATACACAAGAGAAGGTGACCAAGAAAATCTTTGATATATGGGTGATGCGTGAATATGGTGTCAAAGAGTCATGGACCAAACAATTTGTAATCGGACCCCTTTCAGGAATACAATTTCCACTAGGATTCACCATGAATGACGAGCTTCTTATGGTAGCTCGCGATGGACAACTAGTCTCGTATAACTCCAATGCTCAAGAAATTAACAGTCTTCAAGTTAGAGCAACATAGGCCATAGTTTACAAGGAGAGTTTAGTTTCAGACTTTCAGTCATGGGTGGAAATGTAATTGAGAATTAATTAGTTATGTCTACTCTGGCTCTTAACTATTTGTATACCATAGGCTTTGTTTCCAGAAAGTAGTAATACTCCTAGTCTCCTATATATGTAAAATTAGCTTTAATTGTTTCAACAGTGTTATGTTCCGATTTTCTATGTATTCTTGTTCAATCTCTGCAATATGTTGTATACAGTTGTTCATTTGGTAAAAAATTGTGCTAGTTGAGACAGATTGTGCCTGATAAATGACATGTAGTTTGTGCATCTGGAGCAAGCAAGAGTGAGAGCTGTTTAGGGGATCAGGTAGCTAAACTTTTCTATAAAAGATCTCTGCTACTGCTATTGCTTGCTTTGCTGTCTATTTGATCTAGCTAGATTTACACAAACTTGGTTGCTTTAGTATATGCATTTCTACTTCAGTTTTGTATCTGTTTTGGAAATGTTGTTTGCTTTAATTTTTCATGTGGGTTTGTATTTGTGTGCGAATTTAAGGTGGGAAGTTGGTGTTTCAGAGTACCAAGAAGATGGGAAGTGGGCCCGAGTACCCTGTCACTGTGAATGAACAGAATACAAGGGGTATGTATTATCTGTGTTTGATTAAGCTTCTGAACTTCATTTTTGAGAGTATTAGGTTTTTGCCAAATGTGAAAATATGTCTCTGTGATTTGCATTTTTTTTTTTTTTATAAATATGCTTTACCCATTTGCCATGTCAATTGGTAAACGCTCACATTGCTGATATGGGGGAAAAGGAACCAAGTTTCAATTTTTTTGTTTATATTAATTCTCATTCATGCTACTTGCAATTTTGTAGATTTTCTTCAAGCCCATTACTTCTTAGGACTGTAATGTAGACATCATACTTCAACATAACAGTCTACTAGAGATCTTGAGAGTTGCATCTAGCAGTTTTTTGAACTTCATTGTTCAGCAATCAGCATCAACATATTGCTATGACAGTTGATATGGTTGATGTTGTGTCCTTAGTTTCGTTAAAAAAAAAACTGTATAATTTATTGTATTTAACACACTTGTGAGGCAGTATAGATCAACAGTTGCATTGCACAATTATGACGGGGAAATTTTTTTTATTCTTGTTTATAATCCTTTCCTCCAGAGTTGTAGCATTTATTTCAGACTGTCACATGGTGTTTCAACAATTGTTGAGACTATACGATATTTAGATGAACAGCTGCATATGCTGTGGGCTGAAGTTGGTTATAATTGGGATTGGGGGGGTGGGGGGGTTGTAAAGGCTCAAATTGGTAGTGTTCAAAGAGCACGTGTGTGTATGTGTGTGTGTGTGTGTGAAAGAGAGAGAGAACATACAAACCAAACTTTGAAGTTTGAAGTAATAAGCAAGAAATCTCTTTTTCAGAGTACTTAACATGTCCTGATCTTGATTGTCATAATTGTATGAAAACATCATAAATCCTCACATATATTACAAGTTTTTAAGGTATATTAATCAGAAAAATCCTATTTTCTATCTGAGAAGATTTACATTTCTCTCCAGGGAATTTTATGTGCCTTCCATTTTCAGATGATTTTGTTTCTCACATTTCTTATTGCAACTTTAGATTTTATGGTCTTCATATTCTTGAGAGGAGGTAATGAAAGCTAAAGTTTTACAAGGACGCCCTTTTATTGCAACTTTTAGATTTTATTCTCTTATTAAATCAAGTCTAATTCATTAATGTTGGTCTCTTAAAAGATTCCTCACTTAAGATTCCTCACTTGCTGAGTTGGGTGTATGCCTGTATGGCAGTGTGCTGTTTGCTGTTAGGGAGAGCTCTCTTACCTTGAACTAGTTTTCAATGGGTGTTTTTTATTTATTTATTCAAAAGCTAGAATTTCATAACTGAGAAATTTGTTTCTGTCTCTTTAAGTGCTCTTGGGACAAGTAGGGAGTTGTTGGATATACAAGTGTGAGTTGAAGTCTCATATAGAGAAAAAGTAAAGGAGTTGACGAATTAATATTACATAGTTTGGCCCAAATCCATAAGTTTAAACTTTTGGGTTAAATGACGTTCTTATACCTTATATTAAGGTAAGAGAAAGGTCTCAAAACCCACAGATGTGTGAGATTTTAATTGGATATATACGTAACATAATTGGGTCGAAACTTGAGAATTCAAATTCATAGTGTGTGGAAGGTGGTTTCTTGTTCCTTTTTGCACAAAATGCATGTCTCCTATTGCACAACTTTTCTCTTCTTTAGATTTGTCTTGGTGGGCAGTATTTCGTTGCTTGTCCGCCATACGAAAGTTTTTAATTTGTTTGGGACCCTGCAATTCCATAGCCTATTCTAGAATATCTCCATACTGGATGAACGCTTGTTCCTCTCTCTTGGCCAACTATTGTGCTCATAGCTACTTTGAATACACTTTTCATCGAAACTATTCTTGTTTTGTTGCCAACTCATATGACTTTGTCCTCTTGTAACCGAGGACTTAGTGGTATCGTTTTGATGATTTTGGCTTCATGTTCCATGAAAATGCTATTTATATAGGAGCTGTTCTTTCCATGCCCTTTGCTCTATGTCTATTAGTTCGAATGCTCTAGTGTCCGTGGGAAGGATTTTTGGCTGGGACATGACCTAGCATTTTCCAAATCTTTACCTTCACCAAAAGAAAAAAGGGTTTGAGCCAACAAATGTTAACTTGGTACAGCTTCAAGCCTTCAACTTTGTACTAAAAAAATATACAAGTACCAACAAATGTTGACTTAGTACAACCTAAACCATGTGTGGTTGACCCAATTCAGTTTGTTGAACAGCAACTATTTAACGAGGTAAAATTTCAGCAACAGAGCCAAGAATTAGTAGGTGCACATGTTGTGAAAATTGAGTGTGAGGAATCTGCCACCTTATATATGGTTTATGAGGCCAAGAGTCTTGTAGTTCAACATGCATTGGTCTCCTTTCTTAGGTTAAAGAGTTCAAATCCTTCCACCCCCAAATATCAAATTATCAAAAATAATATTGTATTTATCAGAAAAAATATATGGTTCATGAGATGGTGTAACTTGAAGATGCATTATCAATAATCTTTCCCCCAGTTGATTTTATCATTCCTAACGCATTTAATGATGTGGTGGAGTTGGAGGAGAAAACTTATTTCTTCTTAGAGTTTCTAGAAATGCGTCTAGAGTTGTTGTAAGTGTCAAGCGCAAAAATTCTTATTCTTGAACACATCAAAATTCGAGGTCAAGTTTTCTCCAGCCGGGCGAGTATGATGCAAGGAGTACAATCAAAATTATTTCAAAACTTATATTGCAGATTTTTTTTGAGATACTGGATTTTATCTTTGATTTTAACTTTTAGCCTTTTTTTTTGGTTATATCTTTTAGTTTTTATAATGGTTAAGGATTTCATGGATATTGTTGAGGATTTTATTGGATGTAATTGGGGCTTGATCGATTAGAGCTGGTCTTATTGATGTAATCCTGGAAACCCATTAAAAAGAGGCTCCGATAATAGTTGAGTCATTTGCTGAATCATTAGACATTTAAGTTTACAAAATTACACAATTTTCACCGATTAAAATATTGTGTTCAAACGAAAACCATATCATCATCACATAGAATGTTCTAATTATCGGGTTTGAAAATATTACTGATCTTAATTTTATGCTCTGCATATTACAGTACAATTCTTATAGACAATATGGAGCCCAATAAAAATAGTGGAAAAAATTGTATAATTATTTCACTTTTCCATAGTACGAAAAAATTGTATAATTATTTCACTTTTCCATAGTACGGTTTTGTTTTGTTTTTTTATTTTTGTTAACAATACCTAGTTTTATTAATTGAGTGCAGAAATTATATATAGGAGGGTCCTATGTGAGAAATTGCTCAAAATTTTATCTTTTTTTGTCAAATGCGAAGTTTGCTCAAAACTTTATCCTTATACCAGGTAGATGGTCATTTTCATGAGTTTTAAGTGAACGGACCTTATTTCCCTGCACTAGTTGAGGTTTATACATTAAGCACTGACTCTTGGAGACAAATCGATGCAGTTTTCGATCAGATACTTTTGTCAATGATGCTTCTTGTAATTCTCAATTTTACTTGAATGGAACTTATTATTGGCGTGCGGGAAATAATTTTTTTTAATATTAAAATAGTAAATGAAAAAGACTAAAACACTCTTAAAAGCTGTTTTTGTATTATTTTAATATTAAAATTTCACTATTTCCTATAAAGTGGAAGAATTAAATTCCTTAGCAATTGCTCTAAGGACATTTGTTAACAGGACCATTCGAATAATAAGGCAATTTGGAGGAAACACTGTTTCAGTTTTAAATATGAATGCAATTTAGAGAGAATATTCAGTGTTAAGTAGTAATTGCATTGCTATAAGCCTATGATTGTTTACTATACACAAGAGATGGTAACCGAGAAAATCTTTGATATATGGGTGATGCGTGAATATGGTATCAATGAGTCTTGGACCAAATAATTTGTAATCGGACCCTTTTCAGGAATTTATTCTCAACTAGGATTCCTTCTGGTAGCTCACGATGGACAGCTAGTCTTGTATAACTCCAATTCTCAAGAAATTAAGAGTCTTCAAGTTAGAGGGCTTCTAAATACATCACGGACCATAGTTTACGAGGAGAGTCTATGGGTGGAAATGTGGTTGGGAATTAATTAAATAATTATTATGTCTACTCTAGCTAGCTCATAACAAGTTGTATACCATAGGCTTTGTTTCCAAAACTAGTAATATACCATCATGTTAAGCTTCAATATTCTATCTATTCTTGTTCAATCTCTGGAGTTTTAGTTGTTGTATAAAAGTAGTTGAGATAGATGGATCGTTCCTGATTTGTGGTGTCAGCAATAGCAAGTTTGCAAGTCCATAAGAAAGATGCCTTCCTCCTTTTTGCTTTTTCTGATTATACACCCCCCTACACAATTTTCACCGATGACAATATTGCGTACACGCAAAAATCAATTAATCACCATCACGATCACTTAGCACACTCTAATTTTGGAGTTGGAATAATATCACCTATTTTATTCTCTATGTATTTCTATACAATCCTATAGACAATATGGAGCTAGACCAATAAAAAAGGTGGCACAAACAGATAGTTATTTCCATTTAAGAAATGTTAATTACAACATAATCAATCCGCAGGTTAACACTTACTTCTAATGTTTTTTTTTTTTTTGGAAATTACTTCTAATAGTTGAGTGCACAAATTATAGGTCATGTGTGAGAAATTGCTTGGAAATTAGAACTTTATCCTTAAACCTGTAGATGGTAATTTTCATGAGTTTTGCAACTAACAACCACGTAAAAATGAGAATTTGATGCAATGGACACTTCCAAGAAACTGAATGACCTCATTTCATTTTCATAATGTTTTACTTTAAATCCATAATTTAATAAATGTTGTTGCAAAACAAGAATGAGCAACATATAAAAGGTGAGAAGCATCTTATCTTGAAAACCTTATCTAAGTGGTCCACATAACATTTGTAGCTCTGTTTAATTATGGTCTCAACTTTTTCAATGCCATTAATCCATTAGCCTTTTTATGAAGATATACAGCTGTCCTATTGTTTTTTTGGGAGTGGAAGTTTAAGGTCATTATCAAAATGAAGGCTATAAGACTCTTTTATTGACTAAAGCGTGTTTATATATATATATAATATATATATATATATATATATATATATATATATATGGTTCTAATAATTTCACTATTTGGAAGTAGTTACTCTTATGTATATATCTTATTGTAATATTTTTACCTATCAAATATATTGATCACAATGAATATTACATACATCAATGATTTTGCTATAAAATATCCTCTTCTAATCTATAAATATTATCAAAGAAAAGGTATCCCAAATCACCAATGGGTTATAAATAAGACGTACGAAACTTTGAAAAATGGTCTAAAAATTGAGATGTAGCTAGCTAGACTTGTAGTAGGTGGTAAACCTTGAGAACTGAATGGCGCTAAACTTGTGAGCCGGCCTTAAACAGAAGTTGAGAACAAAATGCCTAGGTTACCCAAGAATGATATATAAGATGGCCAAAAAATTGAAGCAGAAAATTTACATTTATTCAAAATAATAGTGTGAAACAACCAAAACTAGTTAGATGTACTATTCTATCTATTTAATGCAAAATTTGATGGGAAAATTGTAAATGTTAACCCTTTTTTCTTTCATCGTATTGGTCCACATTAATATTACTTTAGACTCGGTCCTCTAATTTGGATGCACCACATAATTTGTGAGTGTGTATGTATTTATTATCTTGGGAAGTACTAACACTAATTAAGTTACCATCCAAATTTAATAGAACAAGCCTCAGGTCATTAATTGCACCATTATTTATATCCTAATCTAATAGTGCAGAAAGTATGAGAAAGTTGATATTGTGAAAAAAATCAAATCAAAATGTAGTTTAATTTGTCTTAATTTGCACATGAGCTCGGCAAATGGACCCTTAAGAATTTTTTAGGCCTTTAGAAATCAATTAATCACCATCATGATCACTTAGCACACTCTAATTTTGGAGTTTGAATAATATCACCGATTTTATTCTCTATGTATTTCTATACAATCCTATAGACAATATGGAGCTAGACCAATAAAAAAGGTGGTACAAACAGATAGTTATTTCCATTTTAGAAATGTTAATTACAACATAATCAATCCACAGGTTAACACTTACTTCTAATGGTACTTAGGCTTTTGTAATTTGGATTCACCACGTAATTTGTGAGTGGTGTATGTACGCATGTATAGTCTTTAAATTTGCTAATTTTACATTTTGTAAACCATATGCATCTATACGTACGTACCTTTATGTGATAGTGGAACATTAATTCAAGTCTAATATAATGAGTGTGAATAGTGAAATTAAAGTGGCCTTGGTGGCTGGTGCCTATAAAATGACTCTGAAATGAAGAGATTATTGTACCTGAAACTCTCACTTTCAAAAAAAAAAAAAACCTAAAACTCTCTCTCACTTCCAAAAAATAAAAATAAAAAATGAGAGCTTTCATCATTTTGCTTCTCTTCTTTCTCCCTCCCACCCTCGGTGCATATGATTACTATCAACTTGTTCTACAATGGGCTCCCACACAATATATGTGGGAGCCCATTGTAGAACAAGTTGATAGTAATCATATGCACCGAGGGTGGGAGGGAGAAAGAAGAGAAGCAAAATGATGAAAGCTCTCATTTTTTTTTTTTTTGGAAGTGAGAGAGAGTTTCAGGTTTTTTTTTTTTGAAAGTGAGAGTTTCAGGTACAATAATCTCTTCATTTCAGAGTCATTTTCACACCAATCTTATGGCCAAGTGACTCGATTACTGGCAAAATTCCAGCTTGCAGTACTACTGGTGTCCTGTTCAACCTTACTGTGGTAAATTCTTAGACACATTATATATCAAATAACTACACTCTTCCATATTTATATATATATATATATATCATATTTGAATAGTATGATTTAGTATGAGTTTTTGCAGATTACATCGTTGACCAGTGAGTTGCACAGTGAATGGCCCAATTTGGCTGGGAAGGATGAGGATTTTTGGAAGTATGAATGGACAAAGCATGGGAAGTGTTCTGCTAAAAAACACTGATACTCAAACCGGGTGGATCTGCCACACTATCTCGCCCTCTCGCAGAAAAAAACTACCCCATCCCCAAGCGCAATCTATACTTCCAGTGATATCAGTGCAGCCATTCAGAGTCAAACCGGGTTTATACCATACATGTGGTGCAAACCCAAACCGGGAGTGTCCACTCAGTCATTACTTCTGGAAATCAGTATCTGCGTTGATATGACGGCACAAAACTTCATGGACTGTCCAATAACAATGCTGCAGAAGCTTAAACTAAATCAATGTAAGAGTCAAGTGTCTATTCCAGATAAATAGATATCTGCATGTTGGTCTTGGAGACTTGGAGTGCTAGTATTAATTCCTATCCTATATGTTTGTGTTTATGTTTTCTTAAAAGTGTTGTAGCCTACAGGACAGGTCTTGTTGTTCTGTAGTGTTGCCTAGTTGTGTAACTGGTCATTTATAAAGTCAGTGTGGGATGGCATGGAACTATAAATTTAACATGTAATTCTCCTGATTAAATATTAAATATTTTGTCCGGTTGCACATATCTCTTGACTATATTTTGATTTGCTGAAAATTCATGCAGAAATATAATTCATTATTAGCAAGAGCAAATTAATACACGGGAAATTTAACGAGGGATACAAAAACCAGAGTAATTTTTCTTAAGGGTCCATTTGCCGAGCTCATGTGCAAATTAAGACAAATTAAACTACATTTTGATTTGATTTTTTTCACAATATCAACTTTCTCATACTTTCTGCACTATTAGATTAGGATATAAATAATGGTGCAATTAATGACTTGAGGCTCGTTCTATTAAACTCGGATGGTAACTTAATTAGTGTTAGTACTTCCCAAGATAATAAATACATACACACTCACAAATTATGTGGTGCATCCAAATTAGAGGACCGAGTCTAAAGTAATATTAATGTGGACCAATATGATGAAAGAAAAAAGAGTAACATTTACAATTTTCCCATCAAATTTTGCATTAAATAGATAGAATAGTACATCTATCTAGTTTTGGTTGTTTCAATTTTTGGCCATCTTATATATCATTCTTGGGTAACCTAGGCATTTTGTTCTCAACTTCTGTTTAAGGCCGGCTCACAAGTTTAGCGCCATTCAGTTCTCAAGGTTTACCACCTACTACAAGTCTAGCTAGCTACATCTCAATTTTTAGGCCATTTTTCAAAGTTTCGTACGTTTTATTTATAACCCGTTGGTGATTTGGGATAACTTTTCTTTGATAATATTTATAGATTAGAAGAGGATATTTTATAGCAAAATCATTGATGTATGTAATATTCATTGTGATCAATATATTTGATAGGTAAAAATATTACAATAACATATATACATAAGAGTAACTACTTCCAAATAGTGAAATTATTAGAACCTTATATATATAAATATAACACGCTTTAGTCAATAAAAGAGTCTTATAGCCTTCGTTTTGATAATGACCTTAAACTTCCACTCCCAAAAAAAACTATAGGACAGCTATATATCTTCATAAAAAGGCTAATGGATTAATGGCATTGAAAAAGTTGAGACCATAATGAAACAGAGCTACAAATGTTATGTGGACCACTTTAAGGTTTTCAAGATAAGATGCTTCTCACCTTTTATATGTTGCTCATTCTTGTTTTGCAACAACATTTATTAAATTATGGATTTAAAGTAAAATATTATGAAAATGAAATGAGGTCATTCAGTTTCTTGGAAGTGTCCATTGCATCAAATTCTCATTTTTACGTGGTTGTTAGTTGCAAAACTCATGAAAATTACCATCTACAGGTTTAAGGATAAAGTTCTAATTTCCAAGCAATTTCTCACACATGACCTATAATTTGTGCACTCAACTATTAGAAGTAATTTCCAAAAAAAAAAAAAAACATTAGAAGTAAGTGTTAACCTGCAGATTGATTATGTTGTAATTAACATTTCTTAAATGGAAATAACTATCTGTTTGTGCCACCTTTTTTATTGGTCTAGCTCCATATTGTCTATAGGATTGTATAGAAATACATAGAGAATAAAATCAGTGATATTATTCTGACTCCAAAATTAGAGCGTTCTAAGTGATCATGATGGTGATTAATTGATTTTTGCGTGTATGCAATATTGTCATCGGTGAAAATTGTATAGGGGTGTAAAACTACTTCATGTCATTACCCAATCTTTATCAGGCACAATCTGTCTCAACTAGCACAATTTGTTTACAAAATGAACAACTGTATACAACATATTGCAGAGATTGAACAAGAATACATAGAAAATCGGAAGATAACATTGTTGAAACAATTAAAGCAAATTTTACATATATAGGAGACTAGGAGTATTACTACTTTTTGGAAACAAAGCCTATGGTATACAAATAGTTAAGAGCCAGAGTAGACATAACTAATTAATTCTCAAGCACATTTCCACCCATGATTGAAACTAGACTCTCCTTGTAAACTATGGCCTGTGTTGCATTTAGAAGCCCTCTAACTTGAAGACTCTTAATTTCTTGAGCATTGGAGTTATTCGAGACAAGCTGTCCATTATTATCTACTAGAAGAAGCTCATCATTCTTGGCAAATCCGAGTGGAAATTGGATTCCTGAAAGGGGTCTAATTACAAATTGTTTGGTCCAAGACTCTTTGACACCATATTCACGCATTAGCCATATATATATCAAAGATTTTCTCGGTTACCGTCTCTTGTATATCGTAAACAATCATAGCAATGCAATTATTTAACACTGAAGTTGAGATTAAAGAAACTTCTTCTTGCATGGGTTCTTTAAAAGCACCGAGGATTGATAGTTTACCCCTCTTTTCTTTAAGCACTATTGGAGTATAATCAACCAGGAAGAAAACATAGACTACACATTACAAGCCTGCTCTCTTCACCGTCAACTTGCTACCCTTTCGTCAATTTTGAACCTAATACTTTCTAATAATGTCCATTACTCTTCCTATACGAAGTAAATAATAATTAATCTTGAGTGATGTTAATGATACTAAAAACGCTTTACAAGTTGACGTATTTTGTTGTTGAAGTGACACCAATCATATTCATTATTACGTCACTTTGCAAGCCTTTTGTGATCAAATTGATAGTAGTTTTAACATTTTTTATTAATCTTTCTCCAAGTTATATCAAACTAAAGAGATCATGAGATGCTCTTCTCACCTTAACCTATGTTTAGATGGAACCAGGTTGAACAAGTTCAGTATTAGTCTCAAGTAGGTGGTCATTGTAGAAAGTCATTGAGATTTGAGAGTGGTCATGTACAAGAAATCTATGAAATGGAATGCCTTACCTAAAATTTGATAGTGATCATAGTTCCCATAAACCAAATACAAAAGGGGTGATAATTTCCTGGAGTGGACTACTCTATTTTCGTGTTCCTCTATCTCACCATACAAACATAATTACAAATAGAAGAAAATGTTTTTCATGGAAAACTATTTTCCTCTCACTCATAATTTCCCAAACATACCTACCCTTTTACCCATCCCATCTCCTTTCATCAGCTTCTTTTTTCCTTTGTTTAGGAACCGAACAGAGATTAGAGAATCATTACTTCATCATATTGACATCTGTTGCTTGGGGGGCACTCAATGATCTTAGTTGAATTGTAGTCTAAGCACAGGAAAATCTTTGTGAGCAGAGGTATTTGCATGTACAAGCTGCACTGGAGTTGTGGACTCTGCCCTGTGGCTGATTTAATGGCATCAAAATGCTACCTTTGTTGTAGACGTTTCCACTTGCATAAATATCTGTAACATTCATTTGTTTACACTATAATATAGTTAAGTTGTTCTAGGAGCACAACTTTTTTTCACAACCTTTTTCACAACTTGATAAGATAGTAAGTTGTAAATAGAGTAACATTACTAACACCAATTTTATTACGCACTATTCACAACAGGCCACGTCAATTGTAAAAAAATTGGAAAAAATGTTGTACCCTTAGACTTATTGGTTAAGAAACAAGTTTATGACTTTAAAATTAAGCACAGCTTTGAATGCAAGTGAGTATAGCAGTGAGTTTCATACCTTTCTGTGCTAGAATATCCATGAGGTTATATTTTTTTCCTTAAGTATCCCCCAGTGGAGAAAGTGGGTTTGTTTTTGTTAATTATTTACAATAATATTCTAACAAAAAAGACTAATTATTATTGCTATTGTTAAGAAAACAAGAAAATAAAAAAATCCAAAGCCAAAAAAAAAAAATTTATAAATTGTGAGGACAATCAACCAAAAAAAAAAAACTAAAGTTTTTAAGTTATTAAGTTTAAAAATAATAATGATTACTAGCTAAATTTGTCAATACCGTACTAGAAATCATTTCGGATTCATTGGAGAAATAAAATATTTTGATATTTTTCATACTAGATGAAAGAGTTGTAATAATTAAATATATATATTGGATTTATATTTTCTTTCACTATTCATTGGACCAATTAATACCCATTTCTTTCCATTTTAACCCATACCTCCAATTAAACCCGCAAGCCATATCTCCACGTTTCGTATACCTAACATAAGTCCAAGGAAGAGCCATATGTTAAAGTTACTAACAACAAATTAAAGGGGATATTTTAGCAACGTTGTTTTGGATTGACATTGATCTATGAAATCTATATAATATAGAATAGCAGAAGACATGAGCGTTGAAACCAAGAGTGCCTCACATAATGACAAGTGGCATGTCTATCAATTGTTTTTATTTCCCAAGTGATACATTGTTTTAATAATTTGACTTATCTAAAAGACATCTTAATAAAATATACTTATCTAAAAATTAGTTTTTTTTTTTTTTAAAGAAAGGATTAGATTAGTTCAATTTAATGATGAACACCAAATTTTCTTTTCTTTTAAACGTGTGTTTTATATTTTTTATAGACCAAATACTGCTTTACAAAAAGCCTTTATACTTATCTAAGATTATTATTATTTAAAAAAAAAAAGGATTAGATTAGTTCAATTTAATGATCAACACCAAATTTAAAAGAAGTCTTTTAGTAGAATTATGATTCATACAAAGTTGAGTATGAGTGTATGACACACCAATTTTTTCCCCTTTTTAAACGTTTTTTTTTTTAAATATGTTTTAACGTGTATTTTATTATTTTTTAAAAAATCTTTTTTTTTTTTAATTAACAATCTTTGCGTTATACTAATATTAGGCCAATTAATTTTTAAAAAGAAGTCTTTTAGTAGAATTATGATTAGGACAATGAATTTTTAAAAAGAAGTCTTTTAGTAGAATTATAATTCATACAAAGTTGAGTATGAGTGTATGACACACCAATTTTTTTTTCCCTTTTTAAACGTGGTTTTTTTTTTTTTTTTTCCCAAGTGATACATTGTTTTAATAATTTGACTTATCTAAAAGACATCTTAATAAAATATACTTATCTAAAAATTAGTTTTTTTTTTTTTTTTTTTTTAAAAGAAAGGATTAGATTAGTTCAATTTAATGATGAACACCAAATTTTCTTTTCTTTTAAACATGTGTTTTATATTTTTTATAGACCAAATACTGCTTTACAAAAAGCCTTTATACTTATCTAAGATTATTATTATTATTTTTAAAAAAAAAAAGGATTAGATTAGTTCAATTTAATGATCAACACCAAATTTAAAAGAAGTCTTTTAGTAGAATTATGATTCACAACACCAAATTTAAAAGAAGTCTTTTAGTAGAATTATGATTCATACAAAGTTGAGTATCAATGTATGACACACCAATTTTTTCCCCTTTTTAAACGTTTTTTTTTTTTTTTAAATTAACAATCTTTGCGTTATACTAATATTAGGCCAATTAATTTTTAAAAAGAAGTCTTTTAGTAGAATTATGATTAGGACAATGAATTTTTAAAAAGAAGTCTTTTAGTAGAATTATAATTCATACAAAGTTGAGTATGAGTGTATGACACACCAATTTTTTTTTTTCCCTTTTTAAACGTGGTTTTTTTTTTTTTTTTTTTTTTTAATATGTTTTAACGTGTGTTTTTTATTTTTTTTAAATCTTTTTTTTTTTAAATTAACAATCTCTGCGTTATACACGTGTGTTTTATTATTTTAAAACGCTACCTCTGTTTTATTATTCATTCTCTTCCCTTGCAAATCAGTTACAGAAAAAACAACGATAGTCTTTTCTGCAAAACCAATTACTCAAGGAAGCAAGTCCTTTGTTTTTCTACAATCAGAGTTAGAAGAAATTCAAACAAGTTCAAATACTCAAGCAAATTGAAAGGTTAGACAAACTTATTTGTTTTTCTAATGTTTGTTTAATGTTTGTAGCATTATTATTATTATTATTTTTTTTTAAAACAATGGAGCATCTCTTTAATGAAAGCATATAGACAAACTTAATTACATCATATGTTACATCATTATGAATCACGAATTAACTTTAACAGAGTAATAAAAATGCAGAATAGTATATGATAGTTTCAGCATGTGCAAATCCTCCATTTTGCGTTTCATCCCTTACAACTATACTGGTCTCAGTCTGATCAACTTGCATCAATGCTGATGAATCTTTGATAGTTTGAATTGGAATCTGCATAGAGAGGGATCATCAAGTATTTGAAAAGAGTATTTTAAAGCATAAACACTAAAGATAGAAACAGAGTGCACGAACACAACTTTGTCCTCTCTTTTTTTACTCTTTCAACAAATTTGGTGTTTGACAAATGCAGAAAAATAAATAAACCAAAAATAAAATCATAGAATCAAGTGTTGTGCAAAAGAGTGGATAGTTCTTGATCCTTGATATGCTTTAAGAAAAATCAAGAAAATAGTGTTGGCTACAAGGATCATTTCCAATTTAAGAAAAAAAGACTCCGTTCCGTACCAAGCAGAGCTTCTAACCATAATTCTATGAGAATTAAGGCATTTGAAGGAGAGTCCCGACGTTTCAGATACTCGACTCACTTATCAGAATTTGGAATCAGCAAAAGTATATAAAATCTTACACTAGCTGTGTTACTGTGTATTGTGGCTGCCACCATAGAATCTGTCAATCAAGTATTATACATATTGTTTGTCAATTATTTATTAAACATATTAAAAATTTAACTGAAAAATAGGATGAGTTTGATATAAAAAAGAAGAAGATAAGTTAGTTGTTTTATATACATAAACTAACATCTTAGAATTCCCGTTTTATATCTGAGTTGTAAATTATTTTAATGGCAAAGAAGTCTGTATGCTTTTTATTATTTGATTATATTATTTACGTGAAGTGATTGAATTAATTTATGCTTTGTAAAAATATCTTGCTCTCTCTTTTATATGATTAAGATACTCTTTAGTTAAAATATGATGCTAATAATATATCATGCGTGTGTTTTATTATTTTTTTTAAATCTTTTTTTTTTTTAAATTAACAATCTCTGCATTATACGAGTGTATTTTATTATTCTACTAACAATTTTGCAAATGAAATAGCTATAGGATACAAACTGAAGTAGAAGATGCAACGGGGTCAACAACATTCATTCTGTTTGACAACGGGGTTGAAAAGATTATACCGAAGACTGCAAAGGAACTTGCAGAAATGCAAGATGAGGTAATTATGAACTCAAAATTTTTAATTAAATCTATACATCATATTGTATCTTCTTATAACTTTATATTCTATTTGTACAGAATTTGAATGATAATAACCTACCAAAGGAACTGGAAAAAATTATTGGAAAGGAATATATATTCCAATTGCGCCTTGATGAATATAATTTGAAATATGGAAGGGAGAATTACACCGTCTCAAGAATATTTGATCCTGATATATCAGAGAAAAATAGTACCTCAAATGAAGCTGAAATCAAGAAGGTAACAGTTCAATACATTTATCTTATAATGAGTTCTTATCCAATTTATTGGTAAAATCATTATACGTTAGATTCATATCATTATTATGATTATCCAATGCACTCAATCTCATAAATAACAATAACGTAACAATGTTTTTAACAATATTAATTGTCAATCATTACAGGAAATTCCAATTAGATGTGTCGGAACTTCAAAAAGTGACAACTACTACAATAATCAGAAAACATATGCAGACAAAACAATGGATGAATATTCTCCAGTGAGATTGCCAATAAATGTGGAAAATATGCAATCAGATGATGACAACATGACAATACAAAGGATTCAAAAGCGTTCAAAGGCTACTCAAGAAAAATCATCAGAGAACAAAAAGCTTAGAAGTGCAAAAAATAAGGAAAAGTGTTAAAGATGAAAAAATAAAAAGTTATTACAAACCATTGTTATTTGTTAACAAAATGTTTTATATTTACTCTATACAATGTTTAGTTGATTTATGGAGGTCTCAAACAAGTAATATTATTGTGAAGTAAATATGTATTATCTGTATTGTTTTGGTATTTTTCTATTTGATTATAATGGATTGATTGATTTTCTGTATTGTATTTCTGAATATTAATATAGATGATCCCGCGCTTTGCGCGGGTTATATGCTAGTTTTTAATTATAGCTAGCGCCTATGATCATATACCCACTACAAAAAAAACGACTTTTTACGAGGTTCAAAACCCTCGAAATAAGTATTAAAAACTTTCGAAAAAGGTTATTTCGACGGTCAAGATGACTGTCGAAAGGTGTCGATAGAAACACCGTCGAAAAAGATGTTTCGACGGCCTACACAAAGGTCGAAGAAAGTATTTTATCTTTATCGAGGGTCATAACCCTCGATAAAAAGGGTTATAACCCTCGATAAAGAGTGTCGGTACTTCACAATTATTACTTGTATCGAGGGTCACAACCCTCGAAATAAACCATAATAACTGAACCAAAATATTGCAGGTTGAAGACTCCTCCCCCTCCTTCAAACTCCAATGTATATTAACTAATAGAGATTTATATATATATATATATATATATAGAATTCTGTTATCCATGATACAATAGCATGTAGAATAAAGCAAAAGCATCTTAGCACAAAATAAATAAATAAAAGAGCCCAACTTTGCATTGAATGTTCACATGTGATATATTTATCTATATATATATAGCCAGCAGCCAATGCTTGTGCTTGCATAGCATCATATCCATTCTGAAACCAAAAGGTGGATACATAGACAATTAACTTAGACAAGAGACAGACATAGTCCATTTCAACAAGAAAAATACAGAAACTCAAGGGAAGCTCAGTTTACTAAATCTTCCCCAAGTTATTACTTGAATCTCAAGATGAATGATTACTAGGATCAACTTACCGTTCCTTGCCATTCTTGAGGCAGCCCAGAGGGTTGGACCGGACCATAAGCAGGTTCAGCAAAATAGGAAGTCTTTGACTTGTTTCGAGGAGACTCTTCCATGTCCTCTGAGAGGGGGCTCTGGCTCAAATCTTTACCAGGAATAGCATAGTCAACGCCTTCGCCAACAAATATGTCCTCCTCTGCTCTAGCAACTGTTGGGCCTTGTTTCTCTCTTGAATCAAGATGATTTTTCCTTAGAGGAGGTGGAGGTGGTGGAACAAACTCACTTTCAGTTTGATTCTTTGACATCCCACCATTAGGCTTTGACGGCTTATCCTCTTCATCATACTCAATACCAGCAGCTGCAAATTTTACTGTAATAGAAAATGGAGGGAGAAAACAACATCGATTACATAGATAAATAAGAAAAATGACCTACCAAAAACTATGTTTATGAAAGAAGGATGAAAATGCACATGTGGAATACCAAAATTGATCTCTTTCCCATCACACAAAATCTTGGAATTTATCATCTCAAATCATACATACTCAACATGCAACTTGGTGATGCATATATCAAAACACTTCAATTTATCTCCAGAATAACTGTGCTAACTGGAAATGCCCATTTGAGTAGAGCAGCTGAATGACCACTAAGCACATACATGTCTATGCAGCTTAGAAGGCCACTTTCTCAGGTGTTTTGGCACAATAGCAAAGCCATGTTTATTCTATAACAATGATTTCAATGAACTGTAATGCTTATCTCTTAGTTGTATGTAGCAATCACCTTTTGCATCTCTCTCCTTTTTCTTCTTCTTAAGAACTTTCCCAGATGAGCCAAGACGAAGATATGACATGATTTTAGCTATTCGATCCAGCACAGAACCATCAACACTGACAGTCACCATTTCCTGCAAAGTAAGTACAAGCCTAAATCAGATGAGCTGCCCATCATTAAAGGACAAATTCCAGCAAGGGATCAAGAAAATATAAACCTCAGGCACTGGACAATCAGCTTTACTCCTATGCAAGGTCGTTGGAATATCGTTAGAGTATCCACCCTCCTAGCATGCAGAAAAAGAGACATCTCTGTCAAGAGATTGTGTTTACAGACTAGTGACTAAAAACACAAAAGTAAAATGACAGCTAAACCTACCAGTCCTAACATATAAGTCCATATATATAACATTTTATATAAGCATTCTAAACATATTACCATGGAATTCTTCAGACGTTTCATTTCATGGTTCACAATTCAACCACTTCTTGGTCCCTTGCCCCCCCGTACATTCTAGTGCTTCACTGCTCATGCAGTCTCAAATTGAATAATGCACCATATGTAATAAGACAGTCCCATTATCCCATACCAATTGGGTGCAAGATCAACCATGTATGACATATTGCATAACCTACCCTAATGTCCAGGCATCTAGGTGAGCACAAAGGCCATATGGCATTATGGCCTCTTACACAAAGGCTAGGCGCAATTCAAAGAATAAAAATTTGTCCACAATCTACAAGTTCCACTCAGGCAATAAAGGTGCCAATGTGACATCACATTTCTTTGGCTTCTTATAAAGCAGGCCACTAAGATATGTTAAATTGGATGGAGGGCAGCAAACTTAAAGTGCTTTCAAATAAGTGCCTATAATGCATTTCTTTTGCTCAATTTTGAACTAGCAATACATGCTGTAAGTGGCATAAAAACACAAAACGATTGAACTTTGTATCAGAAAGACCCAACATGGGACTTCACAACAGGCCCCAAGGTAATTAAGACTGCTATAAATTAGACAAGCATATAGAAGCAACAAATATTCTTACCATGTTAAAAATAAAGGCCATTCGACCAGGAAGGAACATATCATTTGATTTGTTAATAGTTTGAGGCTTGACTGTCCATTTATACACCGACTGAAAGACAAACACAAGACATCAATAAAAATGGCTAAAGCAAAAATCATAAACAAATTACAACAATATTCCAAAGGCCGAAGTCGAAGCATCTTTGCAATCTGAGTGCGAAATGACATTTGCTGGTCTTCCATAGATGCTCTTAAGTTAGTAACTAAATAAAGGGCTTCTACAAGCCCCATGTTATTTGTAAAACTCTTAGCAGCTAAATTAGACAGTAAGACCAACCAAATTAAGTCAAATACGGAGCAAAAAGACAATGCATAAAAATAAATTGAACAGGAATTCAAAAGAAGGTATATAACTCTGCAATTGGTGAATGTGAACCAAATGAAGAAGAAAAGAGCTTGGAGATGCATGTGTAAGTCACTAATCAGCAACATAACTCTGCATTTCAAATTTTGAAAAGAAAACAAAAATATAGAGAATTACAGTTTAACAAAGCTGGAGCACCAGCACACGCACCTAGCCACACTCATTTACAGGTTTTGACTCTTCCCCTTTCTTATACAATAGTGCCCCATTCACAAAAAACCAACTCACTTATGTAAAGACAGAATCTTATGTTGAACTGCTGCCCCATCATATTGACTAAAGAAAGTTAATGCAACTCATTACAAACCTATATAGGACAAAGGATTCAGTGACTTGCTGACTTATGTTGAACACTATTTTCTTCAATGTTCAATTTATTGCTGTGGATTAGTGAAAACGTTAACAAATATATATTAAGTGTAGAACTTTTATTGAATAAATAATAATAATAATAAATAAATAAAAGGTGAAACCCAAGTACACAGAAGTATAAAAAATAAATTTTCCCAATGGTCAGCTGCTAATTCCAACCAATCGTATATACTAATTCATAAGTTTTGTTTCTCTTGTGTGGTATAAGTATTGATTCCAAGATTATTTTTATTTTCTGTTCTTCAATTTCGTTGTTACATCAGTTTTGGTTCTGTCCTGCTTCACCTAACAGGAGGAAAATAAAAGAGGAAACTGGAGTCCCCAACACTCGCAAGGCTCAAGTCAAACATCACACTTGCCAAAAAGATTACATATGACCAAGTAATTCAAAGTCAGATCATCACACAAATTTTCTAACATTCAACGCACAAGAAACTTTTTCATGACCTAGTACTATCAATTTCGAAAATAACATTCTCTAGAAGTAATGAAGTTACATATTTGGGGATGGTCATATAACTGACTTTCTGCAGATAAATATTTTTGCAGTCATTGCCAATACATAAAAGTACCCACTGAAACTCCCATAGCATGGATCCCTCTATTGCTAGGCCTCAAACTATAAACATTGAAACCATTAGCATCACTAGTATTACCTGGACCCCAAGTCCACGTGTGAGCCTCACATTGGTCAGTGAGATCAGATCTAACACACCTGATTTTATCTAGGGATGGCTTATCAGGTGAGTTTGTGACAACATGGCCTATGGCTTTGTAACCATCTGGGGGTGTTGGCAAATTCCATAGTAAATTCCATAATGTTAGTTACTAAACCATTAATTTGTGTTAATTAACTTATGTAACTTCTTTCCCACATCAATGTAGGCCAATGATGGTGTTGAAGATTTCATATCTAAGTAATGTTAGTGAAAATAGAGAGAAAATAGAAAAAATCAATAAAGAGATTTATGTAGTTCATTTATGTGTCTACATTCATGGAAGGGAGTGACTGAAAAATCAATCATGTGAAAAATGAGGGTTTAGGAATTGATACTGCCCAAGAAACCCTAACATGGTACATTGAATTTCTCAACATACCCTTTTTATGAGGCCTCTAAATTAGGGTCTTAATCAAACAATAGGTCAGCACACAACAAGAGTTAATTTATAAAAAACTTTGGCTCATATGTCTGCCACATTGCATTCTTATGACAAATTGACAACCATAACATGATGCCACTCACCCTAAGGAGGAACACAATGGTCCTTGAACAGAACAAAATTGCACCATATATAATTAGCACTAAAATACTTAGGAATAAAGAAAATAAAAACACCCAGCTTATATGGTTGCATTATGATTGCTCATATGGTAGGAGACACAGGGCAGGGTGGAGGAAGCCAGCAGTTTAGCAATCATTTCGGGAAGTACAGATGAAGGTGTTACTAATCTTTATTCTTTATACGAAGATATCTCATATAGTCACCTAGAGAAACCATGCTTTAAGCTCCAAAAATTGAATAAGGATAAAAGAAATGCCCAAGTTCTACTTCTACACACACACCCTCCCACCCACACACCCATAGTGCAATAGCACACAAGATCATTCAGAACGCACTTCCATATGTTTAGAGATAGACAGTTTGTTGAAAGCAAGCAAAACAGGAAACAGTACTTCGATATATTTCAGAAATATGTAAGAATAATTAACCTGAGAAAAGTATCCTTGGAATGCAGATCCGTACAAGGGTGTCAAATTGACACCATAATAATTCTGTTGCTGACTACTAAGCACTGAAATTCAAATCCAAATCACAAATTCACGAATACAATTGAATTGTTAATCCAAAATCCAAAACTAATAACATCAAAACGAACAATCAGATATTTAATCAAAACAAATTCAATGTTTACCTATCAAAATCCAAAACTAATAACATCAAATGATAAATCGGAGAGAAAATGATAGGCGGACCTCGTCTTTTTGTAGAAATGGAAGGATCGACTTTGGGGAAGCTCTTGATGACGGAGAGGACTCTTTCGATGACCTCGTCTTAGCTAGCCGTCGATTCGGTCGATCTCACAGTTTTCCGGTAGCCTGAAAATGGGAGCGTCAAAGGCTTGAAGTTCCCAAAACAATCAGAGATCTATTCATATCTCAAACCCTCTCTCTCTCTCTAAAAAATCTGAACGAAAATCAAAAGAGTGAACGAAAATCTGAACGAAGTTGGAACTTACATTTTGTTGGAAATTGATTGGAGTGAGCGATGAGGGGTGGAGCCGTGGAGCGAGGACAAGGTCTGGTGCGAGAATTTGAGTGTGAAACTTGAAGATTTGGGGGTATTTCAATTTTGGGGTTTTGATGATTTGGGGGTTTTGAAGATTTGGGGGTTTTGAAGTTTCAGGTTTAGGTATTATATAACGCAATAGCTAATAAAAGTAATTCAGGTTTGACGATTGAAACTTGAAGTTCTGCGAAAATTCAAATTTGCTGGGGTTTTCATTCAAGTTGCTATTCGGGGGTTTTCATTTTCAGAAATCATGAGTAGTCGCGCGCGAAGTTATTTTTTTCATGCTTATTTCGAAGGTTTTTATGGCCGTTGAAATAGCTCGGTTAAAAAAATGCTTATTCCGAAGGTCACTGTCAAAAAAGGTGAGTAATATAAGTTTATTTCAACGGTTCTATTAGTGACCGTCGAAATAGATTAATTGTATATTTCATTCCATAGTTTACCGCACAAAATTATATGCTATTCCAACCATTTTTATGAACCCTCGAAATAAATGCGTTGAAATAGACCAAGTTTTTTGTAGTGACCACTAGTCTCCAGTTCCAGTATAGCACAAAGTGAAAATGCATATCCTAAGCAGATTACCAATTCTGTGTAAATCTCCCTAAATAGACACAAAAGCAAGAAATAGTTGAGATGTCAATGTCATGCAGAAAGGCCTCCGAAATGCCATGACCAGCTCTCAGTCTAGCTGGACCCACTGTTCAAGATGTACAATTTGTCTCAACTAACACAGATTTATGCAAAATGAACAAAGGTAGATTAATAACATAAATGTTTCACGTAATTTACTTCCCTAAAAAATTTATCACAATTCCACTGCATAACAAATTAACAATATACTCCAGAGATTGGAAAGGAATAGAAATTTGAAATTTAACAACACATTATCTATTAATGTCTTGGCATGATAGTAGAGAAAAAACATAAATAATAATTATTATAATAATAAATAAAAAAGCATAAAAATAATAAATAAATAAAAAACTAGTAATTTCTTGGAAAAATCTTTCTTGAATTTCAAATCTTATCCTATCTAAAAATCAAAAAGAAAAGAAAGAAATATACAAATAATTATTAGGAGCAAGGCACACCAACTCTCAAAGGGAAAATTATAGAATATTTCGGGAGTACATTAAACTAGTCACAAACCCGTGCAATACAGGGAGAAAGCTATTAAATAAGATCCGAAGAAATCTTGGTTTCCTTTTTCTTTTTTTATGAGTTTGAGATGTAGTAAGTCGAAGATTGTTCCAATCATTTAATACCACAATCAAACTACTGGTAATCAATTTCAGCTAAATATCTTATCTATAGCTTTCAACAAACAAACTTTCTCTCTCACATCTCAAAGAAAAGAAAAAAATGATCCACAACGCTATAGCAAAGCTCTTACAAAATTCAGAAGATGTGGTAAAATTCTAAAGGAAATACTTAAAATTGCTTATGTATCAATAAACCAACAAAGTCAAATTTCAACTGATTTGATAATCAAGGATTATGGGAACAAAGATCCTTCAAGAAGGTAACAATTTTTTAGGAGTAAAAATCCTCTAACAAAGTTATTTATGTGAGTTAAGAATGGCTTCATGAGAAACTAATTTCCATAAGATTTTCATCAAATCTATAGCTATATGGGGGTGGAGATGTCTCTTCTTTCCTCTTAATGGCACTGAGGATATTTGTACCATCTCCCTTGAAGATGGCCAGATTTGGGACCCTCATTCTTAAGGACTTGAGAGAGTGCATCCAGGGAGCTCTTATTCTTCTTCAGACGGTATTAATTGGATAGGAGTCATAGGAGGCAAGGCCAACACCATTTGTTATAAGCCAACTGAAAGTAATGCTAGCAAAGAAACTATATATCCTGAAATCATCCAGAAAATGTATGGAATGAAATGCTCACCACAAATCTAACAACCATTCATAGTGAACTTGTGCTGATAGCATATCAAGATAATGCCATATCAGTAGTTGAGATAGAAAATCATGATTCATCTATGGTAAAATAGTCGTAGTACTGAACATTGCTTCAGAAAGTTTTAAATTAACATTTTTTCCTCTTCTTGAGGTTTTTCTTCAATTCTATCATTGTGCATATGCATTGCAGACTTTGCAGTGGTAGTTAAGACATAATACAAAAAGAACAAAACCTAAAAAATACCTCAATTATTCTTAATTCCAGTTTTTTTTATTAACATGTCATTAAGTCTAAATGCTCAATGATAATGGTAATCATCGGCATCATGATGTAGCTATGCCAGGTAAGTAGTAAAATTACAAATTGCATCATCCCATTACAAGTATTAAATAAAATGAATACATAAGTAATCCACTGACCTGCAACTTTCTAGTCAGGACCACTGTCTTCAATGAGTCATACATTCTAAAGTATAAGCCACTTTACACAATGATGCCAGCACAAGAAACGTTCAAGCAACGGTAAAGGCCAACAATACCATCCAATTGGAGAGCCTTCATGTAGGCATTGACCAATTCAAAGAATTGACTCTCTCCTCCCTATTTTTTTGCAGCCTTAGCATCATTTGCGAGATGGGTTCGAGCAGAGTTCAAGAGTTTCTGGAGGCACCATAAGGCAAGCATTTGTGATATGACATATTCACATCTATAGAAAAAAATATAAACAATTTCAATTAAACATATAAAAATAGTAATAACCAAAGGAATATCTCAAGATTGCATGATGCATTGTTGAGGGTATAGAATTAACCTGTACATATGCTCAACAAAGTCATCTATTAGAAAAGGCCAAGCACCTGCAAAAAGGATTAAGCATTACTTTAGTTACCAACAAAGAAGAATCAATCATTTTTTTCCTTTTATAGAGAAAGAACTAGATCATGTGGCCAATCATGACTATTCTGTTGAGGATCCATAGCTGACCCCTACAATTTAGGGACTAAGAATTGGTTTTTCTATATTTATATAACATAGGAGAACTTAATTGTTGAATAGAGATAGCACTGGATATGCCATACTGATCATGCTTCAGCCCTAGATATCCTACCAACACCCAGGTATTCTAAGTTCCCAACATAATACCAGTCAATATTGAATTCACATCCGACATTACAGAAAAGAAGATACTTTGAGGGTAGAGAAAGAAAACAACCACGGTCCACATGCAATATAACAAACAAAATGATGACTACCATTGGTACCATTGCTATCCATCTATAATGGTATCAGACCAAGTAATAGCCCCTCATCATCCACATGGGAACTTGTGACATAAATTCTGAAAACTATTGAAGAAGCGATTGAAAATCAATGGCAGGAAAGGAAAAAGTATTTCCACAACTTACTAAACGTCATAAACAACAAAGACAGAATCAAAGGCATGCCCAAACCCAAGCTCCTACTCCTAGGCCAGAGCAAGAGCAGAGGGAAAAAAAGGAACTTTTTAAGACTTAAAATACACAGTTTTGCTTGGCCGGTGGCATCTCTTCCTTGGCATTTTTTCTGATTACACCTTACTATTTCAACAAAACATGTTATTCTTTTGATCAAATTCAAGCCTTTGCAACATAGGAGTCATAGTCTAGAACCATTATGCTCAAAGTTGGATAAGTATGAAAATCTATGATTAAAAAAAAAAAAGCAGATGATAGTTTAAAAAATACACAAGTTTGAAACCTAATGATTATGAAAATCTATGATTAAGCTCGACTGCCAGAGGATTTGAACTTCCAGAATTAGCATATATATAAATAACCAAAAACAAGTTCGTGAGATCATATGAAAATAGTGGGGTTAAAAACTAAAGGATCAATGATCAAAACTCTTAATTAAAAGAACTACACTGAAAACACAATAAAGTCCCCATATTGAAAGACTTAAGGGTTAGTCAGAGTTCGAGATGTTTGCATCTGTTTACTTCCATCAAGAACTTTTTGTAAACATATATTACAAAGATAAAGTATGAATAGATATAGCATTGGTAGCAGGAAATGGAACTAGCAAGACAATAACAATTATTATGTACAATAAGTTTTACATAAAAATGATGAAAGGTTAAATAGACTGTATGATATAACCACAACTGAATGTTCAAATAAAGATCCAGTGAATATTAGTACCTTCAGGATCAATCCTTCCAGATTTTCATGTACACACCGGCTGAAAGCTAAAACTTGCCGCCAAGTATCCTTGGAGATGTTGTGTCGTTGATTTTCCTAGAAGGAATTCAGTGGATTGGTTTCAAAAGAAATGCACAAAAAAAACAAAAGATAATTATTAAGATAACTATTGTATTTGATGAGAATGAATATAAACAAAAATGAAACTCACTTCCTTTTCCCCCATATCATCAATGTGAGCGTTTACCAATTAACATGGCAAATGGGTAAGCATATTTATAACAAAAAAATGCAAATTAGAGAGACATATTTTCACATTTGGCTAAAACCTAATACTCTCAAAAATGAAGTTCAGAAGCTTAATCAAACACAGATAATACATACCCATTGTATTCTGTTCATTCACAGTGACAGGGTACTCAGGCCCACTTGCCATCTTCTTGGTACTCTGAAACACCAACTTCCCACCTTAAATTTGCACACAAACACAAACCCCTATGAAAAATTAAAGCAAACAGCATTTTTAAAACAGATACAAAACTGAAGTAGAAATGCATATACTAAAGCAACCAAGTTTGTGTAAATCTAGGTAGATCAAATAGACAGCAAAGCAAGCAATAGCAGTAGCAGAGATCTTTTATGGAAAAATTTAGCTACTTGATCCCCTAAACAGCTCTCACTCTTGCTTGCCCCAGATGCACAAACTTCATGTCATTACCCAATCTTTATCAGGCACAATCTGTCTCAACTAGCACAATTTTTTACAAAATGAACAACTGTATACAACATATTGCAGAGATTGAACAAGGAATACATAGAAAAATCGGAAGATAACACTGTTGAAACAATTAAAGCAAATTTTACATATATAGGAGACTAGGAGTAATACTACTTTCTGGAAACAAAGCCTATGGTATACAAATAGTTAAGAGCCAGAGTAGACATAACTAATTAATTCTTCAATTACATTTCCACCCATGACTGAAACTAAACTCTCCTTGTAAACTATGGCCTGTGTTGCTCTAACTTGAAGACTCTTAATTTCTTGAGCATTGGAGTTATACGAGACTAGTTGTCCATCGCGAGCTACCATAAGAAGCTCGTCATTCATGGTGAATCCTAGTGGAAATTGAATTCCTGAAAGGGGTCCGATTACAAATTGTTTGGTCCATGACTCTTTGACACCATATTCACGCATCACCCATATATCAAAGATTTTCTCGGTTACAGTATCTTGTGCATCGGAAACAATCATAGCAATGCAATTATTTAACACTGAATATTCTCCCCAAATTGCATTCATCTAAAGCTGAAACATTGTTTTCGTCCAAATCCGGCACCCTTATTATTCGAAACACCTCATCCGTCATGTTAAAGGATACGATGGCATCAGAAGGTTTCTCATCGATATAACCATGCCAATGATAAGCTCCATTCAAGTAAAATTGAGAATTACGAACATAATCATCGATAGAAGCATCCAAAACGGCGTCGATTTGTCTCCAAGAATCAGTGCTTAATGTATAAACCTCAACTAGTGGAGGGCAATAATATCCGTTCCCGTTCCAATCGAGATAAGGAGTAAAATCCCAAAAAATCACAATTCTAACAACCTTGTAGTCGTTAGATTTGTGATCATAACCAAATCCAAAGCCATTAAATTCGTGTCGCACGTGTGGGTTGGGAGATGGACAATGAACAGGATTTGTGGGAAGGAGCTTAAATTCTCTAATGGCAGGATTCCATAAGACGATCCGAAAGTGATGATCACAAGGCTGCTGATACCGCAATGGATAATTGTAGAGGCAAATTATGCCGTTGATGCTTCGATCACCCAATATATCCAGTTGTTCTTGTTCCTCTTCTTTCATGTCCCCTTTGAAAAACGGCATGTCGTCTAGATTGAGCAGCTCCAC
Organism: Fagus sylvatica; assembly: GCA_907173295.1. Classification (NCBI taxonomy): domain Eukaryota; kingdom Viridiplantae; phylum Streptophyta; class Magnoliopsida; order Fagales; family Fagaceae; genus Fagus; species Fagus sylvatica. The sequence continues at coordinate 39,378,033 of OU015768.1, read as the reverse complement.
TCCAGAATCAGAATCCAGATTGGGGTGCAAGGATATCAAGGCCTTTTGGATGATATCGTCTCGGCGTTTTATGACAAAAGTTGGATTGTTTTGAGATTGAAAAGAATGGTGTTTGGCAATGAAAGTAGGCTTTTGAGAAAGTGTGAACCAAATTAACTTGTTAACGCACCTGAATCGCATTATAGATTTGGCTGGAAGCCTTGAGAGGATGTCTTCCACCACATCTTGCGGTAGATCGGATCCGGAACTTCCCATGTTGTCTTTGATTTGAACTTTGAACTAAATGGTCGGTCAATTTATTGAGGAACCATAAGGCTAGGTGGAGGCCATTTATGTCTTTGTACTATGTGTTGCTATGTCAACGTGTTGCTTATGTGGATATATCAATGTTATGAATCCTCTACTATTCTTAAGATAAGATAAGTTTAGAATTCATAAACTTTTATCCATCCATTTTGAATTGAATACATTAGATTTTACTATGTTATTAATAATTTAAATAGATACCAAAATTATGATAGTCAAAATATTTTAAAATGCTGATGCTCTGATAAAATCTAATCCATTTATTTTAAAATAAAGGGATATGATTTTAAGAACTTTTAGGTAGATTTTTTTAAGAACTTTAGAGAATCTTAATCCGACTAATCTTATTGATTTAATTTATTATTATTATTTTTTTCATTTTTGGGAAGATTGAAGGATCTAATATTGCAAAAAATGAAAGAGTCTTTATGAGACAAAAATCCAAATTTAAATGTCTTACCATCCCTAGCCTAAACACTAGGTTCTTTTAAGACTAAAGTCAACTTTTAGCCCTCTAACTTAGGGAGTGTTTTTATTTTGGCCCTTTAACTTCAAAAATTTTCATTTTGGCCCCTTATCTCTTTTTTGTTATCAAATTACACCTTCCGTTCAACTTTGTTCGAAGTCCTCTGTTAAATGTCCAATTGAACAGATGACGTGTTATCTAACATAACAAATTTTGACACGTCATCAAAAAAAAAAAAATTTACATAGCAAATGGTAAAACATTGTTGTTTATTCACAAAACTTTAATCCACAAATTAGGTTTTCACTTTTCACTCCAATCCACTATATCTACCTGCGTCTGAATTTTTTTCACATTGATGCCTGCTACCGCCAATGACCACCAAGAAATTCACCACATGTCCACATATCAAACAACTTGTACTATTTATCAGCTTTGAGCTCCAACAACTTCAATCTTGCCACATCGCCAACCGCATTGGGATTCTGCAATAATAGTGGGCCTTCTCTTGGTATTTGGAATTTGCAATAATCTTCCCAAATAATGTGTCCAATGATACATACGTTTCATAAAGAATTATTGCAGCAAAATTATTTTGATAAATTATAGAAATTTAATTAACAAAATGAGAGTCTAAATCAGATTTGTTCAAGAAAGTTTCTTAAAGATATAAAATCTGAAATTCATAAAATCAAGACAATTAAAAAAAGTGGAAGAGTAAGCACTATGAAAAGCATACATTGAAACATACAAACACAAGAGAATTTTCAAAACAAAGACCATGTCAGTGGAAAAAGGCGATCGAAGGGCTTCAAAACCGGTAAAATTTGTTACGTGGTTTTGACAACACATTCTTTGGATGTTATGATAGTGTAGAGGAACGTGGAGATTCTCAAACATTGACACATGTGAGAATTATTTATTCAAAGGTGCAAAGCTTGTTCCCCTCAAATTCCCCTTCTCTCATTGCTTAAGTCTGAGTTTATGATGAGAGTTTTTCCATCTTTTTGATGAGGGTTTGTTCCCCTCAAATTTCTTGCAGAATCCCAATGCTGTAGGCGATGTGGTGAGATTAAAGTTGTTGGAGCTCAAAGCTGATAAACAGTACAATTTGTTGGTGATGTGGTGAATTTCTTGGTGGTGATCGGCAGTAGCAGGTATTAAAGTGAATTTTTTCTTTTTCTTTTTGATGACGTGTCAAAATTTGCCATGTCAGATATGACACGTCATCTATCCAACTGGACACTTAACGAAGGGCTTCTAACAAAGTTGAACGGAAAGTGCAATTTGATAACTAAAAAGAGTTAGGCGGCCAAAATGAAAATTTTTGAAGTTAGGGGGTCAAAATGAAAACACCCCCTAAGTTAGGGGGCCAAAAGTTGACTTTAGTCTTTTTTTAATGCAATTAAACAGAGATGACGGGGGGATGAATCTTTTCTTGAGAAGGCTCAAAACTTAATCCAACAAACTGTCACAAATGACGAAAATGAGGAGCTAGTCAAAGTCTCCACTGAAGTTGAGATTAAAGACACTTCTTCTAGCATGGGTTCTTTAAAAGCACCCAGGCCTGATAGTTTACCCCTCTTTTCTTTAAGCACTATTGGAGTATAATCAACCATGAAAGAAAACATAGACTACACATTACAAGCCTGCTCTCTCACCTCAACTTCACCCTTTCGTCAATTTTGAACATAATATTTTGCTACCAATGTGAGGGCTGGCTCAACAGTATAGGCCACTTAGGCCATCGCCATGTAACAATTTTGAACCTAATATTAATAAAGTTATATATATATATATATATATATATATTAATAAAGTAAATACATTCATTTCATTTAATGCAAGTATTAACAAGTACAATGCATAGTTCATGATACTTGGAATATAGTCTTTTCAAGATAAAAAATTATTTCCTCCCTCACCTATATATATATATATATATATATGGGTGCCTATGGATGTTATTGACATCAAATAAATAAAAAGTTTCTCACTCCAAGTGTGGTGAGAAAGTGTGTGAGTGGAAGTGTTCAATCGTTGGTTCAACCATCAAAGCGAGGAGATTGTGTCAAAGTCATGTTATTGATAGTAATATTATTTTGAAGTAACTATTTATTATCTCTATTGTGTTTGTTTTTCCCCAATGTTTGTGCTATAGTCATAGAAAACTGTAGTCTATTTTAGTGTTCAAACCTGTATGTTCAACTACATCAAAGTAACGAGATTTTGTCAAAGTCATGTTTTGACGGTAATATTATTGTGAAGTAACTTTGTATTATCTTTATTGTATTTGTATTTTCATATTTGATTATAATGGATTGATTGATTAGTTTAATTTCAATTTTAAATATTAACTGTGCATCGCGCGGGCTCTATGCTAGTTCATTAAAAAACAAATATTAAACGATAAACAATAAATATATGATGACAAGCATAATGATGACACCTCTTATCACTAAAAACAAAATGATGACACCAATGACATTTTTATGCTATGTTTAGCACCCCCAAAAAACCAAATTCATTTCTACAAAATTTATTCAAGGTGTCAACATTTTCTCAACATAGCTAACAAAGGATTTCCCCTCCAAGACAATGTTTCGTTAGAAATCTAAGTTCCACTTTTTCAACATGTTTCCACCAGTACCAGATTGAAGAACACAATAGAAGTAATGCCATTATATGCACAAGTTTCTTTTTTCTTCAACATATTAATTTGAATCTCATACAATTGCAGTACAATACTTCTAGATCTCATATAATATTTGTTTATTGTCTTAAAAACATAAGTACTTGAAAGAGCCATTTTGAAGAACAAATACATGCATTAAATTCTCATAGGATCAGTGAGTAAATGAAGGAGTAAAAACCATGCATGTACATTAGCATTATACAGTAGAGAGATGCACTTGCGTTTCAAACACAATACAAATAACTATAATTAAAGCTGAGCTTTTTAAATTTTAGTTCAAGTCAATGCATTTAGCCATACAAGCTTTTGACAATCTCAACAATTATTAAAACCTCATTGTTTAAAATATAAATTTTCTAGATCCGTGAGCCATTTAAATTTTAGCTGTTATTAGGCAAGCCGACTAAGTTAAGAATTTTGAAACACACACATCACATTTTACTGATTAATATAAGAATATATTATTCACAATACATTAAACACAGTGGGAGGAGATTTCAAACTGTCAGAAGAATGTTTCCCTAACAAGTATATCTCCAACCAAACAAAATATACAATATCTTTTAATCCCAATAATCACAATGTAATCAGAATGATTCCTCCATCAAGATTTTTAGAGTTCATTTTTTTTTTTCTTAATGTATTTCATTTAATTTTGCAGTTGCTGGCAATAAGGAGAAACATGGATGGATGTGTGTTATAACTGAAATCAATGTGAGCTAATGAAAATGAGTTATGAAAATTATTTAGGTTTGCAATCATCATAATCATGTGTCCATGATATTTAATTTGTACGATTCTTCTTATTTTAAGTATCCTTTATTTTATTTTTGCAATGTGAAATATGTCTCGCATTGCCAACACATATATAATGTACATTTCCAAGATTGAGATTCATAAGCACAAATATGGGACTCATTCTTTTATCATATCAATTTCTAGTATTTATTAGGCAAATCACCAACACGCTACCACACATAAGTTTCCTATAATTAGACAAAACAAACGAGTAACCATGCATGCACTTAACAAATTATAGATCTTGACAGATTATCACATCCACGGCATAAATTATAGATCCAAGCCACACCCATGCACTTAACAAATACTAATTGGAATATCAGTTCTAAGATTAACACCTACTCTTCTCCCACCACTCAACTCACTAAATAGTATTTACTAAACAGAAAGACAAAGTGCGCATTTACAAGATCTTGACAGATTATCACATCCACGGCATAAATTATAGATCCAAGCCACACCCATGCACTAAACAAATACTAATTGGAATATCAGTTCTAAGATTAACACCTACTCTTCTCCCACCACTCAACTCACTAAATTGTATTTACTAGACAGAAAGACAAAGAGCGCATTTACAACAATGAATTCATCAAATACCAACATCGTAAAGCCAAAATTACATTTACTAATTGATATGGCATATGGGTTTACATATTCATATAAATGCAAATCACACAGACATATTTTAACATTTGGCAAAAACCTAAAACACCCAAAAATGAAGTTCAGTAAGCTTAATCAAACACACATAATACATACCCCTTGGATTCTATTCACAGTGACAGGGCACTTGGGCTCACTTGCCCTCTTATTACTACTCTGAAACACCAACTTCCCACCTTAATTAAATTCGCACACAAACAAATAAAAACTGAAGTAGAAATGCATATACTAAAGCAACCAAGTTTGTTTAAATCTAGCTAGACCAAATAGACACCGAAGCAAGCAATAGCAGAGATTGAACTACCACTAATTGAGTTACCATCCGAGTTTAATAGAACGAGCCTCAGGTCATTAATTGCACCATTATTTATATCCTAATCTAATAGTGCAGAAAGTATGAGAAAGTTGATATTGTGAAAAAAATCAAATCAAAATGTAGTTTAATTTGTCTTAATTTGCACATGAGCTCGGCAAATGGACCCTTAAGAATTTTTTAGGCCTTTAGAAATCAATTAATCATCATCATGATCACTTAGCACACTCTAATTTTGGAGTTTGAATAATATCACCGATTTTATTCTCTATGTATTTCTATACAATCCTATAGACAATATGGAGCTAGACCAATAAAAAAGGTGGTACAAACAGATAGTTATTTCCATTTTAGAAATGTTAATTACAACATAATCAATCCACACGTTAACACTTACTTCTAATGGTACTTAGGCTTTTGTAATTTGGATTCACCACGTAATTTGTGAGTTATGTATAGTCTTTTTTTAATTTTGAGTGGTGTATGTACGTATGTATAGTCTTAAAATTTGCTAATTTTACATTCTGAAAACCATATGCATCTATACGTACCTTTATGTGATAGTGGAACATTAATTCAAGTCTAATATAATATGAGTGTGAATAGTGAAATTAAAGTGGTCTTGGTGGCTGGTGCCTATAAAATGACTCTGAAATGAAGAGATTATTGTACCTGAAACTCTCACTTTCAAAAAAAAAAAAACCTGAAACTCTCTCTCACTTCCAAAAAATAAAAATAAAAAATGAGAGCTTTCATCATTTTGCTTCTCTTCTTTCTCCCTCCCACCCTCGGTGCATATGATTACTATCAACTTGTTCTACAATGGGCTCCCACAAAAATTCAGAGTGAGAGCCCATTGTAGAATGAGTTGATAGCAATCATATGCACCGAGAGTGGGAGGAAGAAAGAAGAGAAGCAAAACGATGAAAGCTCTCATTTTTTTTTTTTTTTGAAAGTGAGAGAGAGTTTCAAGTTTTTTTTTTTTTTCAGAGTCATGTACCCGATCTATAAACCACAACACAAGAATTACTACTTGTGCTTTCTAATATGCTCCGGAAATTCAATTGTTATCCCAAACATGGTTCCATCTCTAAATCATGTACCCGCCAACTTTCCCTTTCCTCCTTCCCCCCATATTTAAAATCTCTCTGTTGTAACGCTCACCTCAAAGAAGGCCTGCTAGAGATGGCCCTTCAAGGCCCCTCAAATGAGGTTCCAAGGCTACGACATGCTCTTAAACGAGTGCGTAAACCAAAGAGCCATCAGAGAAGGCCAAAGGGTCCACACCCACATGATCAAAACCTCTTATCTCCCTCCCGTCTACCTCAGGACCAGGCTCATCATCTTCTACTGTAAGTGTGAGACTTTGGGTGATGCACGTCAAGTGCTCGATGAAATGCCTGAACGGAACGTGGTGTCATGGACGGCCATGATTTCAGCTTATTCTCAGACAGGGTATGCCTCCGAAGCCTTAAATCTTTTTGTACAGATGTTGAGATCAGTCATGTTGCTTTGTAATAGAATGAGAAACAATAAAAAATATTGCTTTGCAACTCACTTTTTGTTTTCACAGATATTTAACAGTTTACACATAAAACAATATTATAGGGGGGTTAAGTATTACACTCAATGTTTTACGGGAAAACCAGATAGGGGTTTTTTGTATTTTTCCCTTCTTTATGTTATATTATCTTTTCTCATTACAAAGGTGGATTTTTTTGCAGGTATGGAGCCTAATGAGTTCACTTTCGCTACTGTTCTTACATCTTGTATAGGTTTCAATGGGCTTAACCTGGGAAGGCAAGTCCACTCTTTCATAATTAAAACAAGTTTTGAATCCCATATATATGTTGGAAGCTCACTTCTCGACATGTATGCCAAAGCTGGTCAAATTCATGCAGCTCAAGGAGTTTTTGAAAGCTTGCCAGAAAGAGATGTCGTTTCTTGTACTGCTATAATCTCAGGCTATGCCCAACTTGGCCTTGATGAAGAGGCATTGGAGCTATTCCGTAGGTTACAGATGGAAGGAATGAGTTCGAATTATGTAACTTATGCCAGTGTTTTAACTGCATTATCTGGACTTGCTGCATTAGATCATGGCAAGCAAGTTCACAACCACGTCCTTCGTTCTGAACTACCCTCATATGTGGTTCTCTAGAACTCTCTGATTGATATGTATTCAAAATGTGGAAGCCTTACCTACTCCAGAAGGATCTTTGATGGTATGCTTGAGAGAACTGTTATCTCATGGAATGCAATGCTCGTGGGGTATAGCAAGCATGGAATGGGAAGTTAGGTGGTTGAGCTTTTTGAATTGATGAGAGAAGAAAATAAAGTCAAACCCGACAGAGTCACTATTTTGGCAGTAATATCAGGGTGCAGCCATGGAGGAATGGAAGAAAGGTGGCTGGGAATTTTCTATAAGATGGAAAATGGGAAACTTGGTGTTGAGCCAAAGATTGAGCATTATGGGTGTGTTGTCGATTTGCTTGGGCGTGCTGGACAAGTAGAAGAGGCTTTTGAGTTTATCAAAAAGATGCCTTTTGAGCCAACTGCTGCCATATGGGGTTCGCTTTTAGGTGCTTGAAGGGTTCACTCCAATATTGACATTGGTGAATCTTTTGGTCGTCAGCTTTTAGAAATTGAGCCTGAAAATGCTGGGAATTATGTTATTCTTTCCAATTTATATGCTTCTGCTGGAAGATGGGAAGATGTAAGAACTTTAAGGGAATTGATGAAGGAGAAGGCTGTGGTAAAAGAGCCAGGAAGAAGCTGGATTGAGCATGATCAAATCCTTCATACTTTCCATGCAAGTGATTGAGCCCATCCAAGAAGGGAAGAGGTGTTTGCAAAGGTGAGGGAGTTATCAGTCAAGTTTAAGGAAGTTGGTTATGTTCCTGACTTGAGTTGTGTTTTACATGATGTTGATGAGGAGCAGAAGGAGAAGATGCTTCTAGGCCACAGTGAAAAACTGGCTTTGGCTTTTGGGCTGATTGTTACACCTAAAGGAGTGCCAGTTTGTGTCATTAAAAACCTCAGGATTTGTGTTGATTGCCATAATTTTGCAAAATTTGTCTCAAAGGTTAATGGAAGAGAAGTGTCTCTGAGGGATAAAAATCGGTTTCATCGAATTGTAGGAGGAATCTGTTCTTGTGGAGATTACTGGTAAGTTTAGAAGATTCTTAACTGGACATTATCTAACTGCCCCATTGAGGATGCAATAAGGGTCCTCATACACTGCATACTGTTTTATGAACCGAAGTAAACATGATTCTTCATTGCATGATGAGAGAACAGACAACTATAGTCTGGAGAAAAAGAAAAAGGAGATGGCACAATTCTAAAAAAATGAGGAACCGTGTATCTATGGACATTGAGACGGGTGTAGGTTGGTTTTTGACACAACTATTTTTGGGAATGTCTTGGCCACTTGGCATGAACTTATGGAATTAATTGGAGTACTAGGAACCCCAGCTTTCATGGTTGAACTAAGCTCTTCCTTTTGCATTTGGGTTTTCTTAGTCTTGTTGAGATTATTGTTAAGTAGGCCTACACAGAGAATTTATCACCTCAACAAGTTGTGAAAAAAGTCATGAACAATGTTGGGAGAATTCGTTATGACTGAAGATAAAAGCAAAAGTCAGGATATACACTTCTTGACTGACAATCTTACGGCAGTTACTTACCAAAAACAAGTAGAGAGCTATCCATTTCTTTTTGGTTTGAAGAATTTATAAAGTAAAGCTTTGTGGTCCTAATTTAAATTACAACAGCTGAAAATGTTCGTCTTGGGGGAGGGTATTAATTTGCAGGAGATTTATAGCTGTTGAGATACAGATCTGAGATGATAAAACCATCAAACTACCCGGTGTTGTGAGGATCATTTGCACTTCTCTAAGTCCATTTCTTCGTAGTGAGTAGTAAAAAAGATTTGTAGTTGCCTCCAGTCCTAAAAACATTTAATGTAATTGTCGGACTCTCAAACTCAGTTATACTACTATACTTGTTTCAGAGATCTGGGTGAAAATCATAGAAGGTTTCTACATTGCTTCAACTACTGAGTGATAATGAAGTTTTATGTCATTAGTTTATTGCTTAAACGATTCAGTGGCTCTTCTTCATTTTAACTGAATATTGGGATCGAAGATCAACATCTGGAAAGACAAATGGCTGCCCACTACTTCCACTTTCCAGGTTATTAGTGCTCCAAGTGAACTTGATGATGATGCTACAGTGGACCAGTTAATAGACCGGGGTTCTATGATTTGGAAAGATGATCTGATCACCAGGATTTTCTGCCAAAGGGATGTGGAAATTATTCAGCGAATACCTTTAAGTTCCAGGTGCCCAAATGACACACTAATTTGGACTGGAACAAAGCGGGGGGGTTTTTTCTGTCAAGAATGCCTACCATATGCTTTTATCTAATCTTTCTCAGAATGAACCATCGTCTTCGTCCTCTCGGGTCTCAGAGTCGCATATCTGGTCAGCCATTTGGTCAGCCCAGGTGCCCCCTAAAGTTAGGTTGTTCACTTGGAAGGCCTGCAGAAATATCCTCCCAACTCAGACCAAGCTTTTTGACAGAGGACTCTCAAACTCTTTTTCCTGTAAGTGGTGCTTGGAGGAACCAGAAACATGTGATCACATATTATGGGGTTGTGAGTTTGCTCAAAATGTTTGGCAGCGGGCTTCAGTTCCAACTTCATTTAGATGTGATGTGAAGCTGAGTTTCAAAGAGTTTGTGGCGGGTTGCATTGCGGAATTACAATCCCCAGCGCTGGAGATATCTTTCACCACCGCTTGGGCTCTATGGAATGCTAGGAATGAGACTTACTGGGATGCTAAAGTGCCTATTGTTGATGAAATATATGGTGGGGCTGCTGCACTGGCACTTGATTTCCTGGAAAATGGTTCGAAGGGAGAAGGTTTCCATCCTTGTGCGACTATCGATGTCAACAGATGGCATCCTCCTAAGGTGGGTTACTACAAGCTTAACGTGGCATGTAAATGTAGTTCAAGCTCTTCTACAGTCGGTGTGGGCATCATTATTCGTGACTCTTTGGGATTGGTGGCAGCTGTCATGGAAACCACCATCTTGGGCTGTGGGAATATGTTACAAAATCATGCTGAAGTTGCTCAACTTGCTATCAAATTTGCTTATGATATGGGGTTTCGTCGACTGGAGGTTGATTTGGGATGTTTAGATCTTTTCAATCTTGTTCAACAGGGTTCTCCTCATTTAGCTTACATAGGAGTCCTGGTTGATGATTTATGCGGATGGGTTCCAATCTTCCAGGATCTTAGTTTTTCTTATATTCAAAAATCTTGTAACAGGACTGCACTTGTCTTGGCTACAGAGGCTGCGTCCTCAATTTCTTTGCAGGTTTGGTTAGAAATTTATTATCAACTAGGATTCACCATGAATGACGAGCTTCTTATGGCAGCTCGCGATGGACAACTTGTCTCGTATAACTCCAATGCTCAAGAAATTAAGAGTCTTCAAGTTAGAGGGCTTCTAAAAGCAACGCATGCCATAGTTTACAAGGAGAGTTTAGTTTCAGTCATGGGTGGAAATGTGCTTGAGAATTAATTAGTTATGTCTACTCTGGCTCTTAACTATTTGTATACCATAGGCTTTGTTTCCAGAAAGTAGTAATACTCCTAGTCTCCTATATATGTAAAATTTGCTTTAATTGTTTCAACAGTGTTATGTTCCGATTTTCTATGTATTCTTGTTCAATCTCTGCAATATGTTGTATACAGTTGTTCATTTGGTAAAAAATTGTGCTAGTTGAGACAGATTGTGCCTGATAAAGATTGGGTAATGACATGAAGTTTGTGCATCTGGAGCAAGCAAGAGTGAGAGCTGTTTAGGGGATGAGGTAGCTAAACTTTTCTATAAAAGATCTCTGCTACTGCTATTGCTTGCTTTGCTGTCTATTTGATCTAGCTAGATTTACACAAACTTGGTTGCTTTAGTATATGCATTTTTACATCAGTTTTGTATCTGTTTTGAAAATGTTGTTTGCTTTAATTTTTCATATGGGTTTGTGTTTGTGTGCGAATTTAAGGTGGGAAGTTGGTGTTTCAGAGTACCAAGAAGATGGAAAGTGGGCCCAAGTACCCTGTCACTGTGAATGAACAGAATACAAGGGGTATGTATTATCTGTGTTTGATTAAGCTTCTGAACTTCATTTTTGAGAGTATAAGGTTTTTGCCAAATGTGAAAATATGTTTGTGATTTGCATTTTTTTTTTTTTTTAATAAATATGCTTACCAATTTGCCATGTCAATTGGTAAATGCTCACATTGCTGATATGGGGGAAAAGGAACTGAGTTTCATTTTTGTTTATATTAATTCTCATTCATGCTACTTGCAATTTTGTAGATTTTCTTCAAGCCCATTACTTCTTAGGACTGTAATGTTGACATCGTACTTCTACATAGCAGTCTACTAGAGATCTTGAGAGTTGCATCTAGCAATTTTTTGAACTTCATTGTTCAGCAATCAGCATCAACATATTGCTATAACAGTTGATATGGTTGATGTTGTGTCCTTAGTTTCGTTAAAAAAAAAACTGTAATTTATTGTATTTGGCACACTTGTGAGGCAGTATAGATCAACAGTTGCATTGCAGAATTATGACGGGGAAATTTTTTTTATTCTTGTTTATAATCTTTTCCTCCAGAGTTGTAGCATTTATCTCAGACTGTCACATGGTGTTTCAACAATTGTTGAGACTATACGATATGTAGATGAACAGCTGCATATGCTGTGGGCTGAAGTTGGTTATAATTGGGATTTGGGGGGGGTTGTTGTAAAGGCTCAAATTGGTAGTGTTCAAAGAGCACATGTGTGTGTGTGTGTGAAAGAGAGAGAGAACATACAAACCAAACTTTGAAGTTTGAAGTAATAAGCAAGAAATCTCTTTTTCAGAGTACTTAACATGTCCTGATCTTGATTGTCATAATTGTATGAAAACATCATAAATCCTCACAAATATTACAAGTTTTTAAGGTATATTAATCAGAAAAATCCTATTTTCTATCTGAGAAGATTTACATTTCTCTCCAGGGAATTTTATGTGCCTTCCATTTTCAGATGATTTCGTTTCTCACATTTCTTATTGCAACTTTAGATTTTATGGTCTTCATATTCTTGAGAGGAGGTAATGAAAGCTAAAGTTTTACGAGGACGCCCTTTTATTGCAACTTTTACATTTTATTCTCTTATTAAATCAAGTCTAATTCATTGTTGGTCTCTTAAAAGATTCCTCACTTGATACCTGCTGAGTTGGGTGTATGCCTGTATGGCAGTGTGCTGTTTGCTGTTAGGGAGAGCTCTCTTACCTTGAACTAGTTTTCAATGGGTGTTTTTTATTTATTTATTCAAAAGCTAGAATTTCATAACTGAGAAATTTGTTTCTGTCTCTTTAAGTGCTCTTGGGACAAGTAGGGAGTTGTTGGATATACAAGTGTGAGTTGAAGTCTCATATGGAGAAAAAGTAAAGGAGTTGACGAATTAATATTACATAGTTTGGCCCAAATCCATAAGTTTAAACTTTTGGGTTAAATGACGTTCTTGTACCTTATATTAAGGTAAGAGAAAGGTCTCAAAACCCACAGATGTGTGAGATTTTAATTGGATATATACGTAACATAATTGGGTCGAAACTTGAGAATTCAAATTCACAGTGTGTTTGGGCAAAATGCATGTCTCCTATTGCACAACTTTTCTCTTTAGATTTGTCTTGGTGGGCAGTATTTCGTTGCTTGTCCACCATACGAAAGTTTTTAATTTGTTTGGGACCCTGCAATTCCATAGCCTATTCTAGAATATCTCCATACTGGATGAACGTTTGTCCCTCTCTCTTGGCCAACTATTGTGCTCATAGCTACTTTGAATACACTTTTCATCGAAACTATTCTTGTTTTGTTGCCAACTCATATGACTTTGTCCTCTTGTAACCGAGGACTTAGTGGTATCGTTTTGATGATTTTGGCTTCATGTTCCATGAAAATGCTATTTATATAGGAGCTGTTCTTTCCATGCCCTTTGCTCTATGTCTATTAGTTCGAATGCTCTAGTGTCCGTGGGAAGGATTTTTGGCTGGGACATGACCTAGCATTTTCCAAATCTTTACCTTCACCAAAAGAAAAAAGGGTTTGAGCCAACAAATGTTAACTTGGTACAGCTTCAAGCCTTCAACTTTGTACTAAAAAAATATACAAGTACCAACAAATGTTGACTTAGTACAACCTAAACCATGTGTGGTTGACCCAATTCAGTTTGTTGAACAGCAACTATTTAACGAGGTAAAATTTCAGCAACAGAGCCAAGAATTAGTAGGTGCACATGTTGTGAAAATTGAGTGTGAGGAATCTGCCACCTTATATATGGTTTATGAGGCCAAGAGTCTTGTAGTTCAACATGCATTGGTCTCCTTTCTTAGGTTAAAGAGTTCAAATCCTTCCACCCCCAAATATCAAATTATCAAAAATAATATTGTATTTATCAGAAAAAATATATGGTTCATGAGATGGTGTAACTTGAAGATGCATTATCAATAATCTTTCCCCCAGTTGATTTTATCATTCCTAACGCATTTAATGATGTGGTGGAGTTGGAGGAGAAAACTTATTTCTTCTTAGAGTTTCTAGAAATGCGTCTAGAGTTGTTGTAAGTGTCAAGCGCAAAAATTCTTATTCTTGAACACATCAAAATTTGAGGTCAAGTTTTCTCCAACCGGGAGAGTATGATGCAGGGAGTATAATCAAAATTATTTCAAAACTTATATTGCAGATTATTTTTGAGATACTGGATTTTATCTTTGATTTTAACTTTTAGCCTTTTTTTTTGGTTATATCTTTTAGTTTTTATAATGGTTAAGGATTTCATGGATATTGTTGAGGATTTTATTGGATGTAATTGGGGCTTGATCGATTAGAGCTGGTCTTATTGATGTAATCCTGGAAACCCATTAAAAAGAGGCTCCGATAATAGTTGAGTCATTTGCTGAATCATTAGACATTTAAGTTTACAAAATTACACAATTTTCACCGATTAAAATATTGTGTTCAAACGAAAACCATATCATCATCACATAGAATGTTCTAATTATCGGGTTTGAAAATATTACTGATCTTAATTTTATGCTCTGCATATTACAGTACAATTCTTATAGACAATATGGAGCCCAATAAAAATAGTGGAAAAAATTGTATAATTATTTCACTTTTCCATAGTACGGTTTTGTTTTGTTTTGTTTTTTATTTTTTTTATTTTTGTTAACAATACCTAGTTTTATTAATTGAGTGCAGAAATTATATATAGGAGGGTCCTATGTGAGAAATTGCTCAAAATTTTATCTTTTTTTGCCAAATGCGAAGTTTGCTCAAAACTTTATCCTTATACAAGGTAGATGGTCATTTTCATGAGTTTTAAGTGAACGGACCTTATTTCCCTGCACTAGTTGAGGTTTATACATTAAGCACTGATTCTTGGAGACAAATCGATGCCGTTTTCGATCAGATACTTTTGTCAATGATGCTTCTCGTAATTCTCAATTTTACTTGAATGGAACTTATTATTGGCATGGTTATATCAATGTCATCGTATCCTTTGACATGACCAACGAGGTGTTTTAATAAGGATTTTGTTAATAGGTGCTCTTAAGGTAATGGTTAAGGAGTATTAAATACTTAACACTTCACGGGAAATAAATTTTTTTTTTTAATATTAAAATAGTAAATGAAAAAGACTAAAACACTCTTAAAAGCTGTCTTTGTATTATTTTAATATTAAAATTTCACTATTTCCTATAAAGTGGAAGAATTAAATTCCTTAGCAATTGCTCTAAGGACATTTGTTAACAGGACCCTTCGAATAATAAGGCTACCGAATTTGGAGGAAACACTGTTTCAGTTTTAAATATGAATGCAATTTAGAGAGAATATTCAGTGTTAAGTAGTAATTGCATTGCTATAAGCCTACGATTGTTTACTATACACAAGAGATGGTAACCGAGAAAATCTTTGATATATATGGGTGATGCGTGAATATGGTATCAATGAGTCTTGGACCAAATAATTTGTAATCGGACCCTTTTCAGGAATTTATTCTCAACTAGGATTCCTTCTGGTAGCTCACGATGGACAGCTAGTCTTGTATAACTCCAATTCTCAAGAAATTAAGAGTCTTCAAGTTAGAGGGCTTCTAAATACATCACGGACCATAGTTTACAAGGAGAGTCTATGGGTGGAAATGTGGTTGGGAATTAATTAATTAATTATTATGTCTACTCTAGCTAGCTCATAACTAGTTGTATACCATAGGCTTTGTTACCAAAACTAGTAATATACCATCATGTTAAGCTTCAATATTCTATCTATTCTTGTTCAATCTCTGGAATTTTAGTTGTTGTATACAGTAGTTGAGATAGATGGATCGTTCCTGATTTGTGGTGTCAGCAATAGCAAGTTTGCAAGTGCATAAGAAAGATGTCTTCCTCTTTTTTGCTTTTTCTGATTATACATTTCACATACATCTTTATATTTTTTTTTTTTTTTTATTTTATATATATATATATATATATATATATATATATATATATATATATATATATATCAATTTCACATACATCTTACTGCTATTCGAGCCGTAAAAGAATATTTTCACTTATTTCAATCCATAACATTGGGAATTAAAAGGCTGGGTTTGGGCCTAAAAGGCTGGGTTTGGCCTAGAAATTAAAATAAATTTTAGGCAGTAAAATCAGTTACAACAAACTCGAAAACTTTTTTCCTTTTCTTTTTCTCTCCTCTTATTTCTTTGTTCTTTCTAAGCTTCTTCTTCTATCTGATTTCTCTCTATTCTTCCCACTTCTTTTTCCTCCATTCACCATCATGTTGTACAAAAGCCCCTGTTTCCACTCTGAGTCAGAGCTAAGTGTTGACGTTTCTACATGATATATTGAAACCAGTTGCCCTTGCAAACAGGGGTGGCTCAAGGCCTAGGCAACTTGGGCCTTGGCCTAAGGGCCCAATAAAAAAAGGCCCTTATAAAACCAAATTTTTTTTATATATTCATAATTTTAACACATAATAAACATTGATATGGAATTTTAATATTATTATATATATATATATATATTTATTTTTTTTTTTTTTTTATCTTTCTTTCAAAAATTAATTGTCGTAATCCCTCCTCTCACATGAATGGTGGGTTTTCTTACCATGAATTTAATTAGTGAGACCCACATCTATGTGGATTCATATAAGAGGGGGACTACAAATTTATTTGTAGTCTTGGATTACTGAATAATCACTCATCTTAATTACCATTTGTCATCAACCCTCTTTCTAATAGAGTGATTATTCAATAGTCTAGGACTACTGAATAATTTTCCCTTTCTAATGACATGTTATATAATTGAAATTGATTCCCTAAATATTATAAATATCTTATAAGATAATTACTTACAAAATATTTTAAAATGTATTTCGAATTGCACATGACATTGTAATTGTGTTACTAATTTTGAAAAAGGTCACGTCTTCACAACTTTAAACCCAAAATTCATATTTGAAAAAACACAAACCGCATGCTCTCCAGTCATGAAATCTGGTGCATTTATGTCATACTTTATTTGCATTTTGTAAAAAAAAAACTTTTAACCTTTATATACCAAAGGATGAATGATTTTTAATCAATGAATTCTTTATCCATATAAAATCCAATTTTTTATTTTTCATATATTCATAATCTGATAATTTAGGATATTGGAGTAAATTAAAAACAAGGCTACGCATCGCATTAAGTTATCGCCTTAGGCCTCATATACTACTATGGATCTTGATTATGCTATGTAACTCAATCGTGCATATGCTATGAACAAGTTGGAGGAAATTCAAGCTCAAGGAGAAACACATACAGCTTTTGTTGAAACAGAATGAAGTCATCAACTTAATTCCGGATTTTTGGTTATTTTTTATTCTTATTAAAAGATGGGATGAATGATGGTTAAATGCAGAGGCTAACATTTTGGTTCCTATTTTCAGTAATTCAATACTTGTAAACTTGTATGGTTAAATGCAGAGGCTAACATTTTCTTTTATTTGTAATTATGTTTGTATGGTGAGATAGAGGGACAGGAAAATAGGGATAAGGATCCTCTCCATTTGAAATAAAATGGAGAGTCTCCATTTCATGGTCCAGATTAAATATCATAGATCTAATAGTGTACAGACTGCCACGTCATTTAAAATTTTAAATGACAAGACAGTCTATATATCGTTAGATTTGTGAAATAAAATCTTAACCATGAAATGGACAAATGGAGAGATTTCCAAATGGAGAGGATCCTTATCCGGAAAATAGAGTAGTCCACTCGAGGAAATTATCACCACTCTTGTATTTGATTTATGAGAACTATGATCACTATCAAATTTTAGGTAAGGCATTCCATTTCATGGATTTCTTGTACATGACCATTCAATGACTTTCTACAATGACCACCTACTTGAGAGTAATACTGAACTTGTTCAACCTGGTTCCATCTAAACCTAGGTTAAGGTATAAGAGAAGAGCATCTCATATTCTCTTTATTTTGATATAACTTGGAGAAAGATTAATAAAAATGTTAAAACTACTATCAATTTTAATCCAAAAGGCTTGCAAAGTAATGTAATAATGAATATGATTGGTGCCACTTTAACAACATAATACATCAACTTGTAAAGCGTTTGTAGTATCATTAACATCACTCAAGATTAATTATTATTTACTTCGTAATAGGAAGAGTAATGGACATTGTTAGAAAGTATTAGGTTCAAAATTGACGAAAGGGTAGCAAGTTGACGGTGAAGAGAGCAGGCTTGTAATGTGTAGTCTATGTTTCCTTCTTGGTTAATTATACTCCAATAGTGTAAACCATCAGGCTTGGGTGCTTTTAAAGAACCCATGCTAGAAGAAGTGTCTTTAATCTGAACTTCAGTGGAGACTTTGACTAGCACCTCATATTCATCATTTGTGACAGTTTGTTGTTGGATTAAGTTTCGAGCCTTCTCATGAAAAGATTCATCCCCCCATCATCTCTCTTTAATTGCATTAAAAGACCCTAGTGTTTAGCTTGGGATGATAGGCCATTTAAATTTGGATTTTTGTCTCATAAAGACTCTTTCATTTTTCACAATATTCAATCCTTCATTTTTAATCTTCCCAAAAATGAAAAAAAAATAATAAATTAAATCGATTAGTCAGATTAAGATTCTCTAAAGTTCCTAAAATAATTCTACCATAAAGTTCTTAAAATGATATACCTCTATTTTAAAATAAATGGATCAGATTTTACCAGAGCATCTACATTTTAAAATATATTGACTATCATAATTTTGGTATTTATTTAAATTATTGATGACGTCACATAGGATATGTGCAAACATGATATTTTAAGGGTATAATTATATTAATTTAAATATATGGTAACTTTTTTGGTATTATTATTTTTAATTAGAGAACAATATTCTATTTAATTGTTTAATGGAAGCTTCTATTTTATCATCTTCTTTCGTGCATCACATAAATTAAAATGATCACATTATGAGTATGATTATAACAATGATGCATTGAAATTTTTTTCGTTTGAAGGTTTTTTTTTTTTTTTTTTTTTTTCCTTAATAGAAAACCGTGACATAATATTATTATTACCTCTGACTGTCATAAAAATCCTAGTCAAGTTCATTACGTATCTTTTATTATAAATTCTATTATTTCAATCTCACAATATGGCTTCTAAAACAATTAGTTCATTGTAATACAAATTGTAATCCATAAAACTTCAACACTGTAAGGATTTGGAGATGCTCTCCAGGAAGTACCTTGTAGCTATAAACCTTAATTGAATGAGAGGGAGACCTGTAATGACAAATGAAAGGAGCTTGTGATGATAGTGGCGATTCATGCTGACTAACCTCCGAAGCTTAAGTCAGTAAAACTTATTGTTTCCTCTCCAGAATTGATACATGTATCACAGGAGAAATGCACATACCTCTATTTGAATCTATCTTGCCTATTTATATGGGTCTTAGGTGGTGGTGTCTCACGTGCCATGGTCTAGCTATTGGGAACATTCCTTGTCTAATCATTGACGTGATGTTTACTTCTTTTCAGCCGATGGACTGCTGCACAGAGCCTTAATGGCAGCGGCGGGATTGTGACAGGGCGATCATCTCGAGGTCTCACCT
>OU015768.1:39318620-39358442 GCA_907173295.1 Fagus sylvatica | reverse complement strand
AATTTCTTATATTTTACACACAAAATTAAGACGTTTTCCACATCGCACGGGTTTCCGACTAGTGTAAATAATCTTGGAATTGCTCCAGTCTTTTTGGAATTTATAACTTCTTTAAATGAGCAATTTCCATTTGGTGAGTCAGATGAATAAAATTTCAAGACACATTCCACCTGAAATAATGTCCAGTACGAAGTCCCACCATTAGCCATCGAGCATCTTTCAACTGCATCAATGAATACAAAAGCTAATACAAAAGTTCTGAATTCTCTCATGGTCCATGTGACATGCACCTGTCCTTTTTTCATTTCAAGACAAAATGCATTATTTCATTACTAGTCGTATGGACTACGAGACACTGGTGCAGGAAAAAAATCTGCCTTCAATGGAAATTGGAAAAGTCAGATAAGGAGGCGCTATTGATAAAATTTCGTCAATGTCTAAACAAATCTAGTAGTTGCCCTTTCCTTGTCTTGTTGAATACAAGTCAACTGCCTTAGTAGTTGTCTGTGCCATTTCAGATGATCCAACATAGGGTGAGTGATAAGCAAGGAGGTCAACTGCCTTAGTAGAAATCAATGGGGATTTTTTCTTTTAATTTTCTGCTTAATTATTTTCTCTTTTTGTTCTTCAAAGTCTCCTTTGCAGTAGATAGTATTACTCCATCTCAATATATTAGTGATGGAAAAAGTAGCTTAGTTTCCAAAGATGGAAGCTTTGAACTAGGTTTCTTCAATCCTGGAAGTTCCAAGAATCACTACTTGGGAATATGGTACAAGAAAATCCCAGTTCAAACTGTTGTTTGGGTTGCAAACAAACTCAACCCAATCAATGACTCGTCTGGCTTGTTGATGATAAACAGCACAAGCAGTGTTATGCTTATGAGTCAGAATAAGAGTGTTGTTTGGTCGATAGGATTAGGATCACAAAAACAAGCCAAGAATCCCATGTTACAGACTCTTAGACTCTGGAAATCTTGTACTAAGAGATGGAAATTCAGGAACATCTTTGTGGGAAAGCTTGGATTATCCGTCTGATACATTTTTTTTACCAGGAATGGGAAGATGGGATGGTGATGCGGGAGCCTCACAAATATTATTTTATTGTTGTCTTATTCAATTTTGGAGTTGATTATATGTTTATTTTAGGTCTTAGTATCTAATCAAGCTTAGGTATTAGTATTTTATCAATTCCAATAATTGGGCAATAATTGAGCCCATTAGAGTTAGGGTTTCTTATGTTAAGGCTTAGTAGCCTATATAAGCAAAGTTTGTACTCTTTTTCAAGGGACATGATGATTAATGAAAATTTCTATGATTTGAGATGCATCTCTTTTCTTCGTTTGGTGGTGATGCCAGACCCCCTTAAGGTGGTGATGCCTAGGGTTTTGCAGGCAGATTCTAGGTGGTGATTCTTAGGATTTGTTCTGTTTCTATCCGTTCTTTCCCATTTATCCTATTATCCATTGTTGTCCTGCATCAACTTGGTAGCCAAACTTCTTTCCAACCAGCTTCCCACACAGTCAAACCACCATCATATCTTCTTAAAAAAAAAACCCAAATCAAAACCCACCCAACCCGGAACCAAAACCCCCAACAACCCACATCAAAACCCACCCAAATACCCGAAACAAAACCCACAAAAGCCCACATCAAAACCCCCAACCCGCGACCAAAACCCACAGCAAACCCCTTGCGCCGCCACCATCCTCGTGCCGCCACCAGCTCGCGTCGACAACCCCTTGTGCCGATGACCTCGATCCCATGAGCCCAGCACCGATCGCAAAGCCCACCGATCGCAAACCACCGCCGCTGTCATCGCAAGCCAACCAGTACCACCGGCCTCGACTTCACAACTTTAGCACCGATCTCACCAAGGAGACTCAGCACCCGACCTCGAGCCTCTTGCTCGCTATCCTTGCGCTGTCGCTGACCTTGCACCGCCGACGTAACCCACCAGCAATCCTCGATCTCGCGTGCAACCACCAAGCCAGTAGGTAACCCGTAACTCCCATCTATAGAAGCAAATCCCAATTCTTTATTAAACCCATTATTTACCTGACCCATCCATCTAAAAGCCCAAAAACTATAGCCCATCCCCTTACCCCATTCACCCTTCCAGACTCTTCCTTATATATGACCCGACCCAGCTGACCAAAAAAATAGCCCAATTCCTTCACTATTTAAAGCCCAGTTCCTTCACTACATATAACACCAGAACCCAACCCATTTGAAAAGAAAAAAGAGAATGATAATGAATGCCCAGGCCCCAACCCCAACCCGTGAAGTACAACTTCTGCAAGCTGGGAATAGGCTTGTCGACCATCCATCTTCTGTAGACGAACTCCTTTCTCTTCTCGATCGAGTGGAGAATTTACTATCAAAAGTGGAACAATGTCCTACCAAATCAATGCGGAGCGCACTTTTTCCATTCAGTGAAAGCATTGGTTGCTGACCAACTTTTTAGACATGCAAATGCTGATGTAAAAGTTGCAGTCGCCTCTTGCATTAGTGAAATAACAAGGATAAGTGCACCTGATGCTCCTTATGCTGATGATCAAATGAAGGAGGTTTTTAAATTGATTGTATCTTCATTGGACAATCTCTCTAACAAGTCTAGTCGATCATATAGAAAGATGACCTCGATTCTTGAAACTGTTGCTAAGGTCAGGTCATGTGTGGTGATGTTGGACCTTGAATGTGAGACACTGATCCTTTTTAGAAGAAGAAATAATTAAGTTGGAAGTTAAGTCACAAAATTTTATTGAGAAAATGAAGCAAATGATGTGCATCAACAATTGTTCACAATTGAATCGAGAAAAAATAAAAACTAAAATCAAGTTGAAAACTTAACTAAAATTTTGACTAACTTTACAAATGGAAAGAAAAATTTGGATAATTTGTTGGGTAGTCAAAGATGTGTTTTTGACAAAGCGGGTATTGGATATAACCCGAAAATAAAAGAAAAACATTATCAAAAATTTTTCATAATGAAAACCTCTTGAAATCTCCCATATGTAAACATTGTGGAAAAATAGGGCATAATATTCATACATGTCCTATGAAAAATATGATTGGATTATTAAAGGAACCTCACCACCAACTAACCCAAGAGGACCCAAGAAGATTTGGGTACCAAAGAAGTTATTAAAATTGTTTTGTAGGTATGCTTGATATCAAATCTACCAAGAAGAAGTGGTTTCTTGACAGTGATGTTCAAGGCATATGACAGGTGACAAAAACAAATTCACTTCTCTTACTCTAAAAGTGGAGGAAATGTAAATTCGGTGATAACTCAAAAGGAAAGATCATCGTATAGGTAATATTGGTAAAACACATTCTCTTGTTTTGAAGATGTTCTCTTGGTTATGCTTGAAACATAACTTGCTAAGTATAAGTCAATTGTGTGATAAAGGCTATAATGTAATATTCAAATCAATCATGTGCATTATAGTAAATGAAATTGATAATCAAGTTTTATTTGTGGCATTTAGAAATGAAAATGTCTAATATTGATTTTGACAATATGACTTCAAAAGAATCAATTTGCTTGCTGCCATAAATGAAAATAGTTGGTTGTGGCATAGAAGATTAGGACATGCCAATATGAAATTACTCTCAAAATTGTCTAAACTTGATTTAGTAAAAGGCTTGCCGGTTACTAAATTTGTTAAAGATAAAATATGTGATGCATGTCAACTAGGTAAACAAACTAAATCATCCTTTAAGAAAAAGAAATTATTTCTACTTCAAGACCTAGAACTCTTGCATATGGATTTATTTGGTCCTATTAGAACCGCTAGTTAATGGTAAATTGTATGCATTTGTAATTGTTGATGATTACTCTCGCTATACATGGTATTATTTCTTGCTCACAAAAATGAAGCTCATAAATATTTGTTAAACATTGTAGAAGAATTCAAAATGAAAAAGGTATACATTAACAATGTTAGAAGTGATAGAGGTAAGAATTGATAATCAAGATATTGAACTATTTGTGATCAAAATGGTTTTGGACCATTCTCGGCACCTCGTACTCCTCAACAAAATGGAGTAGTAGAACGTAAAAATAGATCACTTCAAGAAATGTCTAGAACTATGCTTAATGAACATAATTTACCTCAATACTTTTGGGCGAAGCTGTTAACACCGCTTGCTATGTTATAAATAGAACCATCATTAGAAACACTTTAAATAAAACTCCTTATGAACTATGGAATAATCGAAAACCTAACATTGGATATTTCAAAGTTTTTGGATGTAAGTGCTTTGTATTGAATGATAGAGATAATCTTGGTAAATTCGATGCTAAATCCGATGAAGGTATATTCCTTGGTTATTCTACAAATAGTAAAGCATATAGAGTGTTCAATAAACGAACTATGGTTGTTGATGAATCTATGCATGTTGTTTTTGATGAAACTAATCCATTCCATATCAAAAATAATTGTGATGATGAGCCAATTTCTCTTGAAAATAAAGCTAGTTCATCTAACCAAGTTGATTTCAAGTGAAAAAGTCAAAGATCAAGTAGATGAACCAAAAGATGAAGAAAAAGCGCTTCCTCCAACCAACAATGAAGAATTACCAAAAAGTTGGAACGTAGTCCATAGTCATCCTAAAGAATTAATCATTGGTGAAGTTGAACGTGGAGTAAGCACAAGATCAAAGCTCAAGAACATCTGCAACAACATGGCGTTTCTCTCACAAATTGAACCAAAGAACATAAATGAAGCTATTGAAGATGAATCATGGATCTTGGCAATGCAAGAAGAGCTAAACCAATTTGAAAGAAACAAGGTATGGACTCTTGCACCTAGACCCAAGGACCACTCCGTCATTGGTACAAAATGGGTATTCCGAAACAAAAAGGATGAAGAAGGTATAATAGTAAGGAACAAAGCAAGGTTAGTCGCTCAAGGTTATAATCAAGAGGAAGGTATTGATTATGGAGAGACTTATGCTCCAGTTGCTAGATTAGAAGCTATACGCATGTTACTTGCTTTTGCATGTTTTAAAAATTTTAAATTATTTCAAATGGATGTCAAAAGTGCCTTTTTAAATGGTTTTATTGCCGAAGAAGTTTATGTAGAACAACCTCCTGGATTTGAAAATCATGAATTTCCAAACCACGTTTTTAAATTATCAAAAGCTTTATATGGTTTAAAACAAGCTCCAAGAGCTTGGTATGAACGACTAAGTGGTTTCCTTATTGAAAAGGGTTTTACACGTGGAAAACTTGACACAACATTATTTCTAATGTTTGATGGAAAAGACATGCTTATTGTGCAAATCTATGTTGATGATATTATATTTGGTTCTACTAATGAAAACTTGTGCAAAGAATTCTCTAAGACTATGCAGGATGAATTCGAAATGAGTATGATGGGTGAGCTAAAATTCTTTCTCGGACTTCAAATAAAGCAAACCGAAGATGGGATATTCTTAAATCAATCCAAATATGTCATAGACTTACTAAAAAGATTTGGATTGACAAATGCTAAAGCATATGGAACTCCCATGAGTCCTTCAACAAAGCTTGACAAAGATGAGAAAGGTAAACCGGTGGACGTTAAGCTATATCGAGGTATGATTGGTAGTTTACTTTATTTAACCGCAAGTAGACCCGATATAATGTTTAGTGTATGTCTTTGCGCCCGATTTCAATCATGTCCTAAAGAATCACACTTAATTGCAGTCAAACGAATATTTCGATATTTGCTTGGAACCATTGATTTAGGATTATGGTACCCTAAGTCAAATTCATTTGACTTAATAAGCTACACGGATGCGGATTTTGCTGGTTGCAAAATTGATCGCAAAAGCACTAGTGGTACTTGTCACTTTCTAGGACACTCACTAGTATCATGGTTTAGTAAAAAGCAAAATTCTGTGGCCTTATCAACGGCGGAAGCCGAATATGTAGCGGCCGGTAGTTGTTGTGCTCAATCTCTCTACATAAAACAACAACTAGAGGATTTTAAAATTCTTTTTGATCATATTCCCATAAGGTGTGATAACACAAGTGCCATAAGTTTAAGTAAAAATCCTATCCAACACTCTCGCACAAAGCACATTGAAATTAGATACCATTTTATAAGAGATCATGTGCAAAAAGGGGACATTGAACTTGAATTTGTGAGCACCGATAGTCAATGGGCGGATATTCTCACGAAACCTCTCATTGAAGAACGATTTTGCACAATTCGACGTGAAATAGGTATGGCTAGATACGTTGATATCAAATAAGCTTAAATTTATTATCCTTCTCTTTGATTCAACTATGTTAAATCTATATATACCTTAAGAATTGAATATAAAATGATTTTATGCATATCATGTTCATAAAATTGTTCATTTTATATCTTCCTAGTTATATTGTTTGAACATTAAATTATATGCCCAGTTCTATGTATATTTGCGTATATGTTCATGCATAAAATAAGAAATAAAACTCATCATTTAAACAAACTTGAGTTTATTAAAAAGAAAGCATAAAGGAGAAGCCACAAAGGAGAAGTCACCACAAAAGGAAAAACCACTACACTTCCCACTACATTTATTTAGGGATAGAGCGAGAAGTCAATTCCTTCACCTCAGCTAGTAGCTTCTCGTACTGCTTCTGCAGCTTATTAGTGGTCTTGCTCTGCTCTGTGGACCGGATTACCAAATCATCGGCATAAGAATCCACGAGCGCCTTCAGCCTTTTGTTCTCCTCCTTGACCTCCCCTACTTTCTTCTTACTCTCCTTCAGCAACCTTTGTAAAATGGTGACTTGAGAACGCAGCGCTTTCACTTCCATATTCCTAACATGAAGACGACGTCCCATGTTAGAAACAGTGGCAGTACACTGAATCGTGAGTGCCAATGATTCATTTATTATTTGTGGGTCAGTCCTCCCAGCTAAAACCTTTGCATCCTCCGGAGTACAAAGACCGGCAGCTACTGCGGTGGCAGTCTCACCATTCAATATCACTGAATCAGTTACTGATACAGGGCCATTAATTGAAAGGAAGTAAGGACGCCAGACTTCTGGCATCACACTAGGCGTATCATTTAGATTAATTGTTTCTGGTTTGTTTTGAGAAGAAGAGGAAGCCATTCTAGAAAATCTAATAAGAGATTAAGCTAAGAGTTTGAAAATGATGAAGTTCATCGAAAATTAGTGTGTGTTAAATAAACCTCAGATTTTTGAACACCAGCCTGTACCTATCACCCGACTCCCGAGATTTTTCTTCAAAATTCAACGTTCAAATCTCGAGATTTAACGTATACGGAAATATCACTGACTCAGAACTCGATGCGTCGACAAAAATCTTTTTTCTGAAAAAGCAGATATTTTTTTTCAAACTTCCTGATTTATCGGTGTCTATGGCGTGCGTAATTGGATAAGTCTGACACATAGCAAAATCTGAACCCTTCATTCACACTTACGACACGTAGCAAAATCTGAACCATTCATTCACACTTATGACACATAGCAAAATCTGAACCATTCATTCACACTTATGACACGTAGCAAAATCTGAACCATTCTTTCAAACAGCGCGTCTGTCCTATAAATTCGCTCTCCACACCTCACACCTCCGATAATATTTTCTCTCATTCTTTAGATAACACTCTAAGAGGATGCAGCATCATTTAGAGATTCATAAAATCAAATACTTGATCTTCTCAGATAGAAGCAAAATTATTATTGATCAAGTTTCCACGAAGCAAGATTATTATTGATCATGCTTCTCGGTTGAAGTACCTCTCTCATACACCAGGTTGATGGGAAGATCTTTAGCATACACTCCAAATATATCTTCCTCATCCGAATCATCCCGTTCATACAACTGTTGATACACCTGAAGCTTTGTATGACAGAAGAGAGAGAGTACATAACTATATGGGCTTCATCCCATGTCCTTTCCCAGATTGCTTAAATCATCAGCATCTTAGGCATACGGACAATATTCAACCGAACCCCCAATCCAACCAAACCACTAGGATGAAGAATCTTACAAATATGAATGTATTTGTTTTATTTCTTTGTACCAAATAGGAGAAATATGTTATATTAGTTAGTTGTTCTATGTTTGAACTAAATCAAAGGAGAAATAAATTTTTTTTTTTTTGGTTGTTTAAAATGTTGAATGATGCTTGGAGATATTGAATATAATATTTATTTTTGATGATGCCAAGGGGGAGAAAGATATGACATTTTTTTTGTATCTATTAATGAATTATCATATCTATTGGTGAATTATCATATCTTGCAATAATTGGCAAAAATACGCATATATATTGATTGCTTGATAATACTTAAATGACAAATTGATCTATGCATAAAGATAGGGGGAGATTTAAAAATCTCTAATATAAAGATATGCATTATTTTAGGGGGAGCTTTTCAAGAAAAGCTTCAAAATCATAAATCGTATAAAAATATCATATCATATGTGTCATCATCAAAAAGGGGGAGATTGTTAGCCTCAAGGTTTCAATAATTATTAATTGGCTAATTAATCCAAGGACATTCATGTAGTTTTGATGATAACCATGATTTTAAGTTGTTCATTAATGATATTTTCATATGAACTAATGATTTATGTTTTAAAGCTTAATTTTGACTATTGATTTAATTGGACCAAGATGGCCAATTCAAATATCAAGCAAATGCAAAGTTGATAAGTTGCAAATTCATTGAAGATCAAAGTCATCAAGACTCAAGACAAAGAAATCAAGCTCAAAGACAATGATCCGAGACATATGAGAAGTAAGAGTTAGGTTTTGTAAAGTTTATTAAGATTTGATCTTTAAGGCTCAACTTTAAAACCAACTTCAATTGAAAAATCTCTTAAAGTTTTCAAAGACAAACTTGATTGGTTGAAATTCAAATATAAGACAACCATATCAATTGAAAAATCTCTTAAAGTTTTCAAAGACAAACTTGATTGGTTGAAATTCAAATATAAGACAACCATATCAATTGAAAAATCTCTTAAAGTTTTCAAAGACAACTTGATTGGTTGAAATTCAAATATAAGACAACCATATCAATTGAAAAATCTCTTAAAGTTTTCAAAGACAAACTTGATTGGTTGAAATTCAAATATAAGACAACCATATCAATTGAAAAATCTCTTAAAGTTTTCAAAGACAAACTTGATTGGTTGAAATTCAAATATAAGACAACCATATCAATTGAAAAATCTCTTAAAGTCTTCAAAGACAACTTGATTGGTTGAAATTCAAATATAAGACAACCATATCAATTGAAAAATCTCTTAAAGTCTTCAAAGACAAATTTGATTGATTGAAATTCACATGCAAGACAACCATATCAATTATGGTTGAAAAATCTTAAGAAGAAAAGTTTTCAAAGAAAACAAATTGATTGATTGAAAATCAAGAAGAATGCAAGACAACATGATGGCTATAAATACTACCCTTTCTTCATTTCTAAACATCAAGCATACAAGAGAAATCAAAGATAGAAAAGATAACATCTTATACATCAATCCATCCTTCTCAAGCTTATATTTTCATATCATTCAAAATCCTTGATTGAAAATTTCTCTAAACACTTTTTGAGCCATATTGATCAAATCCTTGATATACTATTAGAGTGAGCATATTGTGTACAATTACTCTTTGAGAGAGCCTTATCTTGTACAACAAATACTTTGTTGAAACCATTGAGTGTTTTTGTTAGGGTTTTGGTATAAATCCTAAGTAGTGAAAAGGATTTTTCACTGGGTGGTTACTCTTCACCTTGTAAGGAAGATTTGTGGGTCTTGGTATAAATCCTAAGAGTGAAAAGGATTTTTCACTCGGTGGTTACTCTTCACCGTGTAAAGAAGATTTGTAACGGTTTTGATCTTCACCCGAAAGAAGATTGTCAAATTAGTGAATTTGGGAATCCTCGAGAAGTGATCTTGAGGCGGGGACGTAGGCGGGGAAGCCGAACCTCGATAACAATCACTGTGTTTGATTTTCTCTATCTCTATCTCTTACTTATTCAATTGCTTATATATGCTTGTGTTTGATTTTCTATCATATCTTATTGCAATTGAATTGTGTTCTTAAATTTGTTTTTGCTAATTGAAAATAGTTTTTAATTCCGCATTTAAATCGAAAAAGTTTGCCTCAACCTAAATCACCCCCCCTCTTAGGTTGATATTTGGGTAACAATTTTTTTTTTTTATTTTATTTTTTTTTTTTTTTTTTATTTATTTTTTTTTTTATTTATATTATTTTTTTTCCTTTTCTTAGTTAAGTTGCTTTGTTAGAAACATATTTTTAGAAAAATAATGAAAAGCTATTGCGCGTATAATCTAGTTTATTATTATTCATACCATTGCTTCTTCTTTTTCTTTTTTTGTTAGTCTTATATTTCCCAAAATTAAATATGTGCAAAATCTCCAATGGACTAGGTTGTTTTTGTTTCCTCACTTATGGGCAACTATTCGAGATGAGATGCTTTATGGAGGCCAATATTTGGTAGGGTTAAACTTAGGTACAGTTCCTTAGACCAAGTATGATAGGTTCCTAGTTGAATTCAAATACATTGAATTTAAATATTCTTGGAAAAGATAACATTGTTTGTGTTTCATTGGTTAATCAATCATGTATTTGAATTTAATTGAGGAACCTAATATACCAAACCTAAGGAACTGTACCTAAGTTTTACCCAATTTGGTAACATTGAGGAGTACAATGAGAAATATGGTTTCAACTACAAGGTAGATATTGATTCGCATTCGATCATTAATGGGTTTTCTAACGAAACAATCAGACTGATTTCTAAGCTTAAAGAAGAAAGGCCATTGGATATGAGTTTAGATTGAATGTCTTTGAGAAATGATTGATCAAGACTGCACGCCCACTGTGCTGAGTTAAAAAAACGTACGCTTATGGCAAAACTCACAGAAGAACTGTTGGTCCATGAAGTAGAAGAGTTTACAGTCAGATAACTGCTAGGCAGGGCTGTGATTAAGATGGGAAAAGGAAAGCGCAAGGTAAAGAAGGACGCCGTACCAAGCCCAGCTTATACCCATTGTCCCTAACAAGTAACACGATTACACGAATACTGTGATAGAAGAAAGAAAGGAAAGGTGGACAAGGAAATTAAGGGGGATGGATGGAATGACTAACTAAATAATTTCTTCGGGTAGAAATGTTAATGATCAATTTCATTGATCCTTCCGTGGTTGACTGGTTGACCTACAAAATCAATTTCTGTCCACAAGCAGCAGGAGCTTATCCGCATCATTTTTGGAGGTTCTCTCTCACACACCACACAACATTTTTGTGAATAATTCCCATGACTGCATCAA
This sequence comes from Fagus sylvatica, assembly GCA_907173295.1. Lineage (NCBI taxonomy): Eukaryota > Viridiplantae > Streptophyta > Magnoliopsida > Fagales > Fagaceae > Fagus > Fagus sylvatica. The sequence goes on along the minus strand of OU015768.1, from coordinate 39,347,122 downwards.
ACAGCGATGGATCTCACTATTTCGTTTTTCTTTTTCTTTTTTAATTCACTTTTAAATCTTGATTTTGATTCAGTCTTACGCATTAGATATGAGAATGTAAGCAATTTCTTACTTTCTTAGAGGCCGAGTCTATTTTTGGTCCGGTACATTTTTTGATTATGATGAAATCAATATTTACCTTTGTGCAAAGAACACTAACACGAACACTCAATATTTACCTTTGTCTCGCTATTCCAGGAAAGCATGTGCTATTTGTTCTACATCAGTATGTCTGTGATACATTAATCCAAGCGTCACAAATTTTCATTGATTTGTTCACTAACTCAAGTGCCACAAATTCTTCTTGATTAGTTTTCCTATTTATAATAAGAATTTGAGGCACTTTCCCATCAGTAATCACTGTGCTTCTAAATATGTAGTTGGAAAAATTCTCATCGGATATTTTTAGTATTTTTATTGGTAAGACTCCACTGACAGTTTGTCTTGTTTGAACTTCACCATTATTAATGTTTGCTTAGAATATAGTATGTAAATTTGGAAATCATGAGTCGTTTCCTTTCTAAGTTGACTCAACCAAGTTGATGATTTCTTATGGTTCTTAGTGGAACCTCTAGCCTAAAATACTATTGTTTATACTGCGATGCTGAATCTCCATCATATCATGCCAGAAAAATGGTAGGCTTCTGGCTAGAGGTTGTCTTTGAAGGGGCTAATGTTTATTTATTATGATTTAAATCATTAGGTAAAAGTATATGGTACGTTGAGCCAAACTAAGTTGGATTCTAATTGAATCAGCAAATGTATTATTATTATTCATACCATTGCATATGTTGTGATTTTTTTCTAGCAAAGAAAATGTTGTGATTGTAATGATAACTTCTGGATGACTGCCAACGACTTGACGAGAATTATCAAAGTAATATCATCGATCTTTCCCTGGTTTACTCAACTTCTGTCCACAAGCAGCAGGAGCTTATCCGCACCATTTTTGGAGTTCTCTCTCAGAACCACACAACATTTTTGTGAATAATTCCGAATGGCAGCATCAAACCTGGACCCCATCTCATATTTATTTCATATCTAACAGAAAGAAAATCAGGGCTCATATTTATTTCATATCAAAAAATTCTGCGGAAAATACTAGTAAGTTGAAAAGTCCACACCAGTCGAGCAATCAAACTTTATAATTGAATACAACTTCAACTTCAAATTTATTTTCTTCCTCTCACTATCTGACAATAAGTTGAGGCAAATTAATCAAATATTGTATTAGCAAATTGTTGAAGTGGTGGCTTGATTTGGTCAAAGGTGACCAAGTCCTTATTAGACTAGGATTCTATGCATTGAAGAAATATAGTCTAATTGGTATTGCTCTTGTGTTGCCATGTACCAGTAGGAGTAAATCAAGTTCTCGTAATGTTTGTCAACTACGGCATAGCTAATAGTCACCTATATATGTAGATCTTTCTCTCTTGTTAAATTATTGCAGTTGGTATTTCATCAAGGAAGAACATTAGATGAGTGATTATATTGATTGAACTATAGTTTAATTTCTGTAGGGCGTTGAGGCTTCTCTCTGTTTGGAATTTGGATAGTCCATTTTCAAAATAATTTAATTTCTTTGTGTAAGCTATTAGCAGCAATAATATTTTTGCCTTAATTACATTAAAAGGTTAAGTGATATTGGACGTGTCTTTGGTATATCTAGTAGTTTGAATTTGATTAAGATGCAGTCAATATTTATCTTTGTTAGCTTAACTAATTTTCAAGCTGTCTTATAACTTCCGGTAATGCCTAAAGGCCTAACAAGACCAACTGGACATTAATAATGTTAACTTCCAAAATTTATTTAAGAATATTTTCTGTTGATATATCACCATGAAGGTGGTTTACCCCTTAAATTAAATAATATATGTCAATTACTCGTTGGGCCATGTTGCAGTTATCATAGCTTATGCGTACAGACTCTTTTTTTTTGGATAGTTATGATAGAATTTAAATCTATGACGTCCGCTCATGGTGGTTGCTCTTACCATCAGGCCAAGACATCAATTGGTTTTTGGTGTAGGCGGGATTTGAACCCAGATCCCTTGCTCGACGACAAGAGACTTTATCAGTTGAGCTAACTAGAACCCACTATGCTTACAGACTCTGTTCTTTATGTATGTCATCTAGATATTGAATAAGCTGATTTGTTGGTCTAAAATCTAAATACTCGTACTAGTTTAGTAGTTTCCCTTGAGTTATTGGTTTGATTGGACTATACCCTTGATTCTATCCTCCTGCCTTCAGTGTCCGTGGAAATATTGGAAAAATGCATTTAAAATGTATGCGAGCTTGACGTAGTTGTTCAGATACATAGCAGGGTTTATATCTTTTTGAAGTACTTGAACTAAATATGTCTCTGTTCTTGAGAAATATGAAATTCTTGAGACAAAAGCTATGCAGATTTTCTGATTATGGATTTGACAAACAATATATTATCTGTCTTAGGACCAAGCTTTTTAGAAGATTGGATATTTGATGTAATCACTGTGCTTCTAAGGATGTAGTTGGAAAAATTCTTATCGTATTTTAAGTATTTTTATTGGTAGGACTCCACTGACAGTTTGTCTTGTTTAAGCTCCACCATTATTAATTTTTGCTTAGAATATAGTAAGTAACTTTGGAAATCAGTCGTTTCTAAGTTGTCTAAACCAAGTTGATGATTTCTTATGGTTCTTAGTGGAACCTCTAGCCTGAAATACTAATGTTATACCGAGATGCTGAACCTCAATCACACCAGAAAAATGGTGGGCTTCTATATTACTAGCTAGAGGGCCTTTGAAGGGGCCAATGTTTATTTATTATGATTTAAATCGTTAGCTTAAAAGTATTTGCTACGAACAATGAGCCAAACCGAGTTGGATTCTGATTGAATCAGCAAATTTATTATTATTCATATCAATGCTTCTTCTTTTTCTTTTTTTTGTTAGTCTTATATTTCCCAAAATTAAATATGTGCGAAATCTCCAATGGACTAGGCTTAATTTGTTTTTGTTTCCTCTGTTATGGGCAACTGTTCTAGATGAGATGCTTTATAGAGGCCAATATTTGGTAACATTTGAGTACGATAAGAAATATCGCTTCAACTGCAAGGTAGATATTTGATTACAGTCAGATAACTGCTAGGCAGGGCTGTGATTAAGATGGGAAAAGGAGTTAGAAAAAGCGCAAGGTAAAGAAGGACGCCATACCAAGCCCGGCTTATACCCATTGTCTCTAACAAGTAACACGAATACTGTGATAGAAGAAATAAAGGAAAAGTGGACAAGGAAATTAAGGGGGATGGATGGAATGCCTAACTAAATAATTTCTTCGGCTAGAAATGTTAATGATCAATTTCATTGATCCTTCCGTGGTTAACTGGTTGACCTACAAAATCAATTTCTGCGCAGCAGGAGCTCATCCGCATCATTTTTGGAGGTTCTCTCACACACACCACACAACATTTTTGTGAATAATTCCCATGGCTGCAACAAATAGCGATAGATCTCATTATTTCGTTTTTCTTTTTCTTTTTTTATTCACTTTTAAATTTTGATTTTGATTCAGTCTTACGCATTAGATATGAGAATGTAAGCAATTTCTTACTTTCTTAGAGGCCGAGTCTATTTTTGGTCCGGTACATTTTTTGATTATGATGAAATCAATATTTACATTTGTGTAAAGAATACTGACACAAACACTCAAGGTTTTTTTTAAAAAACAAAAAAAAAAGTTACCTAATTTTCAAAGTTGCTGTGCCTTCTCTGTTCATGTTTTTAATTATTTTATTTTCTTAAACTGAAAACAAAAAAACAATTTTGAGAAACACTTTTTTGATGTTCTATAACTGAAAATCTTAAAAATTAATTTTCTGAAAAGAGTTTTTAACAACATATTAACTAGTCTATTTGTACGGGTTCTTAATGAAAACAGATAACTTAAAAAAAAAATCCAAAATATACTAAACATCCCAAAAGCAAGGCTTGTAACATGTTAGGCTCAACATTTATGGCATCCATTAAATTCACAAGTGCACATATGAAATTTTTTAATCTTAGATCTCGTCTCATATTTATTTCATATCTAACATCTAAAAGAAAATTCTAAGCAGAAATATATAAGTTGAAAAGTCCACACCGGTCGAACCTTCAAAATTGAATACAACTTCAAATTTATTTTCTTCCTCTCATTATCTGACAATAAGGTAGAACCAAATTAATCAAATACTAGATAATAGCCCGTGCAATGCAATGAACAAGTTGTCAAAATGTTTTTTTAGATTTTTGTTTTTTAATTGGTATGTTTCTAAAAGAATATTCTACGTGGAAAATATATAAGATGAAAAGTCCACACCGGTTGAGCCTTCAAAATTGAATATAACTTCAAATTTATTTTCTTCCTCTCAGTACTATCTGACAATAAATTGAGCCAAATTAATCAAATACTAGATAATAACCCATGCAATACAAGGGACAAGTTGTCAAAATGTATTTATTTTTTGGATTTTTTTTTAATTGGTATCTTTCTACTATACATCGATTTTCATTGAATTAAAATTAATTAAAAATACATAAAAACTTTGTGTGTACTAACAGAGTGTAACTTATAAGTATTATATATTCCCTAAAAAACATTATATCACAATGAAACTAAAGTTAAAATGACAAATTTATGAGTAGTTTAAGGAGACAAATCAATTGTGTACAAATAAAAATCCATTTATTTATGAGTGATTTATAAAGGAAATAACAATTAAACCACCATTAGTTTGCTTCTTTTTTCCCATTCTATAACTATCACTACATTTTGCAAGGGCTACATTTTATTTTTTTGGTGAATACATTATGTTATTATATAGGTATTTTGATTTTGATTATTATGGAATCAATATTCGAGCTGTTTTATAACTTCAGTTGTTGCTTTCTCGGTGAATAGTGCAAGGCGGAGCAAGATCAACTCCACATTAATAGATGTTAACTTCCAAAATTTATTTGTCTGTCTCTGTTTTTGAGAAATACAAAATTCTTGAGACAAATGCTTTGAAGATTTTTTGTATTATGAATTTGATAAACAATATCTTATATGTCAACTTAACGACCATGCTCTCACACACACTCATTGCTTCTTCACAATTCTTAATTGCGACGCAGACCCCAAAACCACATATAAGATTAGTTATATATACTAATAACCTAGCCGTTTCAAGTCTTCCAATTCTAGAAGAAATAGGTGTCCTATTTCTGATAGGATAGGAACTCTTCTTTTTGCTTTATACGTGAATGACTAAGCAAAGTCCATCATGACTATAATCTAGTGGGCTGGCACTTTACCCAACAAAGTGGACAAGGAGATTAAGGGGGATGGATGGAATGACTAGCTTAACTAAAAGCATTCCTTCCGCAGAAAAGTAAAATGTTAAATGATTAACTTCCGGTTGACTGCAACGACTTGACAAAAATAATTAATGTAATTTCATCGATCCTTCCCTGGTTGACTGGTTGACCAACAAAATCAACAAAATCCGCGTCAACAAAATCAACTTCACACACACACGCACCACAATCCGCACCATTTTTTGGAGGTTCATTAATTCACACACACACGCACAACAAAATCAACTTCAAACCGCGTCGGATCTCACTATTTCGTTTTATTTTTTATTTTTCCACTTTTCACTTTTGATTCTGATTCAGTCTTACGCACTAGAGCTGAGAATGTAAGCAATTTCTTAGAAGCCGAGTCTATTTTGGGTCCGGTATTTGTTTTTTGTTTTTTTAAATAAAACTAATGTAGTGCTGAGAATGTAAGTAATGTACGCAATGTCTTTTTATAAAATTTCGGTAGTTAGTATTCCACCATGGAGAAAATTAGAATCTAAAGTGACTCCATTGATTGAAATATAGTTTATGTAATGCTTTGAGTTTTCTCTCTGTTTGGACTGTCCTACCTCATTTTCAAAATAAAATCCTTTGTATAAGCCATTAGCAGCAGTAAATATTTTTACCTTTAATTACATTTAAAGGATAAGTAATATTGGAGGAGTCTTAATTTGGTATACTTGTATTTTGATTTTGATTATTATGGAATTAATATCGATCTTTGTTTTCGAATTGTTTTGTAACATCAGTTGCTGCCTTCTCTGTGAATGGTGTGCAAGGCCTAGCAAGATCAACTGGACATTAATAAATGTTAACTTCGAAAATTTATTTGTATATTTCTGTTCTTGAAAAATAAGAAATTCTTGAGACAAATGCTATGCAGATTTTCTGTATTATGGATTTAACAAACAATATCTTAATTATCTGCCAACTTAGGACCATGCTTTTTAGAAGATTGAATATTTGATGTAATCACTGTGCTTCTAAAGATGTAGTTGGAAAAATTCTCATATGGATATTTTAAGTATTTTTATTGGTAATTATTAAAGTTTGCTTAGAATATAGTATGTAAATTTGGAAATCATGAGTCGTTTCCTTTCTAAAGTTGACTCAACCAAGTTGATGATTTCTTATGGTTCTTAGTGGAACCTCTAGCCTAAAATACTATTGTTTATACTGAGATGCTGAATCTCCATCATATCATGCCAGAAATATGGTGGGCTTCTGGCTTGAGGTTGTCTTTGAAGGGGCTAATGTTTATTTATTATGATTTAAATCATTAGGTAAAAGTACATGTTACGCTTAGCCAAACTGAGTTGGATTCTAATAAAATCAGCAAATGTATTATTGTTCATATCATTGCATATGTTGTGATTTTTTTTCTAGCAAAGAAAATGTTGTGATTGTTGTGTATGTAATTTCCATTATAAAAAGGGTCCTGTTGTAATATATCATCATCTAAGTATTTAGCAAAAAAAAAAAAATCATCTAAGAGTGAGAAAATGTAGTCCAAATGACTCTTTATCCTATGGATGTAAGCCATAGACCGAACCACATAAACCCTCGAGTTTTCTCTCCTCTTTTCCTCAAATAATGTATGAAAAATGGACACACAAAATATGAGTGTTATAAGTTGCATTGATTCCTGAAAGGCCACCCTCTTTACAACCCCAATATCAAACGGGAAAGTCAATCCTTGCCGACAATACTATTGTGGCAACTTTCTCCTTTCAAATGGCTTCTGATGAAGACAGCAACCAATCACATACTAACAATTATAGCCAACCCCACAATTTTCCTCTAGCCATCAATTTCTTGATTTATTACACAATCCTATGATTTTCTTAATAATTCAATGCCTTGAATTTGGTCTACAATTGATTGTCTCCAATAACCCTTTGGGCTCTTGTCCAGTTGATGTAGGCCATATAACACGCATGATTGGGGATTCAAACCCACGCCCACTAGACATTTGCCCACTATGCCAAATGTCTAGTGGGCATCAATTATGTAAGACGCCTTGAGAGATGAGGATTGCCCATGGCTTATTAATTGCACAACCCAAGAATACTTGGTCAATGTGGGACAAGACTTTCACTTTAATATGCCCCCTCACGTGTGGCATGATCATCAACACGTGGACAAACAATAGGGGGGAAGTCTGCCCAACACCCAAGGGGTGGCTCTGATACCATGTTAAAGTCCAATAGGCCTAACTCAATCTCAAAAGACATTCCACACAACATAAAAAGAGGCGTTGAATTTTTTATAAAAGGGAATCTTATTTTTAATAAATATAGTGTATGTTGGCATAAAATAGAACAATATTTTAAATTTTTCTAAGGACCCTAATGCCTTTTATTTGAGTAAAACTTGGACTCAAAAAGTGTGTACTGAGAGTCTGAGATGACTAATTAGCTTTTGGGCCAAGTAGATAAAAGGGGAAGAAAATAAATTGAGTGGGCTTTTGTTTGGTTCAAACCGTAGCCCAATATTTCCTTAAAACATAACAAATTTTTTGTTCTCTCCCTTCATTGAGCCGCCACCCTCACCAAACGATCTCGAGTGCTCTGAATCTCTCACAAACCCACTCGGCAAACCCCACCAATTCCCCAATCTCCTTCAAGTGATAGTTGCCTAGCTCCGAATATATAGGGCACAGTACAATTTAGAAACCTGTTAGTAATAACACCTGTAATATATATAATGAATAATTAATTGGTAACCCATGCAAAGCACGGTTATGTATAACATAACAATGACTTTTTTTTTTTTTGTCTAAATATAAAATTTGATAATTATGATAATTATTAAAGACAATTATTATTATTGTGTTTATATATAGAATATATTCTAGTATTAGACATTTATTATGATTGTGTTTGTATATATGGAACAATATATTCTTTCTATTAAAGAAAATATGATGTATCAAGATTCTAATGAATGTTTAATTATAGAATAAATTTAAATTTAATTATAAAATATATATTAAAATAAGAACAAAGTTTTATAAACCGGTTTGTAGTCAGCTTGCTATAACCCACTACGTAGCAACTCATAAGACTATCCACATATGTTATTTAAATAAGTCACATGACCTATAAAGTACACATGGATTGTGTTATGAGTTTTCACGTAATGGGTTGTAACAAGCTGTCTACTAAACTGTCCTTAAAATAATTATGTGACGCAATATTATAAAGTCAACCAAAAGTATATATATATAAAACTTTAGTTTTAACATTGTAGTATATAGATGTATGATTTGGCTTATATTTTTTTTTGGGAGAAAATATGGTTAATTGGTTGTATATAATGAGATTTAGGGTTCGTTTGGCCCCCCGTTTCTAAGGAGAAAAATTGTGTTTTTAGCAAAAAACGCAAAAACTGTGTTTGGCCCCGTGAATTTTAGGAAATCACGTTTTAAAAAATGCCAAAATATAGCGTTATAAAACCAGAGCTGTCCTAGCTTTTTTGAAAACGTTGTTATTTAAATCACATATCCTGTTTTCGCACCGCATGTTCTTATGGTCTAAGTTACTAAAATATCCTTAAAATTTGTTTAATGACTAAATACCAATTGCTCTCTCCATTTCTGCCTCTTCATCTCAACTGACTTCCATCTGCAGTAAGTTAAAAAAAAAAAAACTCTGATCTGCAAGAAAAACACACCAAGCAAGAACTTTTTATTTTTTGAAGAGAAGTGCAGAAATTTCAGGTCAAACTTCTCATACTAACCTGGGCAAGAAGGCACTTCATTTTATCTCTCTCTCTGGGCAGAAGCACTCCATTTGTGCAGCTTCTCCCTCTCCCTGTTTTCAAATTTCAGTCTCTTAATTTTGTGGTTCAGGCTCATAAAATAAAGCCTATATCTTTTGTGGTTTAGAGAGTCAGGAAAGTAATAGACTTCAATAAAGTCTTATTTTCTTTTTTTAATGAAGACTTCCAGATAGTATTAAAAAAAGACTATGGAATGTAGAGTGTTTGGCTTTGTAGTGGAAACTGGGAAGTATATAATATATTATTGATTGCATTTAAAAATAATAATAAGATAATCTTTATAACAGATAAAGTCCTTTTTGGTAATTTACAACTTAAACAAAAATTTTAGTCCTAATATTATCCAAACCTTTAATGCACAAAAACAACACTTTTCACAAAGTTTACTAAATGTTTAACTGTGATTTTAAAACTGTGTTTTCAAAATGCACATTTTGAAATTTTTTTTTTTTAAATCGCACATTTTCAAACAGTTACCCCAAATGGACCTTTAGTGAAACTTGGGGGCTGTGTAGCACCGATCTTGCATGGCCACTTGAGAGTTGGAAATTTCAGTTATGCATGAGGAAATAATTTGACAGCTTCAGTTGGATCGAATTCTTATTGATGGTGATTAAAGTTAAGAATTGTTATTAGTTACATATTATCAGAAAGAATTGAAGGATCTTGTTCTCCTATTTGTGGGGATAATTGGGATGGTAAACCTATTACAAGCGTTATTTTTAATAGGCCTATGATGATTGTGTTGTTTGGTTCTGAGACATTGGTGATGGATCTGTAAGTTAATGGATTTTTTTTATTTTTTTATTATTATTATTTTTTGGAATAACTGGTTATATTGAATAAGATGAAGAGGAAATAGAGGGAGAGGAAGTTTCACCATCTCCACCAGAATGGAAAAAACAAAAGATCTGGGATGGTAGAGATGGGAATCATTCCTTTCAAATTACACATAAAAGCCCAATTAGCAATATTATTGTAAGTTAATGGACTTGCTAGTATTGCGTATGGTCGAGGCAATCATTGGTCAGCCTTGTGAGGTATGTAGAATTTGCTAACTTGGGATTTTTCTAAAAAATAAAAGTTTTCTCAAATTTATTATTTTGTAAGAAAAATAAGAATGTTTCATGTATTGAGCAATTTACTATCTAAGTGCTTTTTTTATTTTTTTTTATTTTTTTTATTTTTGATAATCCAATCTAAGTGCCTTGTTATGACTTCTGAATGATTTTTTTTTTGGGGTGCATGCAATTATACGGTTCACAACAAACCTTGTGGTACGAGCTAGAGTCTGCGGGTAAAGAGGTTGAAGAGACCGCTCAGTCGCAGCCAAACCATTTTAATGAGTATATGTATGTGTTCAATGAGGCATTTCAAGTGTGTACAATTTTCTAGAATTTTTTATTGTTCAAATTGCCCATGATTGCTTTAAAGAATTTATTGTTCAAAATGTATTCATGATGTATTAAGAAAGTATCATAGTTGGTGATTATAAATACTTTGTGAAATTATTATTTTGAGATGTTGTTTTGAGAATTTACTGTTTAAGTTTGAATATTCTTGTCGTTTGATAATTCATTAATGTTCATTTTTCGTTACGAGGTTGGAAAGTATCTTGATGTTGAAAATATATGTTTTGGAAATGTTGTACTGAATATGTTAGTAAGACTAATTTGAAAGATATTCATTGTGAGAACCTTAACCGTGTGTTTGGGTAGGGTTTTTGGACATAATTGTCACCTTTTGACACCAAATCTCATACATGCAGACATGTTATAAAGATATAGGCGCAAGTCCAAAAAATGAAAACTATAGTTTTATTATTGTGATAAATTAAATCTCTTACTTTAAAATTGTGTCAAACAAAACCTCACCTATGATATCAAGTGTTTGGTTCAATAATGAAAGTGTGTTATTTAAAACGTGATAAAACTAAAGGTTTTTTTTTTTTTGGAATTTTCCCAAAGATATAGGATATTACTCTTTAATTGAGTATCAGTTATTCGACATCACTTGGTAAAACCGTAAAACCTATTTCCTGTTGGTGCTTTCCAACATTATCAAAATAAAGCAACATTGAATGAACATAATTTTTTTTCCCGGTGAAAGCATGAAGAAACTTTTCAAACAATCCCTTTTGCACTATATATATATATATGTCCTTGTGCTCAAGAAAGCTCTTATATCGAGTAACATCCAAGAAATGGATCTAACTACAATAGTGAATAGACCAAGATTTGTTTGCCAAAAATTAACTTGCATGCCTAGAGAAAATTTGTTTCCCTCCTGCCAGCTGATCCTTCCTGTAGGTAATAAGAGCTTCAATAAGCATACTTGACCACATAGTTCTAACCATTCTCATGTGATTTAAACCAGGAGAGTTTGAACTAGTTAGAGAAAAAAATTTATAATTATATGAACCATAAAATTTCAGCGAGACTGCAACTTCCGTACAAACTTACAAAAACAATACTAATACTATATTTTACGCATTGATCCATAGGAAGAAACACAATACAACAAAAAGTCTACAACAAAAACTTAATTTTTTGTATCACTTACAAAATAAACACCTCAGCACTGCAACAATATTAAGTAAAGCAACATATCATGTTACTAACAAAAAAGCCATGAAATTACCAATAAATATATGCATGGATGACATGGGTTGAAATTAAGCTCCCATCAAAATTTGAACTACTATTAGTTACTCAATGAGAAAAATTATTAAATTACGGAAGATACCTTATTTGGTACAGTGAAAAGTCACCGTGGTCCTGATAGAATTGACGGCAATAATGGAGTAGTAGTAGCAACATGACCTTCCTGATTATCAACTCCAGTTCTCATGTTTGGTAAAGGTGGATTCCAGAAGAAATAATCTAGGTCAGATTCAATATTCACATTATCCTCTATGATCTTAACCACCATGGACATGGAAGGCCTCTTTGTGTAATCATTTTGCAAACACTGTGCTGCAACCCTCATCATATTCACAACTTCTGGTCCATGCAATTGCATATCTTCGTTGTACTTATCAACCAGATCCAACAATCGATCCTTCTCAATCTCTTTCTTGAAAAGATCAAGTAGATGCATTGCTTCCTCTGGTTGAGAGCGATCAAAAATTCTCCTTCCACATAATATCTCCAAGAGCATTACTCCGAAGCTATAAACATCTACTTTTTCTGTAATTACTGAACTTGACCATTCTGGAGCCATATAGCCAGGAGTCCCTCTCATGGTTGTCACAACTTCGCTTTGGTCCCGGTCAACTAGTTTAGACAACCCAAAATCAGAGACTTTTGCATTGAAAGTTCTCATCTAAGAGGATGTTATGGGGTTTTATATCCAAGTGAACTATCTTCTGTCTGCATTCCTCATGTAAATAAGTTAGTCCCCTTGCTATGTCAAGGATGATCTTCTTTCTTATGTTGCCAATCAAGCAAAATCTCAGGATTTTTGTGAAACACCCATCTATCTAAAGACCCATTAGACATGTATTCATAAACAAGAAGCCTTATGAGATTTCTCAGCACAAAATCCAATCAAGTCTTCACCAAGTTGAAATGATGAATGCTGCCAATTGTCTGAACCTCCAGCTAAAAACGATTTCTTGATTTGACTAAAACCGTTAAGACGCTTCACAGCCACTTTAGTGCCATCAATTAGAGTCCCTTCAAAAACTGTGCCAAATCCTCCCGCACCTAGCTCCTTACTGAAATTTTCGGTCATGACTTGCAAATCATTGAAAGAATATCTTGTGGGCATTCCTAGTACATGATCTAAACAATACTCCTCATCTTCATCAATATTTTCCTTTTTCCAAAATAGAAAAACGAAAATTCCAATTAAAAGAGACAAAACAAGCAATGATCCAAGGCTGGATCCCAATATTACCTCAAGAGGATGTTTCTTCTTTACTGCACTTGGGACATTCTGTACCTTGATGTATATTTTGATGTCAGTATTACTATTTTCTCCATCAATGGTCTTCAGTGAAAGCATTTGGGATTGTAAATAACAATTCCCCACACCATTGCTCGAATTATAAATAGCAGCTTTGCACGAACAATCTTGTAAGCAAAACTGTTTACACCTCTCTAAATTTATATGTCGGTGATCTGGATTTATACCGGGGGGGTATTGAGTAAAAGCAAAGTATGTGATGTTCTGGAGCTCTAAAAGAATGTGATTTTTGGAAGCTTTACAAGACAAGGGAGAAACCAGGGAGCATCCACGGTCAGGCTGCCTTTCTTTTATTGGGTGAAAATAGCTTGTCCCATTTATGGGATCCAGGACAACTACATTGACCGTTTGTACAAATACCATAATTTCCACAAACCGTAGGGTAACCACAAGAATCAATATGTAGTACTCTGAGAAAATCATCCGCTTCACGCCAGTAGATATCATACACTCTCAAGTGTCCGTCAGGCCCAAATTTCATATACTTATTTGGGCTGTACGTAGAATAAATTTTAACTGTTACAGATGAGGTATCGGCAAGGAAAGTTACGCTCTGATCTAGAAATTCAACATAACTGATATTTTCAATTCCTATAAAATTTATAGAAGAAAAATAGCGTTGGGGAGGATTAGAATTGATATAAGCAAACAACCCTTGAGTGGTGAGAGAGAGCGAATACAATCCTCCTTCACTAGTGAGTTTCTGCCCTGCCACCAACTTTTGCCCAACAACAAGCGTATTGGGTGGATGATCAAAAGACTGCCAAATTGTTGCATTGTGTTTATCCAAGAGCATGAGGTTGCACGTGTTGGTTAAGCTTAGGGCAGCCACAAATTTGTTGGTGATGTTTGTGTACCACGCTATAGTTCCATTAGCATCTTGTAACACCAAACCTCTTTCTGAATTGAGCTGCAAAATCGCATTAACGCTAACCGGATTCTTTGGGTTGGCAGACCATACTACCTCTGGACCTTCAGATTTCGAAATATTGCCATCGTAGTTATAAGGAAGACTGAAAATGGCAAAGAGAGAACTATTGCAGGTTTGATTACAGAAGAAGCCACAACCACAAGCAGAGTAATTGAATTCATCGGAGAATCCACTGGCAAGTATGATTCTCACAAATGATCCATCGTTGAATTTCACAGAATTGGGAGCAGTAAGACTGTTGGTCCATGAAACAGAAGAGTTTACAGGCAGATAACCACCGGGAAGGGCTGTCACTAAGATGGGAAGGGGTGTTAGAAAAAGAACAAGGTAAAGAAGAACACCACACCAAAAGCAGCTTATACCCATGGTCTGTAACACACAGTGCTAGAAGAAAGAAAGACAAAGTGGACAAGGAAATTAATTAAGGAGATGGAGTGAGTAGCATAACTAATGAATCCCTTCTGGCGGAAGAACGTTAATGATCAACTTCTGGTCGACTTGACGAGAACAGTTAATGTAATTTCATCGATCCTTCCCTGGTTGACTGGTTGACCTACAAAATCAGCTTCTGTCACAACATTTTTGTGAATAATTCCTATTGGCTGCTTCAAACCTGGACCACATCTCATATTTATTTCATGTCTAACATAAACAAAATGAGGGCTCATATGAGTAATTCATCCTTAATTACCTGGTTGACTTGTTGACCTACAAAATCAACTTGTTGTAGTCCACAAGCGGAATGAATTCATAGCATCCCTCTTCACATGGGTGATGACCCCAAAAGTTACATTAAAAGGTCTTTCCTTAAAATTACTTAGTTGGTATCCATCAAGGAAGATTGAACTATAGTTTAATTTCTGTAGGGCGTTGAGGCTTCTCTCTTTTTGAATTTGGATAGTCCATTTTCAAAATAATTAATTTCTTTGTATAAGCTATTAGCAGCAATAATATTCTTGCCTTAATTACATTAAAAGGTTAAGTGATATTGGACGTGTCTTTGGTATATCTTGTAGTTTGAATTTGATTAAGATGCAATCGATATCCATCTTTGTTAGCTTACCTAATTTTCAAGCTGTTTTATAAGTTATAACTTCAGCTCATGCCTTCTCTGTATATGGGGAAAGGCCTAACAAGACCAACTGGACATTAATAAATGTTAACTTCCAAATTTATTTTAAGAATATTTTCTGTTGATTTATCATCGTGAAGGTGGTTTACCCCTTAAATTAAATTATAAATGTCAATTACTCGTTGGGCCATGTTGAAGTTTGTCATAGCTTATGCTGACAGACTGTGTTCTTTATGTACTTATGTCATCTATATATTGAATAAGCTGATTTGTTGGTCTAAAATCTAAATACTCGTACTAGTTTAGTACTTTCCCTTGAATTGTTGGTTTGATTGGACTATATCCTTGATTCTATCCTCCTGCCTTCAGTGTTCATGGAAACATTGGAAAAATGCATTAAAAATGTATGTGAGCTTGATGTAGTGTTCAGATATATAGTAAGATTTGTATCTCTTTGAAGTACTTGAATTAAATTTATCATCTCTGTTCTTGAGATATATGAAATTCTTAAGACAAATGCTATGCATATTTTCTGATTATGGATTTGACAAACAATATCTCATCTGTCAACTTAGGACCAAGCTTTTTAGAAGATTGGATATTTGATGTAATCATTGTGCTTCTAAGGATGTAGTTGGAAAAATTCTCATCGGATTTTTAAGTATTTTTATTGGTAGAACTCCATTGACAGTTTGTCTTGTTTGAGGCTTTGAGCTCCACCATTATTTATGTTTGCTTAGAAAATAGTAAATAAATTTGGAAATCAGTCGTTTCCTTTCTAAGTTGATTAATTACTAAACCAAGAAGTTGATGATTTCTTGTTGAAAATTTATTATTTATAGTGATATAGAAGTGGAGGTTGAAGGCTTGTGCACTTGTCCCACATTGGAAAAATACAAAGCCTTGAAGGTGTTTATAAGGTGGCACACACACAATAACACTTTAAATGAATAAAGTGAACCTATGAACATGTAGCTCTGCTGAATCTCAATCATGCCAGAAAAATGGGGCTTCTATATTACTAGCTAGAGGTTGCCTTTGAAGGGCCAATATTTATTATGTGATTTAAATCATTAGCTTAAAAGTATTTGCTGCTCAGAATGAACCAAACTGAGTTGGATTCTGATTAAATCAGCAAATTTATTATTATTCAAACCATTGCTTCTTCTTTTTCTTTTTTTGTTAGTCTTATATTTCTCAAAATTAAATATGTGCGAAATCTCCAATGGACTAGGCTGTTTTTTTTTACTCTCTTATGTGCAACTATTTGAGATGATGTTGTTTTGTCCTCTCCATCATGTCTCCCATCGCAGCTGGTGTTGCAGCAAACATTTTGTGAAGAGGTCTACCGCAACTAATGGTCCAAGAGAAGAACTTAGTTTTTGTTTTTTAATAATGTGGCTTGGAGACTCGTGATTTTCATTGGGAAAATCCCTTTTATTGCCTTGAGCACCGCACCAAAAAGGGAGGAAAAAAGAGCATCATGTGGGATGCTTTGACTTTTAATTTTTTGGACTGTTCTGGCGGGTCTCACAGCACAGCAGACTAAACTGGCCAAATTTGAATAGGTGGGCTGGGCAACTTAATTTGGGCTTCAGTGATCTGCTGCCAATAACCCAAGCTTGATGTTCTGGTCTCCAGCAGACTTAAATGGATTTGGGCCATGTTTGGGCTTAAGAGCAAAGATTGATACTTTGCTTTGGGTTGTCTTGGACTTTCGAAAAAAATGGGCATCTACAATGACTAATTAGCTTTTGCGTCAAGTAGATAAAAGAGGAAGAAAATAAATTGAGTGGGATTTTCTTGGGTTCAAACCGTAGCCCAATATTTCCTTAAAACATAACAATTTTTTTGTTCTCTCTATTCATTAAGCCGCCACTCTCACCAAACGATCTCGAGTGCTCTGAATCTCTCACAAACCCACTCTTCTCCCACTCGGCAAACCCCACCAATTCCCCAATCTCCTTCAAGTGATTGTTGCCTAGCTCAAAATTTTTTTGGGAAGGAAAAATCCAGAATATTTTGTTTTGAATTCAACTAGGACATTATTGTTTCCCAACGCTAATGTTATTACTCATCGATCCCATATGATTTTTGTTATGATGGCAAGTTACGGGTGAAAACCAACCACAATTTTGTAAATAGATTTTAACAACTATGTCATAAAAATAAATGTCTAAAGAAGTAAATATATAAATTCCATTGTTTATGAATATGATGTAAAGAAACTATAAATCATAGAATTTTAGTATATATTCCAAATGGAAAATAAGTATTAGGGCACAGAACAATAGTGCATTTAGAAACCTGTTAGTAATACCACCTGTATCCTTTTTATATTAGGAATAACTAGTTGGTAACCAGTGCAACGCACAACATAACAGTAATATGACTTTTTTTTCTTTTTTTAAATACAAAATTTGATAATTATGATAATTATTAAAGGATATTTATTATTATTGTGTTTATATATAGAATATATTTAGTATTAGACATTTATTATGATTGTGTTTGTATATATGGAAAATATATTCTTTCTATTAAAGAAAAATATGATGTGTCAAGATTTTAATGGAATGTTTAATTATAGAATAAAATTTAAATTTAATTATAAATATATATTAAAATAAGAACAAAGTATTTGTAGTCAACTTGCTACAACCCACTACGTGGCTACTCATAAGACTATCCACATGTATTATTTAAACAAGTCACATGACTCATTAAATAGGTTATGCATGTGACTAAATGTACACATGGATTATCTTATGAGTTGCACGTAGTGAGTTGTAGCAAACTGACTACAAACTGGTTTGTAACTGAACTGTGTCCTTAAAATAATTGTGGCACAATATTATGAGATCAATAAAAAAAATAAAAAAAATAAAAAAAAAACTTTGGTTTTACTTTATAGTATATAGATGTATGATAAGGCTTGTATTTTTTTTATGGTTAATTAGGCTTGTTAAAAAATGAGATTTAGTGAAACTTGGGGGTTGTGTAGCACCGGCCCACTTGAGAGTTGGAAATTTCAGTTATGCATGGGGAAATAATTTGACAGCTTCAGTTGGATCGAATTCTTATTGATGGTGATTAAAGTTAAGAATTGTTATTAGTTACTTATTATCAAAAGAAATGAAGGATCTTGTTCTCCTATTTGTGGGGATAATTGGGATGGTAAACCTATTACAAGCGTTATTTTGAAGTGCATGATAAATACCGCCAAAGCCCAATACTACAGAGGAGCTTCATAATAATTCTGTAAAGCTTTCGGATAATTTCCTTCGGATTTAGCTGACATCCGTTACGGTCAAAAAAAGGAAAGAAAGAAAGAGCAAATCTGCTAATAAATACTAGAAAATTGGCTTTCTACATATCATATGTATCGTCCAAAACAACGATTCACTCAACAATGGAACTTTGCTTATTTCTTTTTGGGGGATCGACGAATCAAATGATATTTTTGTTCCAATTTTTGCCTCTGCCTATGATGATTGTGTTGTTTGGTTTTGAGACATTTGGTGATGGATGATGGATCTGTAAGTTAATGAACTTTTTTTTTTTTTTGAATAACTTGTTATCTTGAATAAGATGAAGAAGAAACAGAGGTGTTATAAATACTTTGTGAAATTATTATTTTGAGATGTTTTTTCGAGAATTTACTGTTTAAGTTTGAATATTCTTGTCGTTTTATAATTGATTAATGTTCATTTTTCATTGAGAGGTTGGAAAGTATCTTGATGTTGAAAATATATGTTTTGGAAATGTTGTACTGAATATGTTAGTAAGACTAATTTGAAAGATTTTCATTGTGAGAACCTTGACCGTGTGTTTGGGTAGAGTATTTGGACATAATTGTCACCTTTTGACACCAAATCTCGTACATGCAGACATGTTATAAAGATATAGGCGCAAGTCCAAAAAAAGAAAACTATAGTTTTATTTTTGTGACAAATTAAATCTCATACTTTAAAATTGTGTCAAATAAAACCTCACCATATCAAGTGTTTGATTCAATAATGAAAGTGTGAGACGTTTGTTTGTTTTTTTTTTTTTGGAATTTTCCCAAAGATATAGGATATTATTCTTTAATTGAGTATCAGTTATTCGACATCACTTGGTAAAAGCTATTTCCTGTTGGTGCTTTCCAACCTTACCAAAATAAAGCAACAGTGAATGAACATAATTTTTTATTCCCGGTGAAAGCATTAAGAAACTTTTCAAACAATCCCTTTTGCACTATCACTACAAAAAACTTGGTTTACTTCAATGCACTTATTTCGAGGGTTCATTAAAAACGGTTGTAATAGCATATAATTTTGTGTGGTAAGCCTTAAGGGTGAAATATACAATTAATCTATTTCGACGATCACTAATAGAATCGTTGAAATAAACATAAAAAAATTATATTGCTCACCTATTCTGACGGTAACCTTCGGAGCAGGCATTTTTTTTAACCGAGCTATTTCAACGGCCATAAATACCTTCGAAATTAGCATGAAAAAAATAGAAGCTCAGTACCTTCGCGCGCGACCAAGGATTTCGTGAATAGCAACTTGAATGAAAACCCCAGCAAAATGAAAACCCCAGCAAATGCAATCGTCAAATAGAAACTTCAAAACTCCCAAATCTTCAAAACCCCCAAATCGTCAAAACCCCCAAATTGAATTACCTTGACAGTGTGATTGAATTTCCTTTTCATATTCTCAGTCGATCAGATCAAATCTGCTGCTCTCGATCAGATTCAGATTCAGCAGATCAAATCTCTCTCCCTCTCTGACATTATCCCTTCTCAGCTCTCCCTCCCCTCCGCCAATTCCGACTCCGTCTCCGATTCCCCTTCGGAACTCCGGATTTTCGGTGTGACCGACGATCTGCGAGACTTCGTCAAGGGTCTCACTTCAACTACATTCCAGAATTTTCTAATCAAAGGTAATTCAATTCAATCACACTAATTCAACTCAACTCAAAATTGAATTTCCTTTTCATATTCTCGAGAAAATGCTTGTTTGGCTCTCGATGCGTGAGAAACTCAGCCTGATTTGCTCGTCAATTAATCCTGATTTGCTCGTCAATTAAGCTTAATTCCTTTGCTAATTATCATTTGTGTGTGTGCAGGGGAGCAGTGGATCACAGAGCTATCCAGGTTCTCTCTTTCCCATCAAATCATTGTTAGAATTCTACTATTTTGATATTTATTTCAATTTTTAATAGCCTAGGGTTTTGTTCATTAGGGTGAAATAGGCATTGTCTTTCTCTGTTTCATAACCATGTTTTCTCTTGGAATTTCTGGTATATTAAAACAAATTTATGTTGGAATTTCAATTTTAATACCTAGGGTTTTATTTTTTCTTCAACAAAATTTTATGTTCAGATGGTACTCTGAGAAGTTCATGAAGGATCAATGGAAGAAAGAGGAATGCCTTTCTGTATGTTCCTTGATTCTGCTTTCTTTTCTTTTCTTTCATGTACAATTGTCAGGTTCTTTCATTCTCTCTCTCTCTCTCTTTTGCTAGAATTTTTAGGAGATTTCCCATTGGGTAGTTTCACGGTATGATATGGTCAGTGTGGGTCTTGCAAATGATGTATTGCTAATGTAATTTCTGTTTTCTTGAGTTAAATTTATTCTTTGTAGATGATAATCTTGGCTTTAATGGAACTTTATATCCTCTGAGGATATGGATTGGAGGGTGTGGTTTTGGAGTATTTTTTTTTAAATCAAAGTATTGAAGTAGTTTTTTATATTTTATTTTATTTTATTCTTTTATTATTATTATTATTATTTTTTATCAAAGTATTGAAGTAATTGCAAGAAAGCTCAAAATTGGAGATTGATGTTAAACCCAACAACTTTAGGTTGGCCGATAGTACTTTAGTTCCATTGATATACACAAGTACCAAAACTAAATATTGGTCAAATTTTGTATTGGGTTGTCAATATTTTTGTCTATTCTGTGACATATTGATTCTTTACTACAAATTTCATTTTTGCATATAACTGCATCCTAGTAACTTGCTTGCTGAACTCAAGGTGTTTGATAAAATGTCAAGGAAACACTGTTTAGCCACACTAAAGTTTTATTTTTTAATTCATCATGTCTATTGCAGATTGTTTGTCTAAAATATAGTTTCTTTATTACTTAAAAAAAAGTGTGATACTATTTCAATTTTAGGCTAACCCATATGAAGGTAAGAGAAAATAAAAATAAAATGTTTGCCTATCCGTTACCTTTGAAAACCGCTATCTGTTTGGATTGTCAAAAGGGTTTGAGGGAAGATATATTCTTCTAATGTATGTGGTGGTCAATGCATAGAAATGGGGGTGGATAGATATGTTGTGTGATTGATACCTTTTGTTATTTTCATGTGGTGGTGCTTCTTTGAGGTTGGCCTTTGAGTAAATTTTTTTTCTTCTGATTGTTATGTTTGAAATATGTTTTTTTATCATGAGAAAGTGATAAATGTTATTATTTTACTAGTGAAATCTTTGAAGGCTGTTGTACAAAAAAAGCCCAGGCAACATGTTCATGGTTTAGTGGTTGTATCTTACAGATCCAGAGGCTATCAAATCTGCAAGGGGACGCCAGGTACATTTGTGAGTATTAATATTTCACTATGATACCATAAGTAGTGAAGTATTGAAATTCTAGATGATATCTTCCTTTAAAGGTCTTAATTATATCTATAAACTTTTAGCCTTTCGTTTTCCTGGTGTTGTTGATGAATGCTGATTTAGCCTTCTATTAATTCCTTTATCAATGTTCTACTGGCACAGTGAAATTGTCCATGCTTCGTTTTTTGAATAAAGTTTGATTATTTATATATATAAAAAAGGTCTATGCTTGGGGTAGAAATTATAAAAGGAATGGTGTATTTGTTTTCTATCTCTGAAGCTGAATTTAATGTGTGTCTGAGTGTTTATTGTGGTGATAGGTTTAAGGGGTGCTCTATTGTGGTTGTCACATTTTGATTAAGAATTCCATGTTGAACAACTAACATACTATAAATGCTGACGTATATTATTTTTATGATCAAGCTAACCTTTTTATTGTCACCCACCTGCAGTTGGGGTTCTTTTTAATCTCACTAAGTTTAACTATTTTTGTGTAACCTAAGCTCTGTTGGGTTTCTTCTGATATTTGCAGTTGTGGTGGTCTCAGACTATTACAAAGCTCAGAAATCAATCCCTATTGTTTTCAGAGGACCAAATTGTGCTGCTGTTAGAGTTGGTGTGCAGCATTCTCAGGTATGTCCATTTTCTCAGCTGGACAAGTTCTTCCTATTCCACCGATTTTTGTTAGAAACTGATGCACCTAAGATGAAATGTAGCTGATGCAACTAAGATAAAATATCTTCTATGGATTTCCATTTATCTAAAATGGCCCTTGCAGATGCAAGCATAAAAGAGCTAAATCACTTGAAGCTGCCAACTTCATCAAGAGACAAATTTTACACTCTAGAACATAATGACACATTCATGGTGATGTGTTAGCTAGTAGATCTGATTTTCGTTCAGATGTATAGTGTAGGAATCGTGTTTTATCATTTTTTTTTTATTAATTTCTGACCAATGATATCTCTCTACAATTCAGATGATTGGAAATAATTTTTGGAAAAGTTTTATTGTTGCTATTTTTTGCACTACCAAGCTTCCTTCCGTGCATCCTTCTATGAGAGAGGTTGTCAAAATGCTAATTGATGCAGATCCTTGCACCTTCAGGTCTCCAGACAGCAATGCTGACAAAAATGGCAAGGTTTTCCTCTAGTCATTATTTTCCTTTAGCAATATAGTCAAACTTTCAAGGTTCAAACATGATGAAAATGTTGGTATTTCCATGCATGTTGACCAAAGTTGGTAAACAAACTGTAGTTTTTATAATTATGATCAGAATCCTTGCACCTTCCGGATCAAAGAGCTTTCAACAACGGAATGCGGAAGAGGTAATCTAAGATCTTAACGTATATATCTTTTGAATTTACATGCCAATAAAGAATCAACTAGTTGGGCCACTAGTCTTAATTTGAGCATTACTTATGAGTTTGATTAACTAGTTTTTTTTTTTTTCGTTCTTGTGTTGCATAGATTGCTGATCAGCAGTATTTACAAGTGCGATCTATTTTCTTTGTTGATAATATCTATTTAAGTGAGTTTATGACTTGATTAGAGAGTCTGTTTTGCTAATTAGAGGAGCTTTGTGTGGATCTGGTAATTGCTCTTGGTATTGTGCCGATGAGCTCCGGCTCAAATGGCCCGTTGTCCTTCCAAAAGAATGGGAGGAGGGTGAGCTAATGGGTTCAAAACCAACTGGGTGTGTATAATTTAAAAGAATTGCTCTCAGTAATTTGCTGATTTGGTGTGTTTTAATGAATGCTTGGATACCAAAGTTTGATACTTTATTCTTCAAATCCTTATCTTTGGTCTTTGTGATGAATTTGGCAAACTGCGAATGTGTTGAATGACTACTTTAATAATCCATGACTTGGTGTGCTGGTTTTGAGACTAGTGAATTATCCATTTATTTCCAAGACATATTGTTGTTGCATAGCTTTTAACATAAAGTGATTTTTTGTTAGTGCACATGAGCAATTACCACTGGTATTTGGGTATTGGAATGAACCAAAGCTGATATAAGGTGCGACAAACAACTAAGTGCCATGCATATAAAAAACTTATAGAGTATGGAAGCAGTCCTATGGCACTGCAAAGTCTAGGGAAGTTAATATCTTGTATAAATATTTCAGTAGATGTCACAGAGCTGAACTAATTGGATCATTTCAACTTTCTAGTGTGCTTTTAGTCTTTTACCCAAAATCAATGTGAAGTGTATGTACAGCTAAAATAAATGGGCTTGCAGTGCGATATTGCTAATATATTTTTGCATTGAATCAAACTGAAGTTCCAACCTATTAGAGGATGGGGTGGATGTTTAGGATGAGGTGAATGAGTGCTGGTGTGGTTGGAACTTTATTGAGGGTTATGACCCTCGATAAAAACAAAATTACTTATTTCGAGGGTTGTGACCCTCGATACAAGTAATATTTGTGAAGTATCCAACACTCTTTATTGAGGGTTATAACCCTTTTTATCGAGGGTTATGACCGTCGATAAAGATAAAATACTTTCTTCGACCTTCGTGTAGGCCGTCGAAACATCTTTTTCGACAGTCATCTTGACAGTCGAAATAACCTTTTTCGAAGGTTTTTAATACTTATTTCGAGGGTTTTGACCCTCGTAAAAAGCTGTTTTTTTTGTAGTGTATATATATATGTCAAAAGTTCAAAAAATAAATAAAAAATTATATATATATATATATGTCCTTGTGCTCAAGAAAGCTCTTATATAGAGTAACATCCAGGAAATATCTCTACAATTGAATAGACCAAGATTTGTTTGCCAAAAATTAACTTGCATGCCTAGAGAAAATTTGTTTCCCTCCTGCCAGCTGATCCTTCCTGTAGGTAATAAGAGCTTCAATAAGCATACTTGACCACATAGTTCTAACCATTCTCATGTGATTTAAACCAGGAGAGTTTGAACTAGTTAGAGAAAAAAAATTATAATTATATAAACCATAAAATCTCAGCAAGATTGCAACTTCCGTACAAACAGGGCCGGCCAAGTCTATAAGCGAGTTAAGCAATCGCTTGAGGCCCCAAGAAATTAAAAAAACTCACAGCAAAAAAAAGCCCCAAATTTAAGAAAAAAAAAATACACAGAGGCGCCAATTTAACAATTTAAGAAAGAAATTTTGGAATAAAGAGAAAAGAAAAAAGAAAAGATAAATCGTTCAATTCCGACCAATTCCGGCCGAAAAACTAATTCCGGCCAGTATAAATATACAAGCTTTTTTCAGTATTTCTTACTGGCAACCGGTGCCTTTTCTTCTTCTTCTTCTCCTCCTCTACCCCTGCTTCTTCTTCTTTTCTCCTCTGCAATTTCTCTTCTTCTCTTCCTTTTCTGCTTTTGCCGCCCACCCCTATACGCTATTCCTCCTTACTTTTAGTCTTTTACCCTCTTCTTCTTCTTTTTTTTCTTTTTTCTTTTTTTTTCTTTTTTTTTTTTTTTTTTGTTTTACGTGCCTGGCCATTAGCCCATCTACTTCACGTGTAGTACTTAGTTTGACTTTTAACTTTTCAAAATTTTAATTATTTTATTATTCATTATATTTTATACTTATTTTTGGGTTTTATTTATTTTATTATTATCTAAATGTGATTGTTTTGTTATCTCTTTTTATATTTTTATTATTTATTATTAAATTACTAGTTTTATGTTTATAATTTTAAAAATTATTATTAATTATATAGATTTTGATCAATAAACATATAAATATGTAAATCAATAATATATATATATATATATATATATATCAGTAACCCCAAAACGGAACGCCGAAATATACCAATACCGAAATATTCCATTTCAATGGACATACCGAAACGGTATTGATAGCTTTGAGTCAAGTGGCTTCAGTTTTCTTTTTGATTGGCCTCTTTTTCTCCATTTTTTTTCTTTCTCCTCAGCTCCTCACGGCTACACATGCAGTGGTTCTTCAATTCTTCTTCTTCTTCTTCTTCTTCTTCTTCTCTCTCTCTCTTTTAATTTTTTTTGTTCTTTTTTGGTGCCCATGTGAACTGCTACTGACCAAATTAAACCTTAGCGAGAGATTTTCAATTCTCACCTACCAAGCCACCCACGTGGCCAAGACATTGTTTTTTTTTTTGTTTTTCCCTTAACTCTATTATTATTATTGGACTAATTTATTGGGTCAATGAGTGATTAAGATATAATGTTATAATATAATTTTTCTCTTTCTCTAAACCATATAATTTTTTTTTTTTTCTAAATCTCACTTAAAAAAAAAAAATCTATTATATTTTTTTACAAATTCCTTAGGTGCCAAAATGCAAGTGTGATCAATAATTAGCAAGAATAAAATTCCAATAAAAAAAATTAATATAATATTAAATGGTTCAAGGCCCCAAATTAGGATTTGGCTTGAGGCCCCTAAAATGATTGGGCCGGCCCTGCGTACAAACTTACAAAAACAATACTACTACTATATATTACGCATTGATCCATAGGAAGAAACACAATACAACAAAAAGTCTACAACAAAAACTTAAATTTTTGTGTCACTTACAAAATAAACACTTCAGCACTGCAACAATATTAAGTAAAGCAACATATGTTACTAACAAAAAAGCCATGAAATTACCAATAAATACATGCATGGAGCACTTGGGTTGAAATTAAGCTCCCATCAAAATTTAAACTACTATTAGTCACTAGATGGGAAAAATTATTAAAGTATGGAAAATACCTTATTTGGTACAGTAAAAAGTCACCGTGGTCCTGATAGAATTGACGGCAATAATGGAGTAGTAGTAGCAACATGACCTTCCTGGTTATCAACTCTAGCTCTTGTGTTTGGTAAAGGTGGATTCCAGAAGCAATAATCTAGGTTAGATTCAACATTCACATTAACCTCTATGATCTTAACCACCATGGACATGGAAGGCCTCTTTGTGTAATCATTTTGCAAACACCATGCAGCAACCCTCATTGTATTCACAACTTCTGCTCCATGTAATTGCATATCTTCACTATGCTTATCAACCAGATCCAACAATCGATCCTTCTCAATCTCTTTCTTGAAAAGATCAAGTAGATGTATTGCTTCCTCTGACTGAGAGCGATCAAAAATTCTCCTTCCACATAATATCTCCAAGAGCATTACTCCAAAACTATAGACATCTACTTTTCTGTAATAACTGAACTCGACCATCTTGGAGCCATATAGCCAGGAGTCCCTCTCATGATTGTCACAACTTCGCTTTGGTCACGGTCAACTAGTTTAGACAACCCAAAATCATACACTTTTGCATTGAAATTCTCATCTAAAAGGATGTTTTGGGGTTTTATATCCAAGTGAACGATCTTCTGCCTGCAATCCTCATGCAAATAAGTTAGTCCCCTTGCTATGTCAAGGACGATCTTCTTTTTATGTTGCCAATCAAGCAAAATCTCAGGATTTTTGTGAAACACCCATTTATCTAATGACCCATTAGACATGTACTCATAAACAAGAAGCTTATGAGATTTCTCAGCACAAAATCCAATCAGTCTCACCAAGTTGAAATGATGAATGCTGCCAATTGTTTGAACCTCAGCTAAAAACGATTTCTTGATTTGACTAAAACCGTCAAGACGCTTCACAGCCACTTTAGTGCCATCAATTAGAGTCCCTTCAAAAACTGTGCCAAATCCTCCCGCACCGAGCTCCTTACTGAAATTTACCGTCATGACTTGCAAATCATTGTAAGCATATCTTGTGGCCATTCCTAGTACATGATCTAAATAATACTTCTCATCTTCATCAATATTTTCCTTTTTCCAAAAAAGAAAAACAAAGATTCCAATTAAAAGAGACAAAACAAGCAATGATCCAAGGCTGGATCCCAATATTACCTCAAGAGGATATTTCTTCTTTGCATGGTGTGTCTGTTGTGGAGGAGGAACTGCACTTGGGACATTCTGTACCTTGATGTATATTTTGATGTCAGTATTACTATTTTCTCCATCAATGGTCTTCATTGAAAGCATTTGGGATTGTAAATAGCAATTCCCCACACCATTGCTCGAATTATAAAAAACAGCTTTGCACGAACAATCTTGTAAGCAAAACTGTTTACACCTCTCTAAATTTATATGTCGGTGATCTGGATTTATACCGGGGGGGTATTGAGTAAAAGCAAAGTATGTGATGTTCTGGAGCTCTAAAAGAACGTGATTTTTGGAAGCTTTACAAGACAAGGGAGTAACCAGGGAGCATCCACCGTCAGGCTGCCTTTCTTTTATTGGCTGAAAATAGCTTGTCCCATTTATGGATCCAGGACAACTACATTGACCGTTTGTACAAATACCATAATTTCCACAAACCGTAGGGTAACCACAAGAACCAATAAATTCTGAGAGAAAATCATCCCCTGCACGCCAGATGATATCATACACTCTCAAGTGTCCGTCAGGCCCAAATCTCATATACTGATTTGAGGAGAATGCAGGCTTGGAAAATGCACCATATAAGTAAGATGTATTCCCAAAGAAAGTTACGTTCTGATCTAGAAATTGAACATATCTGATATTGAAATCAAATTTTATATAAGAAAAATAGCGTTGGGGAGGATTAGAATTGATATAACCAAACAACCCTTGAGTGGTGAGAGAGAGCGAAAACAATCCTCCTTCACTAGTGAGGTTCTGCCCTGCCACCAACTTTTGCCCAAAAACCAGCGTATCGGTCGGGTGATCAAAAGACTGCCAAATTGTTGCATTGTG
>OU015768.1:39303620-39313620 GCA_907173295.1 Fagus sylvatica | reverse complement strand
TGTTGGTCTAAGGATTTTATGGATTGAATATGATTATTGTCAAAGGTCATGTGATTTGTGGCACCGGAATCAATTATCCATTCACTATGACTAACAGAGGTATGAAGAGCCTTACCTACATTCCCAGAAGTAGCAATGAAAGAGGAAGCTTTCTCAGGATTACTGGTGGAGGCATGACTAGGCTCGACCACAACAATAGAAGCATGATGGTTTGTCTTTGAATTTCGTTTGCGAGGTGCCTTGGCAGAATCCCACCATTCTGGATATCCAATCAATTCATAGCACCGTGACTTAGTGTGTCCAGTTCCACCACAATGAGTACACATACGTTCTGGTCATGCAGCTCCTATTTTGTAGCTGGGATTTTGTGATCCAAACGACTGATTATGATCATGATTCAATGGACTAGATGTTCAATCTGGTTTCAGGTTTGTTTGCAGTTGTTGATACTTGACTCGGCGAGCTACCATAGCAGATGGCTCTGAATGTTCAGGTTCACCATTCAGTGCAGCTCGGCGAACAAAATCACGACGAACATACGCATAAGTTTCTTCAAGATCTAGTACAGGATCCCTCCTAAGATTCTCACCTCGAATTTGTTCAAATTTTGCATCTAGTCCATTCAGAAAAATATGCACCCGCAGTCTCTCAACTGATTTTTTATAGGCAATAACATCATCGGGATCTTTCATGAAAAATTTACCACGATGATCTAGCTCTTGAAAAATTTCTATCATATCACCATAATAGGTGGAAAAAGGACGACCAACCTGTTTGGTAGAGAATGCTCATTGATTCAGTGCAAAGAGTTGCGATTCATCTGCCCTGTCGTAGAATGCTTTGGCAAAAGCAGTCTAGATTTCATGTGCAGTAGGCAATCTAAGATAGCGTTTCATAATCTCCGGTGACATAGAGGTTAGTAACCATCCTTTGACCTTTTGGTTCTCAGCGTACCACTTTGCATAGGAAGTATCAGTAACCTTCGGAGATGTTTTACTCGTACGATATTCAAGCTTCTCACGCCCAGCAATCTGCATTTCCATGATTTGAGACCAGACATCATAATTGGTTTCGGTAAGGATGACATTAGTTGTGAAACTGGGGTTTTCTGATTGAACATGGACAACTGGTACAGAGGATAATTCGGGTTTGTCATTAGTCATGGTTAGAGGGATATTCAGGCTGTGATGATATAGAACGAATAATAATAATACCCGCTCTGAAACCAAGTCAAAAATACAGAGTTTGTGAGGAGAATACTCACTTGTCTTTTTCTCATTACTGGCTAGGCATAAATTGCCACTGTACAAAGGTTTAGATCCTATAATTTAGGACTAATTGACTAGCTATAAGAAAATCACATATTTACAGGGATTCTAGTAATTATAGTCTATTTGTACAGCTAGCAATAGAGATACAATCACTAGTAATTATAGTCTATCTGTACAGCTAGCAGTAGAGACAAATTAGGGGCTAGAATATTGGAGAACCAACTTGGAGATAATTACTCCTGATTGTCAACAAGAGATTTTTTTACTGTTACCTCGTGAACTCTATTCAAAAACTAAGCTGTATTCGACGAACTGATGTACCAACTGTACTAGAATCGCTGTCAACATTATATTTTGTTCTGCTGTGGGAGATTTTTTTACTGTTACCTTGTGATCAAGGGAAATACTCTGTGACTACTTTTCATAGCCATGACCTCCTTGATCATCACGCCCAACAAGAGTTTAATGTCAAATGTCTTTTTTTAGAGTCCCATGGAGGAGAAAAAGATAAAAAGCACTATTGTACAAAATAAAAAACTTCATTGTAATAAGTGGTCAATGTGAAGTGATTGATCAACATGTATTTTTTTGGCCAAAATATATTATTGGTTTTTAAACTATAAATCATCGTTTTTAGTCTCTAATAAATTTAAAGTGTTTACTCTTAGTTCCTAATGTGTCAAATAAAATGATGACATATTAGTTTTATAGTTTAGTTACATTATTCAATGAATTTAAAGCGATCACATTAAATTTTAAGGACTTAAAAAACTCAAATTTAAGAGCCAACATTATATTTTGCCCAAAAGTTTTATACACAACAGAAAGCTGATGCTATATATGTAACATTGGTTGTAGTTATTATAATGAAGTGTGAACATATTGTTGGTCAATTGCACCCAACAAAATTATATCACAGAAATTTGTTTAAGCCACGGTTCTCATACATTTTGCATTCCACTGCCTTGTTGCTTCATAAGGGTCCCCATTTCTGAAAACCGAGCCGATCCAGCCTGCATTGTTACTATTTAACATGAGCCATTCAAACAAATTTCTGTAGCAGCAAGGAATTATGAATACAAACAAATTTCAGCATACATTAGGAAAGGTTACCTTTGACTAGGCACTGGTTTTCCACAAATGAAAGCTTTACCAAACAAAATAGAACCGTATTCCACAAATGAAAAGTAACAAATGCAAAAGGCACCTAACACATCGTTTGGATTTAATTGGAAATATGGATTTATAATCTCCATCAACTTTACCAAGAGGTGATGGTTTTTTCAGTCTCTAGTACACTGGGTTCAACTGTCCTTCATTAATGAAAAAGAAAGAGGACACCGCGTAGAGAAAGTCTTCATTGATTTGTGTGAACAGAACAAGAAAGGCGTGGACTTCAATGACCTGAGTTGGCAGTGGATTCCAAAGGATGCATGTATGTGGAGTCTGAAATTTTTACTGAGCTACAATTATGGTGCTTTTTTCTCCACTAGATTTTGCTTTTTGACTAATGCAGTGATGCTACATTATTTGGGACACCAATTTTTCCTAACTTATTTAAATCGTTTGTCAGCTAGAAATCCGGCTCCTCTTGAGATATACTCTTTTTTTTTGATAAAGCAAATTTCATTAAGGAGCAGAGGCCAACAAATCCATCTTCCAAGCATCACAAACAAGCGTGGGGCAAGGAAGAGATGTTACAACTTAGATCTAAGGGGGAAGAGATCGCAAATTTTGCCAAAGAATGGGCAACAAAATTTGCTTCCCTTCCAACCCAACAAAAATCACAAGAAACAAAAACTTTTCTAAGCTCAATTACATTGCTAACTATACTAGAAATAGTCCAGGGGACAGTGCTTTCACCTTGGATAGCATCGAAGGAAATCTTAGAATCACCTTCAACCAAGATGTGGAGGAAATTTTCTTCAGTAGCCAGCTTTAGGGCCCAAAGAATGGCGTAGGTTTCAGCTTGCAGAGGGTCGCTATGACTAGACCTTTTAGCCCAAGCTTTCAAAATATTCCCATAGGAGTCACGAGCTATGACAGCTAGAGTTGAAAAATCATTGGCAATAGCAGCATCCACATTTAATTTCACAACATTTGGGGGAGGGCAGCACCATCTAGCTGGTTCAGTAGGAACTTTTTGGTTTGGTGGCTCTTTAGACAGCTTGTATTCTAGTATTCGACTTTCAATGTTATTAACAATAGCATCTAAGTTGATATGCTCCCCGTTATGTAGAACTCGATTTCTCAAGTTCCATATAGCTTCAATAGTTGTCCCCATTATCAAGGAATAATGATCCTTCAGCTCAGCTGTATTTTGGAGCCTTCCCAAACAAGGAGGGTCTAAAACTATCTTCACAATGTCTTCATTATTTTGCACCCTGATACTGTCAGATCTGAAACACCAGCTGCCACCATACCAAATGGCTCTAGCAATTGTACAATTAAAGAAAAGATGTGCACCTGATTCTGGTTCGGCATTGCACAAGCTGCAGGAGGTATCTGAGATGGGCATTCTTTGAGCAATTCTTTCCTTTGTTGGCAAAACATTTGCACCAATTCTCCAAATGAGCATTTTGGTTCTCTCATGTGCCTTAAGCTTCCATATTCTCTGCCATTCAAAACCAGCATTGCTTCCACTACTATTGTCATGGTTTAGCTTGTAAGCAGATTTTACCGTGAATACTCCTTTGTGGTCATGAATCCACATTAGCTTGTCTTCTCTTTGTCTTATCGGAATAATGATTCTGGATATAGCCTCCACTGATTCTTGGTCAAAAAGTTGCTCAAGAGCTTCCAATTTCCATTTATGTGCATTTTGATCTATGAGACTTGACACCATCTGTGGGTTTAATTGGATTGATTCGTCCTTTGGCTTTGGTTTGAAATCTTCTAACCATGGGACCCAAGGATCCTTCCAGATGTTAATAGAATTCCCATCACCAACCATGTAGCACGCACCCTTTAAAACAATCTTCTTAGCTTTTTCAATGGCCCTCCAAATTGGGGAGGCTGTCTTCATAGGCTCCTTGCTTAGCCAATCTTTCCTGACTTTATATTTTTTCCTTAAGAGCTCCATGCAGATACTATTCCTTTTTGATGCAACCATCCATGACAGCTTTGCTATTAACGCCATATTTACTTCCTTGGTTTTTCTAAAGCCTAATCCTCCATCTCTTTTAGTTTGGCAGAGTTTATCCCAAGAATTCCAAGCCATGTATTTACCATTTTGATTGTTTGGTTTCCACCAAAACCTTCTATTCAGGGCATCCATGGATTCACAAATTTTGTTTGGGAGCTCAAAAGTAGACATGACATAATTAGGTAAAGCTTGAGCTACTGATTTGATCATTGTGCATCTCCCTGCCCAAGATAAACATTTGCTGCGCCATCCCATCAATTTAGCTTCGAGTCTTTCTTTCAAAAATTGAAAATCCCTCACACTTGCTTTGGATAGGAATAGAGGGGCACCAAGGTAGATAGCATCCTTCTTGAGTGTCTTCATTTGGAGCAAATGTTTGGTGTGCCTAATGGTTGGCTTTGGAGTATATTTAGAAAAAACAAGACCAGATTTGTTCCTATTTATAATCTGTCCAGACCATGTGCAGTAAGTATCTAGGCACTGGTTCAAAATGGTTGTCTCTTTTTTGTTAGTTTTGGAGAAAAGAATTATATCATCTGCATACATTACATGGGTGATGGCTGGTCCTCCAATACTGGCCTTGACTCCATTGATTCTTCTTTCAGAAAGTTGCTTCTCAATAAGTCTAGAAAGAGTTTCTTGACAAAGGATAAAAAGATAAGGGGATAGTGGGTCCCCTTGCCTTAATCCTCTACTCGGATTAAAGGAGTCTGTTAATCCACCATTTATAAGCAACTTGAATGAAACAGAAGTAACACATTCCATTATCCATGCTATAAAGGTCTCCTTGAATCCAAAATTCCTCAGCACAGTTTGTAGGAAGCTCCAATTTACTCTGTCATATGCCTTTTGAAGGTCTAGCTTAATAGCTATCATCCCCCCTTTAACCTTCCTCTGTTTAAAACTATGTAATAATTCTTGGACAATGACTTCATTTTCAGCTACCCATCTTCCCGGTATAAAAGCCGATTGGCATGGAGATATTAATTTGTGGAGAAGAGGCCTTAATCTAGACACTAGTATCTTTGCAATGATTTTATAGACAACGTTACAAAGACTAATAGGTCTAAAATGATTGACAGAGGTTGGATTTTGTACCTTGGGAATGAGTACCAAGAATGTATTGTTCACCTCCCTGAGTAGTCTACCAGAAATGAAGAAGTTTATCACAGCCCTTATCACATCATTGCCCACCGTGCCCCAATATTTTTTATAGAACAACACAGGGAGCCCATCAGGTCCTGGGGATTTTTGAGCTGACATATCAAACAAAGTCTTCTTGATTTCCTGAGGAGTTGGAATCCTGCAAAGTTCTTCATTTTCGCTATCTGAAATGCTATTTGGAATCAATTCTTCAAGGTTAGTAGGGAAGTCCACCTCTTCCTCGCAAAACTGGCTTGTGAAATGTGTTAGGAAATGCTTTCTGATTTCCTTCCTATCTGTGATCCATTCACCCAAATCAGACTTAATGGTATCAATTTTGTTTCTCCTTCTTCTGATGATGGTAGACAGATGGAAGTATTTTGAATTTTTATCACCTTCACGAAGCCAGGTCTCCCTTGATTTTTGTCTCCACAAAATCTCATTCCTTAAAAGCCATTCACTTAATTCATATTGCAAACAAGCTTCATTTCTGTGATTTTCTTCTGTTGCCTCATTCTGTTGTATCTGCTGTATCTGGAGCATTAAAGAATCTATCCTATGTTGGCAGTGGCCAAAAACCTCTCTATTCCATTTCTTCAGAGCCATTTGTGTGTTGTATTGTTTCCTATATAATTTAAAACACTCTGATCCCTTAGCTTCAGTGACCCAAGCTTCTTTGACTATGTCTAACGACCTTGGGTCTCTTGTCCAAGCTGCTTCAAAACGGAATGGTCTTGGGTAGAAAGTGTCAACAGGGTTCGTGTCTAGAACAATTGGGCAATGATCTGACTTGATGGCCCCCAAGTGGTATATAGTTGCCTTTGGAAATTTTAATCTCCAACTCATGCTGGCAATTCCCCTGTCCAATCTCTCTTTAATAGCATTTCTACCCCATCTGTTGTTTGACCAAGTGAATTGATTCCCAGAGTAACCTAAATCTATAGCGCCCAGTTCAAACATCATATCCTGAAGGAAATTTTGTCTCGAGGAATTTCCCCTCCTACCTCCCAGTTTTTCCTCGTCACTGATGGTCAAGTTGAAGTCACCAAAACAAGCCCAAGGTTCTTGGATTGATTCCAACAGAGCATTAAGATGTTCCCAAGCCCTACGCCTTTTACTCGTATAGGCTGGACCATAAAATCCAACTAACACCCATACACAGTTTCCTTCCTTTATCTCAATAGCAATAATATTCGAATCAAACTCTAAGACCTTGACATCTATAGAGTTAATCCACATCATACACAATCCTCCTGCTTTTCCCCTTGCATTTATCGCCAGCTTCTCTGAATATCCCAAAGTCTTCATAACCTTATCCATACGATCCTCATCCGCCTTAGTTTCACTCAAGAACACAATCTCTGGGTGAACCCCTTTTATTTGGGCCTTACGGGCTCGGACTGTCGCGGCATTGCAAATGCCCCGACAATTCCAACCCAAGGCTTTCATGGCGAGTAGTAGAACCCACAATAAAATGGAGACCCCAAAACCAAACAAATCTACAAAACGCAATATAGATATATCAACCCCAGCCTGCATCAACTCCCTTTAAAGCACAGATCCAGTAACTCCAAGCTTCCAAACACTGTTGATGATTCCAGCACCACAAGCGACACCAAGGCCAAGGATGGAAGATGGAAAGCCCAACACACGGAGGAATCGACTTAGTGAGGCAGCAGTAGCAACGCCTCTCGATCAGAAAGCAGAGGCAGCAACCTCCACAAGGCCGAAGTGAAAAAACCCCAGCGGTGAGGCAAGCCCACGCGGAGCAGAGTGCAAAACCCACAAGGGGAAGAGAAACAACCCACGAGGGCAGGAATAGAACCCACTAAGGGCGGCGGCAAGCACACGTGCGAGATGGTGCCGGAAAGTCTCTCAGGCGCACGATAGCGAGAGCCGCTAAACGTGCGCCGAGAGAAGATCAAAAAAGGACACCTCTTGAGATATACTCGTACTAGTTTTGTAGTTTCCCTTGAATTGTTGGTTTGATTGGGATTATATCCTTGATTCTTTCCTCCTGCCTTCAGTGTTCGTGGAAATATTGGAAAAATGCATTTAAAATGTATGCGAGCTTGACGTAGTGTTCAGATATATAGCAGGGATTGTATCTTTTTGAAGTACTTGAACTAAACTTGTGTATGTTCTTGAGAAATATGAAATTCTTGAGACAAATGCTATGCATATTTCTTTATTATGGATTTGACAAACAATATCTTATCTGTCAACTTAGGACCAAGCTTTTTAGAAGATTGGATATTTAATGTAATCACTGTGCTTCTAAGGATGTAGTTGAAAAAATTCTCATCGTATTTTAAGTATTTTTATTGGTAGGACTCCACTGACAGTTTGTCTTGTTTAAGCTCCACCATTATTAATGTTTGCTTAGAATATGGTAAGTAAATTTGGAAATCAGTCGTTTCCTTTCTATGTTGTCCAAAACCAAGTTGATGATTTCTTATGGTTCTTAGTGGAACTTCTAGCCTGAAATACTAATGTTATACCGAGATGCTGAACCTCAATCACGCCAGAAAATTGGTGGGCTTCTATATTACTAGCTAGAGGTTGCTTTGAAGGGGCCAATGTTTATTTATTATGATTTAAATCGTTAGCTTAAAAGTATTTGCTACGCACAATGAGCCAAACCGAGTTGGATTCTGATTGAATCAGGAAATTTATTATTATTCAAAAATGGTAATGATAAACTTATGGTTTACTGCAACGACTTGACGAGAATAATTCATGTAGAATTCCTTCCCTGCTTGACTGCTTGACCTACAATATCAATTTCTGTCCACAATCCACGCCATTTTTGGAGGTTCAATCATTCACACACGCACAACATTTTTTTGTGGATAATTCCGATTGATTGTATCAAATGGCGTCGGATCTCACTTTTTCGTTTTTTTCTTTTTTAAATAAAAATTGATTTTGATTCAGTCTTAAGCACTAGAACTGAGAATGTAAGCAATATCAGTCTATTTTGGGTCCAGTAATAAAATTGATGTAGTGCTGGGAATGTAATTAAGCAATGTACGCAATGTCTTTCCAATAAATTTCGGTAGTTAGTATTCCACCATGGAGAAAATTAGAAGAGTACTTCCATTGATTGAACTATAGCTTATGGTAGTGCTATGAGGTTTCTCTCTGTTTGGGCCGTCCTCCATTTTCAAAATAAAATTCTTTGTTTAAGCCATTAGCAGCAATAAATATTTTTACCTCAATTAATTACATTAAAAGGTTAAGTGATATTGGAGGAGTCTTTAGGATTCAGATCCTCTAGAGTTCCTAGAGTATTCTATAAGGTAGAGTTATTTAAATCTCAACCTCTTATTTTAAATAAAAGGTTAAGATATTGTCACATCATCAATCCACTACTAAAAATATAAAGGTTTAAATATCGTTTTGGTCCTCAACCTTGAGGCTTTGTGTCAAATTGGTCCCTAACTTTTCAACTGTGTCAATTTAATCCTTAACCTTTCAATCTTGTATTAAAATGGTCATTGCCATTATGTGTTGGATGGAAAATACTGACGTGACTAACGGTCTTTTTTAATTTAAAAAATATCTGACGTGACATGCCACTCATATTTTAATTTTTTTAAAAATGCCAACTCAAATAAAAAAAAAAAGATTTGATCATGGCACGTGAGTTTCTTTCTCCTTTTTTTCTTTTTTTTGATCAAGTAAAAAAGAGAAAAATCCCCCAAAACCTCTCTCACTGCCCTCACCCTCCCTGCCTGCGCCGCCCCTCTTCCCTGCCTAAGTTTGTTCATTTATGTCTAACCATGATGACAAATCCCTAACTCAAGTTTTCACTGAGCCTTCGTGTACTTGTTTAATCTTGCGAATCTGTCGTTACAGCCCAGGGACGCAGAAATGACAACCCAAAGAAAGAGAAATGCAATAAACCTGGTTTGTTGTCACATTCAATGTCTTTCTCTTTTTGCCTTTTTTTTTTTTAGGGTGAAGAAACTGTAAAGAAAAATTATTTCATTATTATATTTGTGTGTCGGCAAGTAAAGAGGAGTTCCTTCTTGAACAGAGACTTTTATTTCAATCTCTTTTATAAAAGCCTACTTAGTTCCACAACTGAATAATATATTCTAAAATATTAGAGCATCAATAATCCTTAAAATTCATATGATGAAATGCTTCATTGACTCAATTTTAAACATGGCTGGTACAAATATCAGTCAGACGTGTGTGATGAAGCCGCTCTGGTTAGCCACTGAGGATTCACCTCAATCAATCTGAATAAATAAAAATCCTTTGACTATACACAAGAACAAAAATATCTATTCTAAATTATCCTTTGTTCCGCAGTCTGGGGCTATTTACAACTAGCCAATTAAGAATTCTCAGATGTACTAGTACTAGCAAGTGCATCTTTGATGCAGTCATTGATTCTCCCAAAAGGCCACAATTACCGCGAGCAAAC
Source organism: Fagus sylvatica (assembly GCA_907173295.1). Taxonomy (NCBI): domain Eukaryota; kingdom Viridiplantae; phylum Streptophyta; class Magnoliopsida; order Fagales; family Fagaceae; genus Fagus; species Fagus sylvatica. The sequence goes on along the minus strand of OU015768.1, from coordinate 39,303,623 downwards.
GTA
>OU015768.1:39270526-39303520 GCA_907173295.1 Fagus sylvatica | reverse complement strand
GGGCAATAATCCTATGTTATGCACCATTCATGTGTTGCACACATAAATAAAAAAAAGCCTCAAACAAGACAAACTTCAGTGGAGTTCTACCAATAAAAATACTTAAAAATCCGATGAGAATTTTTCCAACTACATCCTTAGAAGCACAATGATTACATCAAATATCCAATCTTCTAAAAAGCTTGGTCCTAAGTTGACAGATGAGATATTGTTTGTCAAATCCATAATCAGAAAATGCATAGCATTTTTATATCTCAAGAACAGAGATGATAAATTTAATTCAAGTACTTCAAAGAGATACAAATCTTGCTTGCTATATATCTGAACACTACATCAAGCTCGCATACATATTTAATGCATTTTTCCAATGTTTCCATGAACACTGAAGGCAGTAGGATATAATCAAGGATATAGTCCAATCAAACCAACAATTCAAGGGAAAGTACTAAACTAGTACGAGTATTTAGATTTTAGACAAACAAATCAGCTTATTCAATATAAGCTATGATAAACTTCAACATGGCCCAACGAGTAATTGACATATATAATTTAATTTAAGGGGTAAACCACCTTCATGGTGATAAATCAAGAGAAATATTCTTAAAAAATTTTTTGAAGTTGACATTTATTAATGTCCAGTTGGTCTTGTTAGGCCTTTCCCCATATACTGAGAAGGCATGACCTGAAGTTATAAACCAGCATGAAAATTAGGTAAGCTAACAAAGATGGATATTGATTGCATCTTATTCAAATTCAAACTACAAGATATACCAAAGACACGTCCAATATCACTTAACCATTTAGTGTAATTAAGGCAAGAATATTATTGCTGCTAATAGCTACAAAGAAATTAAATTATTTTGAAAATGGACTATTCAAATTCCAAACAGAGAGAAGCCTTAACGCCCTACAGAAATTAAACTATAGTTCAATCAATATAACCTTTTAAAGTAACTTTTGGGGCCCACCCGGGTGATAGGGATGCTAAATTCTTGCCGCTTGTGGACTACAAAAAGTTGATTAGTCCAGGTTTGAAGCAGCCAATAGGAATTATTCAGAAAAAATGTTGTGTGGTTGTGAGAGATAACTCCAAAAATGGTGCGGATAAGCTCTTGCTGCTTGTGGACCGAAGTTTATTTTGTAGGTCAACGAGTCAACCAGGGAAGGATCGATGAAATTACATTAACTATTCTCTCGTCAAATCGTTGCAGTTGATCATTAACGTTTTTCCGAAAGAAGGAATTCTATAGTTATGCTACTCACTCCATCCCCTTAATTTCCTTGTCCACTTTGTCTTTCTTTCTAGCACTGTGTGTTACAGAACATGGGTATAAGCTGCTTTTGGTGTGGTGTTCTTCTTTACCTTGCTCTTTTTCTTACTCCCTTTCCTTTAGTGACCGCTCAGCTGCCTCTTGGTTATCTGACTGTAAACTCTTCTACTTCATGGACCAACACTCTTTCTGCTCCCAATTCTGTGAAATTCGATGATGGATCATTTATGAGAATCATACTTTCCCGTGGATCACCCAATCTAAGCTATGAATATGCTTGTGGTTGTGGCTTCTTCTATAATCAAACGTACAACAGTTCTCTCTTTGTCATTTTCAGTCTTTATTACTACGACGGAAATTTTTCGACAGATGGTGATGTTCCAGAAGTAGTATGGTCTGCTAACCCAAACAATCCGGTTGGCATTAATGCAGGTTTGCAGCTCACTTCCGAAAGAGGTTTGGTGTTACAAGATGCGAATGGAACTATAGCATGGTCCACAAACATCAGCAGCAAATCTGTGGCTGCCCTAAACTTAACCGACATGTGCAACCTCGTGCTCTTGGATGAACAAAATGCAACAATTTGGCAGTCTTTTGATCACCCAACCGACACGTTGGTTCTTGGCCAAAAGTTGGTGGCAGGGCAGAACCTGACTAGTCAAGGGGGATTGAACAAGTTTTCGCTCTCTCTCACCGGTAAAGGGTGGTTTTTTTATATCAATTCTAATCCTCCCCAGTGCTATCATTCTTACAATCCAGATAATGTTCCCTTCAGTTATGTTCAATTTCATAATCAAAGCTTAGATTTCTTTATAGTTAACGAGCCATCACCTGGGTCATTATATGTTAGGTCTGAATTACCCACTACTTCAAAGTACATGAGATTTGGGCCTGACGGACACTTGAGAGTGTATGATAGCTACTGGGATGAAGCGGATGATTTTCTGCGTATTGGTTACTGTCGTTACCCTACGGCTTGTGGCAATTATGGTATTTGCACAAACGACCAGTGTAGTTGTCCTCGAGCCATAAATGGAACAAACTATTTTCGGGCAGTCAATGACATGTTGCCTAACCTTGGATGCTCCCTAATTACTCCCTTGTCTTGTGAAGCTTCCGAGAATCATATTCTTTTAGAGCTCCACAACATCACATACTTCGCCTTTCAAACACCCTCCCTCCGAGATATTATATCTCCAGACCACCGACATATAGATTTAGAGAATTGCAAAAAGGCTTGCTTAAAAGACTGTTCGTGCAAAGCTGCTATTTATAATTCGAGCAACCTTGTGGGGAATTGCTATTTACAATCTCAAATTTTTTCACTGATGTCCATTGATGAAAAACAAGAAACTTACTTTAAAGTATACATCAAGGTGCATAAGGTGCAGAATGTCCCAATTAGTGCAGTTCCTCCTCGACAACTAACACATGATGGAAAGAAGAAACATTCTTTTGAAATAATATTGGGATCTAGCGTCACATCTTTCTTTGTTCTGTTTATTTTAATTACAATCTTCGTTTTCCCATTTTGGAAGAAAGAAAATTTTGACGAAGCTGAGGATCATTATTTGGATCATGTACCAGGAATGCCCACAAGATATTCTTATCATGATTTGCAAGCCATGACAGAAAATTTCAGTAAGGAACTCGGTGCGGGTGGATTTGGCACCGTATTTGAAGGGACTTCAATCGATGGCATAAAAGTTGCTGTGAAGCGTCTTGATGGTTTAAGTCAAATCAAGAAATCATTTTTAGCCGAGGTTGAGACAATTGGCAGCATTCATCATTTCAACTTGGTGAGACTGATTGGATTTTGTGCTGAGAAATCTCATAGGCTTCTTGTTTATGAATACATGTCTAATGGGTCTTTAGATAGATGGGTGTTACACAAAAATCCTGAGAAGTTACTTGATTGGGAACATAGAAAAAAGATTGTCCTTGACATAGCAAGAGGACTAACTTATTTACATGAAGAATGCAGACAGAAGATAGTTCACTTGGATATAAAACCCCATAACATTCTCTTAGATGAGAACTTTAATGCAAAAGTCTCTGATTTTGGGTTGTCTAAACTAGTTGACCGTGATCAAAGCCAAGTTGTGACAAACATGAGAGGGACTCCTGGTTATATGGCTCCAGAATGGGTGAGTTTAGTAATTACAGAAAAAGTAGATGTCTATAGCTTTGGAGTAGTACTCTTAGAGATATTATGTGGAAGGAGAAATTTTGATCACTCTCAGCCAGAGGAAGAATGCATCTACTTCATCTTTTCAAGAAAAAAATTGAGGAGGACCGATTGTTGGATCTGGTTGATAATTACAGTGAAGATATGCAATTGCATGGAGCAGAAGTTGTGAATATGATGAGGGTTGCAGCACGGTGTTTGCAAAATGATTACACAAAGAGACCTTCCATGTCCATGGTGGTTAAGGTCTTGGAGGATGTCGAGAATGTTGAATCTGACCTAGATTATTTCTTTTGGAATCCACCTTTACCAAACATGGGAGCTGGAGTTGATAATCATGAAGTGCATGTTACTAGTGCTACTTCATTATTGCCTTCAATTCTATCAGGACCGCGATGACTTTTCAGTTTTCAATGTACCAAATAAGGTAATTTTCATACTCTTAATAATTTTTCTCATCTAGTGATTAATATCCTCCAAGAATCAATGCGCACTATATATAGTATTGTTTTTGTAAGTCGTTTGTCCGGAAGTTTCAGTCTTGCTGAGATTTTATGGTTCATAATTATAATTTTTTTTCTTTATCTAGTTCAAAGTCTTTTGGTTTTAATCACATGAGAATTGCTGGGACTATGTGATCAAGTATACTTATTGAAGTACTTACTATTTACTAACTACAGGAATTTTGATCGTCGGTAAGGAATTCCACCATATATCGCTTTTATGGGCATTCTACTTTCTTTAAGCAGCTGGCAGCGAAACAAATTTTCTCTAGGATGTTAATTTTTAACAAACAATTTGGTCTATTGTAATTTATGGTATCAGATCTTTCTTGAGCACAAGGATATATATTTGATACTTTTCTTTTTCTTTTTCTTTTTTTTGGTTGAGATGAAAAGAAGGAAGCTATTGCTGCACAATGTGAAAAAGATTACTATGTTTGGGGTAATGGGATCCTCTCTATTTGAAATGAAATGGAAAAAGTCCATTTCATGATTCAGATTAAATATTACAAATCTAATAATGTACAGTCTGTCACGTCATTTAAAATTTTAAATAACGTGACAGTATGTACATCGTTAGATTCATGAGATAAAATATGAATCATGAAATGGATAAATGAAGAGGTTTCCAAATGAAGAGGATTCTATTCCATTTGAGGATACCATACAGTTGTGTGTGAGGGACATTATGCTAGTTCTTAACTTTGTTGTGGATTTACGCTTGCATTACCTCATGATTAACGGAGACTTGCTACCATGTTTGTATAGAATTCTCGTGAAGTTGTTTTTCAATGTATTAGTGTATCTTATAATCATGGTTCTCATAGTTTGGCATTGGCATAGGAAGTGTTGTTTGTTATGTTGCAAATCTCTTAACTCGATAGAATTTTTCCAATTTTTAACGCCATAAAAAAATAAAAAATCTATATTTGGTGTCCCACAATATTATAATTAAAACAATCTCATTAACCAAAATATCATAAATAACAAATTAACAACCCCATTATAAATTCATAATCTCTTTTTTTCAAAAAACTCACTCACCGTTAAATCAAATTTAGTATATAGAGGTTTTATTTATTTATTTATTTATTTTTTTAGCATTTTTTGCATTTTGCTTTTGGTGGCTCACAATATCAAAAATCAAATAAAAAATCTATACTATTTTTTGGGCACCTCACAATATCAAGATTAAAATTAAATAACACAACCTCATCAATGTATCACAAATAGCACAACCCCATCACATAAAAAAAAAAATCTAGATTAAATTATTGTTTTCGTCCTTAAACTTTGCATGAAATTCAGTTTTCGTCCCTGATCTTTGAAAAGTTCGTTTTTCGTCTCTGAACTATGAAAAAGTTTATTTTTACACATGAATTTCGTTCCTGGACTTTTATAGCATTCAAAACCCACACACATTTTCACACTTTAACTTGATATATACACGCACACAAAATATCATATATAATACATATATAGCGTTTATCAAACATATCTAAGAAAATATAGATTATATCATTATCAACAGAATCTAAGAAAATAACTTGACAAAATCTAGGTTGTTTAGCTTTATATTCCTTGATTTTCCAATAGATCAATGAAGTAGAGAAGATGATTTGAATGAATGAAGATGAAAATAATGAATACAAATTGAAAATGATGAAACATGATCAGGTGAGGGGAGATGTAGAAGACTAGTAGAAGCTAAGTAGTGCGGTTTTGCTGAGTTAAAATAACTTTGGATACGTTTTCCAAAATTTAAGTGTCATATCTTCAAGAGACAAGTTCCACTTTAAAGACCAAAACTCTTTTATTGAAAAAACAAGTTTCATGTTTTAAGTAAGTGGAACTCGTCTATCATGTTTTGGTCACATAGTCTCAATTAAATCACAATGTTTTTCAATTGGCATACTATTGGAACTTGTCTCTTTAAAAGAGTAGTTTTATGTCGTTAGTGAAACAACAAGAAAAACTTATGGTTGTCTCCAGTGAAACTTGTATGTTCAAAAGACAATATAAGTTTCCAATGGAATTGTCTCTCCAAATTTTTATGTTTCCAACGGAATTTGTCTCTTCAATAGACAAGTTCCACTTAGACTACAATTCATATAGATTAGTGATGTTAGTATTAGGGAAAGATTGAACTCATCTATAGAAGAGACAAGATTTAGAAAAGACATGTCTTTTTTTTCATAAATAATTTTTGAAAAAAGCCATCAAGAATTTGTAAAACATAATATATATTTTTTCCTCCTTTGTGTGTAAAACATAAAAGGTTTTTTTTTTTTAAATAATAAAAACTAATAATCAAAACACAAAAGCCTTACCCAGTCCCACTTATCCTTCTCTCTCATCTTCACTCACTCTCTAGTGTTCGTCTATCCATCTTCATGTTAACGCACATTCATCCTTGCACCACCTCCTCACTCCCTTCTAACCCCCTCACACACCAATCACCCTTCTCCTTCACCTTCTTTCCCTCACCCACACCTCTCCACAAAACCCGATTCCTCATTCGGAGCTCCGCCTCCGACACTCAATCCCTCCCCAAATCCGCCATCCAACGCATCGCCCACAAGCTCCGCTCCCTCGGCTTCACTGAAGACCCTACAACCCCAAGCCCAAACCCGAGCCCAAATGCCAGAGAAATCTTCATCCCTCTGCCCCATCAATTGCCCAAACACCGAGTCGGGCACACCCTCGATACGAGCTGGTCCATTCCGGAGAATCCGGGTACGGGTTCGGCCATATCCAGGTACCACGACCTGAGGCGCGAGGTGATAAAGCAGAAGGTGATGGAGAAGAAGGAGGAGGGGGCGAAGAGAGAGGAGAAAGCGCCGACATTGGCGGAGCTGAGGAGGCTGAGGAAAATGGGGATCGAGTTGAGGAAGAAGCTGAAGGTAGGGAAGGCAGGGATCACGGAAGGGATCGTCAAACATGAAGAGGACTCATGAATTATTGGAGGTTAGCTTCCCAATTCTTTTGTTTCTCTTTGGAATTTATGAACAATGAGTGTTTTTATTTTTGTATAGAATCCTAATGCTTGAATCACAATCGAATTTGAGTTGTTATTCAGCTCTTACTTTTCCTAGAGTAAAATTGATCTTACTGTCAACTCAATCATTTTAACTTCCAAATTCTGCAAGTCTACACTATGCTATAAGAAAAAAACTTATAAGGAATAACATGCTGATTTGATATGGGAAAACAAGGACTACAACTTCAAATCAGAAAGTTACCCAACATAAGTAATCATTTTTTTGATAAGTAATAATGCATTTTATTGATGAAAAAACCACTATGTGTGCATAAAGCATGAACACAACAGTGGTGAGAGATTACAAATGAGAAATGAACGAGGAGGTGTGGAGAGAATCCAGAAATGAAGTAACAGAAACAGATCTTGAGTATCCCCAAGCTTTAGCCCAATCATATAAAGTATTGGAAAAAAGTTCTTGAAGTTGTGAGACCGAACGTTCCGAATTCTCAAAAATACTACTATTCCGCTCCCGCCATAAGATCCAAAGAATACAGGAAGGAACCATGTTCCAAACCTTCGAATGAAGCTTCCCCAACCCATTATACCAACCAAACAAGAGGTCAAGCACACCCCCTGGCAGCACCCAGAAAATGCCAAACATCCGAAACACAAAACTCCATAACTCAAACGCCAGGTCACAATGAATTAGAAGATGGTTTATAGTTTCCCCATCCCGGCAGCACATGCAACACCAGCCCGCAAGCTGATATCCTCGTCTCATGAGGTTGTCCGCAGTTAGGATACGACCCCAAGAAGCTGACCAAACAAAAAAAGCAACCCTCCTCGGGGCATGAACACCCCAAATAGCTTTCCATGGGAAAGTAATTGGGTGATTATCTCTCAAGGCTAAATAATATGACCTGATGTCAAAAACCCCATTGCCTTTAAGTCTCCACCGTAAACCATCACCCCCTTCCTTGAAGGAGGTATAAGAATGCAAAAGCTCAAAGAAAGATGCCACCCCCTCCACTTCCCAATCGTTGAAATTGCGAACGAAGTGAACATTCCATTCAGGTCGAGAACCCGAAGCTGATCAGATTAGAGTTGAAGCAATAGTAGCCTGACGATTAGAGGCACACGCATACAAATCCGGGAAGACATCCTTTAAAGGGCGGTCACCGCACCATCTATCAATCCAAAAAAGGATGCGATCCCCAATACCAACGACAAAGTCCAATAAGGAACAAAAGCAGACCAGCCAGCGTAAACTCCTCCAAAACCACATCCATGGCTGCCCCGACTACTTTTTGTAGACCAATCCCCGGAATTGACCCCATATTTGGATCAATCCCACGCCAAAGTTTTGATACAAACATAACCACTTCCCAAGCCTTGTTAACCAGCAATTTTCCTGACACCCAATCCCCCATGGTTGATTGGAGAACAACAATTCCCAGTTACCAAGTGATTAGGAACCCCACTATCTCCCCAAAGAATTGCGTTGGAAATAAGTAATCATGATAAATTTAATTTTGCATTCATTAAGCATACATGAAAAACTTCCAATATTGTTTTTTCTCAGATTTGCTTTACCTATTTCCTTCATCTCTGAATACTACAGCGTCATTCACTTGATCTTGCTTCATATTGTTCTTCCAAACAAAAGCTGACTTTCCAATTAATTTTGCTATTTGATTTGGCAATGAACAGATTATGTAAAACCTAATCAATAAAAAAAAATTCAAATTTTAATCACCCATATACAAACATGCCTAACCTTGACTACAATTTTAGCACTATCTCGAATTGCAAACCTTAGGTAATGTTTTGATTTACCTATTTGAATGTCAGCTTGCATTACTGAGCCTATGTGCAATAATCGCTTAACTTAGATTCCTGATATCCACAAGTAGTCATTAGAGGATGAGGTTTGGCATTTACTTACTATTATCCATCTGGTATAGCTTTCTAAAATTACTTTTGTTTTGATATTTTCAGAGGAAAACTGGAGGTCTGGAATTAAGATAGTGTTGTATAGGGGGGCCAATTATAAGTACCCTTATTTTTTGTCTTTTGACAAATGACACCTTGACTGATGCTTTACTAAATGCGTGCATTGATGATGGAGGACATAATAAAACGGAGAGCTGCTCATCCAGCATGATAGGTGTAAAATCTGCTGCAACAAGTCCGACCAAAAAAATATCTCAACCAAAAATAGTACAAGGTGTTGGTAATTTGGTATGCCAAATAGAGTACGGTTTCAACTGTTAGGTGAGGCACAACTTACAGAAGAAGCTGATCAGTTGTTAGAGGGGTTGGGCCCACGATTTACTGATTGGTGGGGTTATGAGCCTCTCCCTGTTGATGCTGATCTTCTGCCCGCCATTGTTCCTGGATACAAGAAACCTTTCCGCCTTCATCCGCCTTCTTCCCTATGGTATGAAGCCTATATTAGCAAATGGCGAAATGACCATTTTAAAAAGACTTGGTTGACCCTTGTCATGCCCATTTTGCGTTAGGTGAGTCTGGCTTCTGATACACAACTGTTATTATCTGGTCAACCTAAATTTACTTGCTTCACTCCTTCTAACAGGCACAAACAGGAGTCTCCAAGGATTGGCTGCTTCTATTGTCAAGCTCTGGGATAAATGTGAGATCCCACAATTGCGGTTAAGAGAGGGGTACATTGTAAAATGATGGCTGAAGAGCTGATGGTTGGTAATGATGTGGTAATATTCTAAAACTTTTACGTATTCTTAAGTTCCTGCCACCTCAATTATGTTTGACGCATCATCTTTTTTCCCTCTAAAATAAAATATAGGACAAATTGCACTTTTCTCCCTTAAGTATAGGGCAATTGAAAAGTCCCCTCTTTAGTTTAGAATGTAGCAGTTTGTCCCCTTAACTTTCTATAATGAACACTTTGCCTCTTCCGTTACTATTTTCCATCAATTTAACGAAAAAAATAAAAAATAAAAAATAATGATTATTCCAAAACATTGTTGTGACAAAAATTATAGAAAATAGTCTTTGGAATAATAAATTTTTTTCCGGTTAAATTGACGGAAAATAGTAATAGAGGGGGCAAAGTGTTTATTATGCAAAGTTACAGGGGCAAACTGCTATGTTTTAAACTAAAGGGTAGACTTTGCAGTTGGTCCTATACTTAAGGGGACAAAGTGTAATTTGCCCTAAAATATATTCATGATGCTTAGAATTTGTCATTTTCTTCTTTTCTTTTTTGTGTGTGTGATTCTATATATATTTAAATGGACAAAGCAATTTACATAAATCTGTTTGACTTTGCCTCTTTGGGCATGAGGATAAACTGCTTAGCCCATTAGGGGTGAATGGCCTTGGACTACCCAGCAATTGGTTCTGGCAGGTGGGATCAGTTGCTCATAAGAGTTTGATAGCAATGAAAATTGTTGTACAGTATGCTCTATGATGTACAACTCTCTGAATGAAGTTTTCCATATGTTATCAAAAAAAGAAAGAAAAAAATCTGTTTGACTTATCCGAAAAAGATAAAGATAAATTACACAACCTCCCTTGACGTTTTACAAAATGATACTTCCCCGAACTATAGATGAAATTACACACTACATTTAACTTTGTATAGATCTGATAGATAAGTCCATCTCTAACTTCTCTAATGAAATATTCTTCTTCTTTTTTTTTTTTTAAGAATTCATATCCAAACTATCAACTATGGACACTCTCCTCTTATGGTTTATGTAAATGAATAAGAATCTTAAAAAAAAAAATTTGTTTTGTTAAGAAATTTTTACAGAACTTACAGAACTTTATAACATCTTAATTTATAACATCTTTTTTCATATGAACATCGAAATCTGGAAGGCAACCTCTCACTGTCTCATGTGATGCATTTGGAGAGAGATATACTAGGAGCGTTGAATGGTGCGAAAGATCAGTTATGGACTCGAAACTTTCATTTCTCAAATTTTTACTTGAGTGGATGATAGGTTTCAGTCAGGCCTCTATTCATTTTCAAACTTCATTGAGATGCTTGATCATTGTAATTTTAATTTTTGTGCATAATTGTTGGTGTACAACTACAGTTTGGGTTGTGCCTTTTTTGTGCTTTTAAGAAATTATTTACAATTAAAAATTTAGCCATATTAAAAAAAAAAAAAAAAAAAAAAATCCTTGCAGTGGCTGACTGGAGGAATATTGTTTTCCCAGGATTTAGAATTTATTGTCCTATATAGAGGAAAAGATTATCTGCCACCTGCAGTTTCTTTTGCAATAGAAGAGCAGAGAGAAAGAGAAGACAAGATGTAGTACATCAGTTGACAACTGCACAGAAGCTTAAACTTTGGACTGCAGAGTGTGGTTCTGAAGGTGAACCTGATGGGGCCAATAACGAGGAAAAGGGTCTCCTCTTTGAACAAAGAAAGCTAAGGTCCACTGAGGCAGCTATCAAATTGTTGATGGTATGATTTATTAAGGCACAGTGGCTAATTTCTTGTCGAATTGCCTTTTTTATCTTACACTCAGCGTCTTTCTCATGAATAGGGCATTAGAAAAGAAAGCAAATGCAGAGAAACTTCTAGCAGAGCTTGAGAAGGCAGAGATCCGACAGAAGAGCCTCTGAAATATGCTTCCAAAACTTGGGAAGGCAATTGAGAGAATGAAAGAGCTAATCAACAATGGGGCATGCTTTGGTAGGAGATGTAGAGTTGATTGATGTTTGGAAAGAGCCTTGGGTTCCTTGGTTACCCAATTTCAGACCAAAACCAAAGTGCCCATCCATGATTCTATCCCCACTCAAGGTAGTAGATCTTTTTGATAATAACTCTAGAAGCTGGAACTTAAGGAGAGTACAGGAGGTTTTTGATGCAGACTCAGCCGAGGCTATTAAGAAGATCACAATTCCAGTCACTCCTAACCCAGGCAAGCTGATCTGGATCCTGGACCCCAGAGGAAGATTTTCAGTTAAATCTGCGATCAGATCAGAACAAGGCCAAATTTCTGCAATTGATGTTAAATTGGAAAGGACTGTGGAAGTTGCGTATACATGAAAGGTACAAAGTTTTAATATGGAGAATTGCCACAGCTATAATCCCTACTAAGGTCAACTTAGCACTCAAATTGGGAACTGGAGACACCCTTTTCCCCGTGTTCAGAAAGTGATGAGTACATTAAACATTTATTTTTCCATTGCTCTATTTCTCGAGCTATCTGGTTTGGCACTAGCTGGGCTGTGCACTCAAACCACCTGACATTAGCTTCATGTAAGGTCATTATCAGAATTATCTGTGACCCATCAATCCCATCAGGTATGTCTAGATGGCAAGGTGCTGAAAGAGCAAACAGCAATTCAGTTTGCCATTACACTGGATGTCATTTGGAACTTGAGGAATCAAGTGATACACGGTGACCACAAAATAAAGATCATTGCCACTATTAATATGCTGGAATCAATAATCATGGAGCATGTGCTGTCTTTGAAAGAACCTGACTCTTTGGAGGATAGGGGCCGTGTGCTTTGGGAAGCTCCAACCATTGCTGTTATCAAGAATAATGTTGATGCTGCCATCTTTGTGGATAAATCTGTTATTGCAGCAGTTGCAAGAGATTACAAGGGAGAATTGATTAAAGCATGGGCCAAGACTCCTGAATACAAAGATCCAAAGAAGGATATTGATTGCATCTTAATCAAATTCAAACTACAAGATATACCAAAGACACGTCCAATATCACTTAACCTTTTAATGAAGTTAAGGCAAGAATATTATTGCTGCTAATAGCTTATACAAAGAAATTAAATTATTTTGAAAATGGACTATCCAAATTCCAAACAGAGAGAAGCCTCAATGCCCTACAGAAATTAAACTATAGTTCAATCAATATAATCACTCATCTAATGTTCTTCCTTGATGAAATACCAACTGCAGTAATTTTAAGGAAAGACATGAAGGCATTAGTTACAGAATGAAATTATTATAATTCTTGATTAAACAGTGCATCAGCATCACATAGTCATAAGACTAGTATTTAAAAAGATTTACTTTCATCTTTAATAAAAGAGAAAAACGTAATAGTGAGATCCGACGCTGTTTCATGCAGCAATTCGGAAATAAATCACAAAGGTGTGTTACAGACAATGGGTATAGGCTTAAATAAATATGCACCAGGTGTGGAGAGAAGTGTTCTTCTTTTCCTTGCTCTTTTTCTTATACCTTTTCCCATTTTTGTGACAGCCAAGCCTTACGGTAATCTGACTGTAAACTCTTCTACTTCATGGACCAGCAATTTTTCTGCTCCCGATTCTGTGCAATTCGATGATGGATCAATTGTGAGAATCATTGATTTTGTCAGTGGTTCCTATGTCAGTGCTGATTTTTTCTATGATCTAGAATATGCTGATGCAGCTGATCCAGAATATATTTGTGGTTGTGGCTTCTTCTGTAACCAAACGTGCGACAATTATCTCTTTGCCACTTTCACATTTAAATCCGAAGGTGGCTTTATTGCTAAAAATGTTCCTCCACAAGTAGAATGGTCTGCTAACTCTAAGAATCCGGTTAGCATTAATGCAACTTTGCAGCTGACTTCAGAAAGAGGTTTGGTGTTAAAAGATGCTGATGGAACTATGGCGTGGTCGACAAACATCAACAACAAATCTGTGGCTGGAGTAAACTTAACTGACGTGTGCAACCTCAAGCTCTTGGATGAAAACAATTCTACAATTTGGCAGTCTTTTGATCACGCAACCGAAACACTGGTTGTTGGGCATAAGATGGTGCCAGGCCAGCAACTCACTAGTCAAGGAGGATTGTTTTCGCTCTCTCACCAGTGAAGGCTTGTTTGCTTATATCAATACCAATCCTCCCCAACGATATTTTTATTATTATGTACCCTATACTACCAAAATCAGGTATGTTCAATTTCAGAATGGAAGCTTAGCTTTCACCCTAGTTGATCCGTCATTTAATAACCCATATGATGAATTACCCCGTCCTTCAGTATTATCATCGCAGTACATTAGAGTTGGGCCTGACGGACACTTGAGAATGTATGATAGGAATTGGGTAGTAGTGTCTGATGTTTTCAAAGAATCTGTTCATTACTGTGGCTACCCCACGGCTTGCGGCAATTATGGTATTTGCATAAACGACCAGTATTGTAGTTGTCCTGGGCCCAAAAATGGGACAAGCTATTTTCAGCCAATCAATGACAGAAAGCTTCACCTTGGATGCTCCATGGTTACTCCCTTGTCTTGTGAAGCTTCCAAAAATCACATTCTTTTAGAGGTTGAGAACATCACATACTTTCCCTTTCAAGAATACCCCCCAAATATAACTGCAGACCACCAACATATAAATTTAGAGAGTTGTAAACAGGCTTGCTTGAACAATTGTTCATGCAAAGCTGCTATTTATGATTCATGGAACAATGGGGAGAATTGCTATTTACAATCCCAAATTTTTTCATTGATAGCCATTGATGAACAAAATATTACGCTTAAAGTGTAAGGTATTGGAGCACTAATACAAAGTAATTGCACTCAAGGTATTGGAGCACTAATACAAAGTGATAAGATTGCACTCAAGTAGGTGGCTTGCTTGTCTCCCATGAGAAGAAGGAGTTGGCTAGCTTGATTTCTCTATAAAAGGAATCCTTGTGCATGTATTAGTTGCAAGCAAGTAAGGAGTAGAAAGAAGAGAGAGTTAAGTGCAGAGAGAAAAGAGCAAGAAGAGAGAGTCTTCTGCATATATTAGTGAGAGCAGTGTAGTTCTCCTAGTGCACAGATCAAAACAAAGTGAGAGAGCAAAAATTCTCAGTGTATTTTTCAGAGTGAGAGAGATACACAGTGAGTGATACACAGTGTGTGCATGTGGTATCTGCTGATCCACAACTAATTGTAAACCATTTCAGTGATTAGTGAAAGTGGGTGTGCTCTGTGAACGTAGGCAATTTTGCCGAACCATGTAAATCTTTGTGTTGTGTGATTGTGCTTATTCTCTTACACTTATTATAATAATTCTGCAAATTATTATCTTCTTGTATATTGTATCATAAAGATCGTGCAGAAATTAGTGGCGTCTAATTTCCTAACATAAAGTATACGTTAAGGTCCAGAATGTCCCAAGTGCAACTCCTCTTCCACAGCAGACAAACCATGGAAAGAAGAAACTTGTAGTACTAATTGGATCCATACTCAGTTCTTTGCTTGTTCCATTTCTTCTAATTGGAATCTTTGTTTTTCTATTTTTGAAGAAGGAAAATGAGGATGAAGATGATGAGTATTATTTAGATCATGTACTAGGAATGCCCACAAGATATTCTTATCATGATTTGCAAGCCATGACAGAAAATTTCATTAAAGAGATCGGTGGGGGAGGATTTGGCACAGTTTTTGAAGGGACTCTAATTGATGGCACTAAGGTTGCAGTGAAGCGTCTGAATGGTTTTAGTCAAATGAAAAAATCATTTTTAGTGGAGGTTGAGACAATTGGCAGCACTCATCGTTTCAACTTGGTAAGACTGGTTGGATTTTGTGCTGAGAAATCTCATAGGCTTCTTGTTTATGAATACATGTCTAATGGGTCTTTAGATAGATGGGTTTTTCACAAAATTCCTAAGATTTTTCTTTATTGGCAACAAAGAAAGAAGATCATCCTTGACATAGCAAAGGGGCTAACTTATTTACATGAGGAATGCAGACAGAAAATAGTTCACTTGGATATAAAACCCCATAGCATCCTCTTAGATGAGAACTTGAATGCAAAAGTCTCTGATTTTGGGTTGTCTTAACTAATTGATCGTGACCAAAGCCAAGTTGTGACAACCATGAGAGGGACTCTTGGCTATATGGCTCCAGAATGGTTAAGTTCAGTGATTACAGAAGAAGTAGATGTCTATAGTTTTGGAGTAGTGTTCTTGGAGATATTATGTGGAAGGAGAAATTTGGATCGCTCTCAGTCAGAGGAAGTAATGCATCTACTTAATCTTTTCAAGAAAATGATTGAAGAGAACCAATTGTTGGATCTGGTTGATAAGTACAACGAAGATATGCAATTGCATGGACCAGAAGTTGTGAATATGATGAAGGTTGCAACACGGTGTTTGCCAAATGATTACACAAAGAGGCCTTCCATGTCCATGGTGGTTAAGATCATAGAGGATAATGTGTTTGTTGAATCTGACCCAGATTATTTCTTTTGGAATCCACCTTTACCAAACACAAGAGCTGGAGTTGATAACCAAGAAGGTCATGTTGCTACTAGTACTCTATTATTGCCGTCAATTCTATCAGGACCACGGTGACTTTTCACTGTACCAAATAAGGTATTTTTCGTGCTTTAATAATTTTTCTTATCTAGTGACTAATTGTAGTTCAAATTTTGATGGGAGCTGAATTTCAACCCAAGTCATCCATGCATGTATTTATTGGTAATTTCATGGCTTTTTTGTTAGTAACATATGTTGCTTTACTTAATATTGTTGCAGTGCTGAAGTGTTTATTTTGTAAGTGACACAAAAATTTAAGTTTTTTTGTAGACTTTTTGTTATATTGTGTTTCTTCCTATGGATCAATGCGTAAAATATAGTATTAGTATTGTTTTTGTAAGTTTGTACGGAAGTTGCAGTCTTGCTGAGATTTTATGGTTCATATAATTATAAATTTTTTTCTCTAACTAGTTCAAACTCTCCTGGTTTAAATCACATGAGAATGGTTAGAACTATGTGGTCAAGTATGCTTATTGAAGCTCTTATTACCAACAGATAGGATCAGCTGGCAGGAGGGAAACAAATTTTCTCTAGGCATGCAAGTTAATTTTTGGCGAACAAATCTTGGTCTATTCACTATTATAGTTCGATCCATTTCTTGGATGTTACTCGATATAAGAGCTTTCTTGAGCACAAGGACACACACACACATCAAGGACACACACACACATATATATATATATTTGATATAATTTTATTTTTTTTGAACTTCTGAACTTTTGACATGTATAGTGCAAAAGGGATTGTTTGAAAAGTTTCTTAATGCTTTCACCGGGAAAAAAATTATGTTCATTCAATGTTGCTTCATTTTGATAAGGTTGGAAAGCACCAACAGGAAATAGCTTTTACCAAGTGATGTCGACTAACTGACACACAAAAGGCACACCAACTTATCATTTGTCTTGATGCTGGACCACCACAATCACATATTTTACATTTTCACAATATACAATACCATATGCAAACACTAACTAGGCTACATACACACGAATGGACTGAACAAAACTATCTATCCTTTTCCTTATCTCTTCTGGATTGGCACCAACAAGCATGGCAATTGGAGCACCCTCCCTCATCATCACCAATGTAGGCATGGCCTTTATCTCCAATTTAGTTGCTACCTCCTAACCAATCAAAATGCACAAATATATAATGTTAAAAAATATCAACAAAGAAAATTTCCAAACATCAATTTGGAGAAATTGAAGATATGAGATTTCAGCGTCTCTATCACATGGATTTTTCTATTAATAGCTTTTGAAAATAAGAAGATATTTGACTACACATAATGCACCCCAACCCCAAGATTAAAGCTTGGCTAAGGTGGTTAAGATGACTTGATTATCTTGACTTTCTGGTGTTCAAAAACCTTTCAACTTAGTTGTTGGTCTGGTACACAGGCAAAGTGCCCTAAAGTATGCCCTTTAAAAGCCTAATGTGGGAGTAATAGGGATGCAAGTTGCTGCACCCTTAGTAAGACCACATCAACTCAAAATAAAGGCATCAAGTAGTGAAAGTAGTGATACTATGTCTTCTACTTATTTGATTCCATGTACTAGTTATTTATTTTTAATTGTTCAAATTCCTATCCTTTGATCTTGAGCACAAATCTGAGTAGTTGGTAGCCCAAAATCACTCTAAATATACACTAAAATATCTCTGAGGACTAATTCCTATATATGTATATCAATATTAGGCTAATAATTTAGCAGACACACAGATGAACAAACTATTAAGTTCTTAGGAGTGACTGAAAGATGTACAATTCAAGCTATGCAGACACCAGAACATTTATGTATAAAGCAGAATAATGTTAAAGAACAAAAAATTCCACAGCACCAAAAATTATAAGGAGCATAAACTTGCATTTTCTAATACACTGCAACACCCTGCCCCAAAAGTTTAATTACCTATTCCCACAGGCTCAAGGTCTAACCAACAATAGGATGGATATTATTAAGGTGCTCCCAAATTTGATATATATATATTTTTTTTGGAGGGGGGCGGGGGGGGGGGGGGTTAGCCAGGTAGGAAAAGGTTATGAGGGGATTCAACCCTTGGGCTTGCCCCACCACTGGGAACGGAAGTAGATTTGCCATTTGGCACAAAGTCCATTGGCAAGTTATTCCCAGAATTTTTTGGTATGCAAAAGAATGTCTTTAGTGAAGTAACCTGAAAAATTCGTGATGCAAGGGCCTACTAGTTCACTGCAATTAGTAACTGTTTATCACAATAAAATAGACTATAGAAACAATTCTCAGGAACCCTGCATTTCATACTTTATCACTTGCAACATGTAATAAAATGGCCTACATACCAGACTGAGAGCAGTTGTGCCAAGCAGCAGTATATACAATTTGCCCTGCAATAGAAACAAAGCCTTCAGTTGCAAGATCAAAATACAATGCCAAAAATGGAAAGTTTGCACTTGGCATTATGATTAACTGTTAGGAAAGTCATAAATTTCTTGAATTCATTTTTTGAAGCAAGTGAGCTCAAATTTTGCTCCATTTGGTTCTTTAGCTAAGTAAAAAAAGAAAAGAAAGAAAACACATTCAAACGGTTTTCAAAATGGAAGCTGACTGAACAAAAATTCACCAAACCAGTCTAATACAACTGATTAACCTAATTCAAATATGGGAAGTATTTGTATTAAAAGTTGTGTAGAAGAACTGAGAGAGTGAGAGAGAGTGAAACACGAGAGATAGTGTGAGTGGCCTCGGTACATCACCACCATCGGTGGTTGGTGTGAGATGGGGGATCGACGGAGTTTTCGTATTGAATCCAAATGTTTTGATCTGGTGTTGGGATATGTTGGTCGTAATCAATTTAGGATGTCTGAAAGGAGTACTTATCATCGTAGCATGATCTACATGAGCAAGGAGGGGGCTCGGTGGTTGGGGCGCTGTGTGGAGGAGAATGTGGCCAGGGAGGGGGAGAAAGCATTTATTAGAACATTGAGGGAGCATGACAAAACTTTCGTGTGCAGGCTGTATAGCAACAAGTACGGTAGATATATCGAGGTGTTGGAATGTGGCAGGGGCGGAAGTAGGGAACGGATAGTGATACCGAAAGGGTATAAACTGAATGGTTGGAAAGGATTTAGCATGGAGTTGAATCTCCTGCTGAAGCCTCTTCCTATAAACCATCAGGTGCCGACACAAAAGCCACACTTGATTACAAGCAGAGAACGAACGTCTGAGAAGGGCGTGGTGGTGGGAGGCAGTACGAAATCATATAAGGAGGTGGTCATGGATGGAAAGCACGAAAGGGAGGTGTGATTGGAGCCTGAAAAGCCCGTAACTAAACCGGTACAGTCCGATGGGTTGCTTAAAAATCCGGTGGAGGAGCACTTGGTCACCACCGTGCCGGGATATGGGGGGAGTGGTGCAAACGTTGACCAAACAAAAAAAGGGATTAATATCCCGCCCCAAATCTCGGCCAATATCAAGCCTAGGCAACCGTTGAGATTTTTTCGAGATGTCTCGCCTGGTAATTCACGTACTTTGGGCAAAGGGATTGTTATCCAATTAAATGAAAAGGTTCAGCGCCGTGTGTTCTGGAAGTCAAAGGAAAAGGAGCAACAATGGGTGCCACGTGAGCCTATTAAGAACAAGACTAATGCTAGGCTTCAGAACTCATTGAATAATAGTGGAAAGTATGTGGAGTTGGCCAAGCCCGTGGACGTGGGGTCAGTGAGTGAGTGCTTGGGCTTTGAATCACGACCCACATATGAAACAGGGGTAGTTAGTGAAATGGAGGACTTTGGGCTTAAGTCTGTATTCGAAGTATGAGAGAGACAGAGTGTGAGAGTGTGAGAGTATCGTATCTCCACCTTCCCGGTGGGGGTGGTCAGATGGGTGGCAAAAGGATCTTTTACATTGAATCAAAGAGATTTGATTTGTCATTAAATGGTACCGGTTCGAAGCAGGTTCAGATATCTGAGAGTGGCCGGAAGTTTGTGAGAAACATCTATTTGGGTTTGGCAGGAGCCCAATGGATAGGCCAATGTGTCGAGGAAAACATTGTGAGGGAAAAGGACAAAGCGTTCATTAGGACTCGCGGTGAGAATGGGAAAACATACGTGAGCCGGAGATGTAGCAACGATCATGGGAGGTACTTAGAGTTTACTGAATGTGGCAGGGGCGGTAGTAGGGGAAGAGTGGTGATCCCGAAAGGGAGGAAACAAAGTGGTTGGCGTGGATTTGGGAAGGAGTTGCAACTGTTGTTGTCACCAGATGATAAGAATGGCAAAGGGCTCCAGCAAGTACCCAGGCAAAGCAGAAGTGGAGGTGACTGGGTGGAGATGCCTTGGCACACTAGTGATTTGGTCCTGGGCAACAAAGGTATACTTACGTATGCTGGAGTTGTTGGCGCCAGGAAATCGGTGAAGACACTAGACTCTGGGCCGGTGGTATCGCCGGTCTTGGACTCGGACCGAGGTTCAGGCGTGGAGTTGGAAACGGAAACTTCTCAATCAATTCCGAAAACATCGGCCGAATCTAAGATACGCCAACCGTTACGTTTCTTTCCAAATCACAATCCTCCAAGCCAACACCTCAAATTGGGGAAAGGATTGATAATCCATATCTCTGAGCATGAGAAACGGCGGGTAACGTGGAGCTCCAAGGCAGAGAATGAAATTGAAAAGCAATCACGTGTAGTATCACGTGAAAAATGGGTGCCCAAAGTCAACCCAGTGGAAAACAATGGGCTGGTGGGGGACATTCACTTAGTGGGCTCCATGGATAGGCCCACGTTTGAGGTAGGAGAGCCATCTGGGTTTATGGAAGTTGGGCCAAAGGCTGGGCCTGTTTTAATTACTCATTAGGGCCAAACCCATGTGCCAATTCGGGTAGAGACCCAACCCGAGGTGTTTAACCCAGGACAGATGGGGACAGCATTGCCTCGAGTGGGTGACGATGGCCACACAATGATCCAGCAGCTGGATAGTGCTCGGGACGAGGTCGCATCACTTTGGGGGTGGTTCTTCCAGTTAGCCGATGGCCGACGACTGGAGTTACCGAATTTTTTTTACCACGGTGGTCTTGGGGGGATGTCGCACCACCATGGGTTATACCCGAGAGCATCGAACCAACTCCACCGATGGTTAATGGGCTCTCCGATGGTGGGGTTGTGGGAAGGACACCGGAATCTACTGGCTCTCAACTCGAGTCATCTGGATTAGAGCTGGTTGCGGTGCAGATGGCAGAGCCGATGGTGATTTAGCCAATTTCTATGGTTTGCCCTCTTCTCGATGCTCCTTCCACGACGGAGATACCAAAAGTTGGGTTTTACCAAAACCCTCCATCTGATTGGGTGATGAGCCAGATGAAAGCATTTAGGAAATTGGTTGGGGCATCCTATGAGGGCTACGAGGAAGAGGTCATCTCTCTCCTCCAAAAAATTGAGATACGACGACCACAGTCGAAGGCTAGAGATCCAAGCAAGCACCGAGGAAGTCAATCAGCTAGCAGGGGTCTGCGAGAACTGTGGGGTTTGGTGAGTTCAATCAATTATGATTTCAAGGTAACTGACAGTCATAGAAATACTAGGGAAAGGGTAATGATGTTGTCATTATGAATTTAAACATTGTATCTTGGAATGTTCGTGGTTTGAATGACAAAGACAAGTGTCTTCGTGTGCGTAATCTGATCAGAATAAGGAAGGTTGACCATCATTTGTCTTCAAGAAACCAAATTGGCAGTCATCACTCGCAGGGTGATTCAATCCTTATGGGGCAACCAACATGTCGATTGGATCAGCATGGGTTCAAATGGAGCTGCTGGGGGTATCTTTTTGATGTAGGACAAGAGGGTTGTAGAGAAGGTGAATGAAGCGGCTGGCTATTATTCGCTGTCTTGCAAGTTCAGGAATGTCCTAGATCAATTTGAATGGAGCTTCTCAGGAGTCTATGGTCCTAATTTGGATAGTGAGAAAGGTATTCTTTGGGAGGAATTGGCAGGTTTGGTAAGCTGGTGGGATGCTCCTTGCTGTATAGGGGGTGACTTTAACGTGGTTTGGTTCCCTAGTGAAAAATCAGGTTTGGTGTCTTTTAATTCTGCTATGCATGAGTTTAATGACTTCATTTCTGAATGTGGGTTGCTGGATATTCCGTTGGAAGGTGGGTTGTTCACATGGTCTAATAATCGGGATGTTCCAGCAATGTCCAAGATTGATAGATTTTTGTTTTCTCTGGCCTGGGCTGATCATTTCGGTCTTGTCAACCAGATTCGGGTACCTCAGCTGCTTTCTAACCATGTTCCTGTTCGGTTGGATTGTGGTCGAATAGATGGTGGGAAAAGCCCTTTTCGGTTTGAGAACATGTGGCTTAAGGTGGATGGTTTTGTAGATCGGGTTAAGGGTTGGTGGGACTCGTACTCTTTCCCAGGCTCTCCAAGCCATACTTTAGCCAGTAAGTTGAAAGCTTTAAAGATGGATTTAAAGAAGTGGAATGTTAATGAGTTTGGCAATATCCATTTCAAACATCAGAAGCTGCTTCATTCTTTGCATGAGTTGGAGTCTTTGGGGGAAAGAAGGGTTTTATCTGAAGAAGAGAAAAATGAGAGAATTCGCTTGATCAGTGACTTGGAGACGAATATGTATTTAGATGAGATATGTTGGCGGCAAAAGTCTCGGGTGAAATGGTTAAAGGAGGGTGATAAAAATACCAAGTATTTTCATACGGTAGCCAATTCCCATAGACGGCGCAACTCTATTCGCCAGTTATCCATAAATGGCATTCTCTCTACTGATCAAGAGGCTATCAAGGCTGAGATTTCAGGTTTTTATCGAAAATTATACATTGAGGATACTACATATAGACCGTCTTTGGATGGTTTATCTTTTTCCTCCATATCTCCGGAAGAGGCTTCTTGGTTAGAGAGACTTTTTGAGGAGGAAGAAATAAGCCAGGAGGTGAGAAATATGAATGGGGACAAAGCTCCCGGGCCGGATGGTTTCCCCATGTCATTTTACCATGCTTGCTGGCCTATCTTGAGGGGGGATGTGTTGTTTGTTTTTTCTGAATTCTATGAGTATGGCTCATTTGTCCACAGTATGAATGCTACCTTCTTATTGCTTATTTCGAAAAAGGTTAGTGCTGTTGAGGTTAAGGATTTCCGGCCTATAAGTTTGGTGGGTAGCGTGTACAAAATCTTGGCGAAGGTGCTAGCTAACCGGTTGAGCGTGGTACTAGCTGCGGTTATTTCCCCCTCTCAGAATGCATTCATTCAAGGCCGCCAAATTACAGATTGGGTGTTAGTGGCGAATGAATGTCTTGATTCCAGGTTGAAGGATGGTAACCCTGGGGTAATTTGTAAGTTGGATGTGGAAAAGACCTATGATCATGTGAATTGGAGTTTTCTCCTATACCTGTTGGAAAGGTGTGGTTTTTCTCTGAAGTGGCGTAGGTGGATCCATTATTGCATATCCACAGTTCGTTTCTCAATTCTTATAAATGGTAGCCCGGAAGGTTTTTTTGGGAGTTCTCGTGGTCTTCGTCAAGGAGATTCTCTTTCCCCTCTTCTGTTTGTTATTGTTATGGAGGCTTTAAGTAGAATGATGAATAAAGCGGTGGAGGGTGGTTTTCTATTGAGCTTCCAGGTGGGTTCTAGGGATCAGTCTATGGTGCATGTGTCTCACCTGTTGTTTGCGGATGATACTCTGATTTTTTCTGATGCAAATCCAGCTCATATTTTTAATCTTCGGGTCTTATTCACATGGTTTGAGGCTATTTCTGGTTTGAAGATTAATTTCAACAAGTCTGAAATGGCTCCAGTGGGTAATGTTCCTGACTTGGGTAATTTGGCGGATATTTTGAGATGCAAAACAGTCTAGCTGCCTATAAACTACTTGGGTCTTCCTTTGGGAGCTAAGGCTAAGTCCAAGGCTATTTGGGATCCTATTTTGGAGAAGATGGAACGAAAGTTGGTTGGTTGGCAACGTATGTATCTCTCCAAGGGGGGTCGGGTTACTTTGATCAAGAGCACTCTCTCGAGCCTCCCAACATATTATCTCTCTCTTTTTCCTATTCCTTCGTCGGTGGCCCTTCGTATTGATAAAATTCAGAGGGACTTTTTGTGGGGTGGAATAGGCAATGGGAAAAGGTTCCATTTGATTAATTGGCACCAGGTTTGTCAACCTCTCAAATTTGGTGGTCTTGGATTTCGGAATATTAGAATCTTCAATCAAGCCTTGTTGGGCAAATGGTTATGGAGATATGGGACTAAGACGGATGCGTTTTGGAGGAGTATTATCTTTTCTAAATATGGAGATTCGCAGGGGGGTTGGATCACTAGGGAGGTTCATGGGCCTAATGGGGTCAGCCTTTGGAAGCATATTAGGAAAGATTGGGGGCGTTTTGCTAGGCATGTATATGTTGAGGTGGGGGATGGGGTCAAGACCAGATTCTGGACTGATAGTTGGTGTGGGTAGGGTAGTCTTAAGGATGGTTATCCGGAACTATACCGTATAGCAAGGAATAAGGAGGCGCTTGTTAAGGACCATATGCAATACCATAATGAGAAAGTGCCTTGGGATTTTAATTTCACCCGTCGTGCTCAAGATTGGGAGTTAGATGCTGTAGCTTCTTTCTTGGAGTTGCTGTCTTCGAGCTCAGTCAAAGGATATGGGGAGGATAGGCTATGTTGGAGAGGGTCTTCCAAGGAGGGTTTCAAGGTGAGGAGTTATTACAAGTACCTTTCATCTAGTGCTGGTATAGCAGTTCCTTGGAAGGGGATTTGGCAGACTAATGCTCCTCCGTGTGTGGCTTTCTATGTTTGGGTTGCTGCAATGGGGCGTATTCTAACCACTGATAATTTGAGGAGACGACATGTCATGGTGCTTGATTGGTGTTGCATGTGTAAGGAGAATGGCGAATCTATCTCTCATTTATTATTGCATTGCTTGGCTGCTATGGAGATTTGGTACTTCATGTTCAGTATCTTTGGCATTCAATGGGTGATGCCAGGTGGGGTGATTGCTTTGTTATCTTGCTAGGGAGACAGTTGCCATAGCACCAGAATTAGGAAGGTGTGGGACATGGTTCCCCCTTGTGTGTTTTGGTATATCTGGTGGGAAAGAAACTCTAGAAGTTTCGAGGGAAAGGAAAGAAATCTGATGGAAGTTAAAGGAACGGTCCTTCGAACCTTGCTGGACTGGTCTAAGGCTGCTGGAATAGTTTCTTCTTCTTTTGTTTTAGAGTTTTTAGGCTTCTGTATTGCTTGAGTGGTTTTTCTATTTTGTACACTTCCTGTGTACCTTTCTTTTTCTCTTTTGCAATAAAATTTCTTATTTACTGATAAAAAAAAAAGCCTATTTTCGAAGTGGGGTCTTCTAGTGGATATAAGGAGTGTGGGCCTCACGAGTTGGATACGGATGGGTCTCAACTAATGGATTCGGGTCACCCACTTCAGGAAGGATCTACGAAGGAAGAGAACACTCTAGAGCTCCTCGGCACTGCTGCTTCTCTCAAGAGCACAGCGTTGGAGCTCAGGAGCACGGCGTCCCCTCTGGTGGAATGGGTCGACGTCGACGGGGCTTGCCAGTGGTCGCGGTGGGGGCTCGCCGGCGTAAATTTCAAGGTACGCCTCTCTACGATTCTGCTACCGCTTCCGTTTCCATTTTTTTCTTGTCTTCAACTCGAAAGGGAGGGGATCGAGGCCTGGTTGGTGGGGTTGGCTGGTGGCACAGGGATTGGGTGTGGTGCCTGGGTTGAGAATGGGAGGGGTATGGGTTTGGGTAATGAAGTCATGTGTGGAGGCCGGAGTGGTGGGGTGGGTTTGGGTGTTGATGAGGGAGGGTGAAATGGTGCCGTGACACGGATAGATGTTGAGGGACAGAATTTGGAAAGGGGTGGGGCATCGCCACAATCCCCACAACGAGTGGATGCTTGGGCTATAGTTGATCATAGTGGTGATGAAATTCTTGAGGTTTCTCCGTTATGTATGGTTTCTGGGTTGCTTGAGGAGGGCAAGAACAAAACAGTGGATCCTTCTGAATGGGTTATGGATTGAATGAAAAAATTTAGCAAATTTATGAAGGTGGACATTACTGATCATGAGGAGGAAGCGATGTGTCTCTTTACAGCAATTGAAGCGAGATGGAAGGCAAAGGGAGGGTTCTCTAAAGTTTCAAAAAAACCAGCTGGATCAGTGAAAAAAGGGCTACAGGAGTTGAAGAATTTGGCATCCTCAGTTAATTATGACTCGCGTAAGAGTGGTGAAGGCAAAAGTGGAGTGGCAGAAAGGGCTTTGAGTGTTTTACAATGAATTTACGCATTATATCATGGAATGTTAGAGGTTTGAATAATAGGGAGAAACGTAGGCGGATTCATAATTCATTGCGCATGTGGAAAGGAGATGTGGTTTGTCTCCAGGAGACTAAGATGGAGTCTATTAGTACAGGGGTGGTTCGAAGCATTTGGGGAAGCCCGTTTGTTGGTTGGGAGTTCCAAGTTTCTGAGGGGGCTTCTGGTGGTATGTTGTTAATGTGGGATAAAAGGGTGGTGGAGCAGCTTGATGTTGCTAAGGGGGAATTTACTTTGTCTTGTAAATTTAAATGTGTGGAGGATGAGTTGGAGTGGATGTATTCAGGGGCCTATGGTCCTCATAGAGACTCAGACAGGAGGTTGCTTTGGGAAGAATTGGCGGGTATTGGGAGCTGGTGGTCTCTCCCATGGTGTATTGGGGGAGATTTTAATGTTGTGAGATTTCCTAGTGAGCAGAGGGCAGGTGGAGGCATATCTTCGGCTATGTGGGACTTCTCCGATTTCATCTCAGAGCAGGGCCTTCTAGATTTACCTCTAGTTGGGGGTCGTTTCACTTGGTCTTCTAATCAAGAAAATCCTGCTATGTCTCGTTTGGACAGATTTTTGGTGTCTCCGGATTGGGATACTCAGTTCTCTACGGCTGTCCAAAGCCTCCTTCTGCGAACTCTCTCGGACCATTCTCCAATTCTGTTAGATTGTGGCCCTGATCGGGGTAGTAAATCTCCTTTTAGGTTTGAGAACATGTGGTTGAGATCAGAAGGCTTCGTGGAGCGAGTAAAACATTACTGGGATTCCTACTTATTTGAAGGGTCTCCAAGTCATATTTTGTCTTAAAAGCTTATGGCTTTGAAGGCTGATTTGAAACAATGGAATAAGGATGTTTTTGGTGATGTTGGGGTCCGTAAGGGTGAGTTGATGAGGGAGATTCAGCAGTTGGATGTGTTGGAGGAGTCCCGATCTTTATCGGTTGAGGAAATGACCTATCGTGAGGATCGCCATGGTGAGCTTCATAAAGTCATGGACTTGGATGAGATTAGTTGGCGTCAAAAGCCTCGTGTTCTATGGCTTAAGGAAGGGGATAGGAATACGAAGTTCTTCCATCGTATGGCTAACTCCCATCGGCGGAGTAATTTCATTGGGTGTTTGAATATTGAGGAGACAGTGACGTCGGATCCTAAGGAGGTGGAGGAAGGTATAGTTCAGTATTATAAGCAGCTCTACTGTGAATCTACTCTGTGGCGCCCAACTTTGAATAGTCTCCCTTTCAAGACCCTGGTGAGTGAGGAGGCGAACAGCTTGGTACTCTCGTTTGGAGAGGATGAAGTGTTGGAAGCTGTCCGGTGCATGTCTGGAGATAAGGCACCGGGGCCGGACA
Source organism: Fagus sylvatica (assembly GCA_907173295.1). Classification (NCBI taxonomy): domain Eukaryota; kingdom Viridiplantae; phylum Streptophyta; class Magnoliopsida; order Fagales; family Fagaceae; genus Fagus; species Fagus sylvatica. The sequence continues at coordinate 39,275,666 of OU015768.1, read as the reverse complement.
GGTTTACTATGGCCTTTTACCAGGCTTGTTGGGATGTGGTTAAAATGGATGTGATGAGGGTCATGCATTATTTTCATCAATATGGTACTTTTGCTAAGAGCTTGAATGCAATGTTTGTGGTCCTGATTCCTAAAAAGGCAGGGGCTATTGAGATTAAGGATTTTAGACCTATTAGTCTAGTGGGGAGCATATACAAAATTATTTCAAAGGTTTTGGCGAACCGGTTGAAGGGAGTGTTGGGGGGTCTTCTATCCCAATCTCAAAATGCTTTTATCCAGGGTAGATAGATTTTGGACTCCGTGTTGATTGCTAGTGAGTGTGTGGACAGTAGGGTGAGGGATGGGACTCCTGGAGTTTTGTGCAAGCTAGATCTCTAGAAGGCATATGACCATGTAAACTGGGATTTCCTGTTAGCTCTGTTGCATAGATGTGGGTTTCCGGAGACTTGGAGGAAGTGGATTCATTTTTGTATCTCCACAGTTCGCTTTTCCATTATGGTTAATGGGAGTTCTTGTGGCTTCTTTGAGAGCACGCATGGCTTGCGCCAAGGGGATCCTTTATCTCCCTTGCTTTTTGTTGTTGTGATGGAAGCTCTGAATAAGTTGTTAATGAAGGCTGAAGAGGGTCATTTCTTGAGGGGCTTTGAGGTTCAGGGGAGGAACAATAATCCGTTGATGATCTCCAATCTTTTGTTTGCAGATGACACCATGATTTTTTGTGATGCTGATATAGAGCAGGTTGGGTACTTGAAATGTACCCTACTTTGTTTTGAAGCAGTGTCCGGGTTAAGGGTGAATCTTGGCAAGTCCGAAATGGTCCCTATTAGGAATGTTCCCAATATTCAGGAGTTAGCTGGAATGTTGGAATGTAGAATATCTGCTTTGCCTATGAATTATTTGGGTCTTCCACTAGGTGCCCGGTATAAGTCTAAAGCCCTTTGGGATCCGGTGTTGGAGAAGATGGGGCGGAAATTGGCAGGGTGGAAGAAGCTTTATCTCTCGAAGGGTGCTCGTCTCACTTTGATTAAGAGTACGGTCTCTAGCTTCCCTGTTTATTTCCTCTCTTTATTTCCTATCCCGGCTAATGTTAATCACCGGATAGAGAGGTTGCAACGTGAGTTCCTTTGGGGTGGTATGGGGGATGCTCCTAAGTTCCCTTTGGTTAACTGGAAGACAGTCTGCCAACCTGTTTATTGTGGAGGCTTGGGTATTAAAAACCATGCTGTCTTGAATCAAGCTCTATTAGGTAAGTGGTTGTGACGCTTTATGGTGGAGCATGATTCTTTATGGAAGCAGGTAATAGATACAAAATATGGATATGAGACAGGGAGTTGGAGTCCGGGGATTGCTAATGGTCCTTATGGTATGTCTTTGTGGAAACACATTAGACAGGGGTGGGATTGTTTATCTTCTCACCTTAAGTTTGTTTTGGGTTGTGGTTCACGCGTCCGATTCTGGTTGGATATTTGGTGTGGGGAGGTTACGCTCAGAAGGGCTTTTCCGTTGCTTTTCCGAATTGCCCAAAGTAGAGAGGCTCGGGTTGCTGACTACCTGTGTTGGCAGAATGGGGTTCCTCACTGGGATGTCCGTTTTACTAGGTTGTTACATGATTGGGAAGTGGAACCTTTCCAGGCTATGATTGGCTTGTTATACTCTGTTAAGGTTCATCAATATTAAGAGGATCGGGTGTGCTGGGGTCCCTCTAGAAGTGGTTGTTTTGAGGTGAAATCATATTATCAGATTTTATCCTTGAATACTCATTTGGGGTTTCCTTGGAAAAAGTATTTGGAAGGTGGGAGCTCCTCCCCCTATAGCCTTCTTCGTATGGACAGCAACTTATGGGAAGATTCTCACTATGGACAATCTGCGAAAATGTCGTCTTTGCATTGTGGATTGGTGTTGTATGTGTAAGCATAGTGGGGAATCTCCCAATCATTTACTCCTTCATTGTGAGACTGCCCAGAGTCTATGGTCCATGGTGTTTTGCCTTTTTGGGGTCGTTTGGGTGATGCCTGGGAGTGTTGTGGAGGTAATGGCTAGTTGGATGGGGTCGTTCCGTAAATCCAGCCATGCGGATGTGTGGGGTGCTGCTCCGTTATGTGTTATGTGGGTCCTTTGGCGTGAGAGGAATTTACGAGTATTTGAACGGCAAGAGAGGATGGTGTTGGAGCTAAAGCTGGTCCTATTGCGTACTCTTTTTGATTGGCTGCACTGTAGTAGTAGTTATAGTCCTTCCTATTTTGAGGAGTTCTTAGATTCTTGTACTTTGTTGTAAATTTTCTTCCTTTTAGCACACAGCCTGTGTGCTTGGGGTTGTTTTTCCTTTCTTTAATAAAACTTTCTTATTACTGATCAAAAAAATATATATATGGTCTTCAAATTTTTGGAAAACAAGACAACATAAAACAAACAACTAAAGAGCTTCTACTTCCATTTTTCCTCATACCTCTCTCATGAAAGTAACAAACTTTTCTTCAAAAGATGGCTTTCTAAATTACCATGGATAGGCATGCTTCCAATTTAAACACTCACCTCAACTAGATGAAGATTTCAACTTAGCAGTACTGGATTTTTCAATTTTCTTTCCATTACAAAGAAATACCAATAGACATACATATCCAAATACATTTCTTATTATTGATAAACTACACACACAACCAATGTATTTTCTAAACACACACACACACATATATATATACGCATACAAATAACCATAATTTTTCTCTGTAAACTGAAACACAAAGATTTTTCCCGAAACTAAAGGCAAAAAAAAAACAAGTAACAGTTTTATATTTCATTTCGGTTTGTTCTACTTAATTTGTTTCAGCATTCAAACAAAGTCTCATTTTCCTTTAACTTTCCCCCAAAGTTTCTAAGCAACCAAACAACAAAAAATACAGAAAAATCACACATCAATCATTCCCACTCCAGAGTACATTAAACATCAATAAATAAATAAAACCACAAATAGATTAAATCAATTAGAGAAAACAAATAAACCCTAACATTATAAGTCTATAACATACAACAGATTCTTCTTTAAACAAACAAACAAAACAAAACAAGCACAAATACAAGAGATTGAGAGAGAGAGAGAGAGAGAGAGAGAGAATCAAAGCAAAAACTAACGGCAACCCAAAAACAAAATCAAAGCAAAAATCACAATCACAATCCAAACAACAACCAAGACCCACAACAATTTCACAAACGCAAAAACAAACCCACCAACTGCAAAAAATCAACTTTCAGAAAATGAGAGAGAAATTTCTTTACCTGATTTCCAGTGGTCACCGGAGTAGCCGAGCGAGCGAGTGAGATTCCAGTGGTCACCAAAGTAAAGAGGCGTGCCGTAAAGTGCTCCCCTCTGGAGCGAACGAGCGAGCGAGAGGAAGAGAGGGAGTTGCGACGGGGAAGAGAGGGAGTTGCGACAGAGAGAGAGGGAGGGAGAAGGAGCTATGCAGAGTAGAGAGACCGAGAGAGTAAGAGAGAGAAAGAGTTTTGAGAGTTTTGAGGCGGGGAGATATTTTTCTTGTGGGAGTTGTGATTTTAAGTGGAACTTGTGAGTTTTGAGGTTTTGAGAGTTTTGAGGTGGGGAGATATTTTTCTTGTGGGAGTTGTGATTTTAAGTGGAACTTGTCTCTAGAAGAAACAAGTTCCAAACTGGAACTTGTCTCTTCTAGAGACAAGTTCCAATCTATAATCTATAATCTATAATATAAATTAAAACCTGGACCTGGAGCAGAGAGAAAGTGTTTGCCCTCTTTCAAACACTGCCACATCAGAATCCCTGCACCCACAAAAGTCTAATTATTTCTCTGTCCACTCTCTCTCTATTTCACGTTTTTCTCTCTGCTTCACGTCTGTCTCTCTCCCTCTGTTACACTCTGCTTCACGTCTGTCTCTCTCCCCCTGTTATGGGTGCGCCTCTCTCTCTCTCCCTCGCCCCCTCATCTTCAGCCGTTAACCCTTCTTCTATTTAATTATTTCTCACCCATGTTCTCCACTCTCTCTACTTCACGTCTCTTTCTCTCCCTCTGTTTCAGGTGCGCCTCTCTCTCTCCCTTGCAGGTATTTACAATACTGTCGAACTGAATGCCACCCACATTTATCAGAATCTGCATCCACATTGCTATAGAATAATTACGTCAAAATCAGACAGGTATTTATGCAGTTCTAACTCATCTTAGAAAGAGCACTCAGTTCATATTAGTCCATTAGTTCCAAGATAGTGCTAGAAGAAATATTTGATGCAAGAAACATGAGAATAGCTATTTGATCGCTCTGTTCCTGAATTCCTCGGGTGGGTCCAGTATCCAAATTGATTTAATTATTGTGATTTAATCTACCATTTTAGTGACAAACAAACTCAATTATACTCATCATTTTTCGTCTCAGTTTTTTCCTTCTTTTTTTTCCCTAAGATTTTTCTTATGGTATTTGTTTATCCACAATTCTACCTCTTTGTGATAGTTTTGATGGGGGTGATTATATATGGCTGTCAAGAACTACCTAACTGTACATTCTAATGTTTATTTCTACTTTTTTTTTTTTTTTTTCTTTCAAGCTTGCCAACTTGGGATAATTGATCATTTGTTCTATTGTAATGTGCTTAATTTGTCTTGGGAGTCATTTTTGGGTTGATTCAAGTTGCAAAACTTTATTTTCATTCAAATTTTGGAATCTGCACACCATATGTTTGACAAAATGTCTCACTCACTGTTTTATGTCAATTTAATGGTTTATGCCTCTTGGTTTTAGTTACCATCTCTCTTGGTTTTAGTTACTGTCTCACTCACTGTTTTATGTCAAAATGTCTCAATCTTTTTCTTTTTCTTTTTTTCATGTGCATTTAGGCTTAGTAGGAGATCAACCTAATAAGAACCTTAACTTAAGACTTAAGAGCCAATCCCAATTCTATGATATTTATAGTAAATAGTATGGGTTAGCTATTCAAAATAATTCCAAATCAAATTAGTATTACCCTCTCTATAAATTAGTATTATCTTCATGAAATTCAAATAAAATTAAGATTTAAAAAAGAAGTGCTTTTGATTGAATTTGTGGGGTTTGTGGTATGGGATTTTGTGTTTGGGTTAAATCAGATTGGGTTTTCTATTTGTGACTTTATGTTGTGTGCTTTC
>OU015768.1:39205962-39270426 GCA_907173295.1 Fagus sylvatica | reverse complement strand
AGTTTCTCTGCATTTGCTTTCTTTTCTAATGCCCTATTCATGAGAAAGACGCTGAGTGTAAGATAAAAAAGGCAATTCGAACAAGAAATTAGCCACTGTGCCTTAATAAATCATACCATCAACAATTTGATAGCTGCCTCAGTGGATCTTAGCTTTCTTTGTTCAAAAGGAGACCCCTTTCCTCATTATTGCCCCATCAGGTTCACTTTCAGAATCACACTCTGTAGTCCGAAGTTTAAGCTCTGTTCAGTTGTCACTGATGTACTACATCTTGTCTTCTCTTTCTCTCTGCTCTTCTATTGCAGAAGAAACTGCAGGTGGCAGAAATCTTTTCCTCTATATAGGGCAATAAATTCTGAATCCCGGGAAAGCAATGTTCCTCCAGTCAGCCGCTACAACATTTTCTTTATTAATATTGAAAAGATGTCTGATTGTCTTATAAGTAAAGAATTTATTAAAAGCACAAAGAGGGTGCAGCCCAAACACAGGAGTTGTACACCAACAATTACGCACAAAAATTACAACAATCAAGCATCTCAATGAAATTTGAAAATGAATAGGGCCTGAAGCTGTCATCCACTCAAATGAGGATTTGAGAAATGAAAGTTTCGAGTCCACAACTGATTTTCGCACCATTCAAAGCTCCTGTTATCTCTCTCCAAATGCATCACATGAGACAGTGAGAGGTTGCCTTCCAGATTTCGATATTCATATGGAAAAAGATGTTATAAATTAAGAATAAAGTTCTGTAAAAATTTCTTAACAAAACAATTTTTTTTTTAAAGATTCTTATTCATCTACATAAACCATAAGAGGAGAGTGTCCATAGTTGATAGTTTGGATATGAATTCTTAAAAAAAAAAATAACCCTGAAGAAGTCTATTTCATTAGAGAAGTTAGAGATGGACTTATCTATCAGATCTATACAAAGTTAAATGTAGTGTGTAATTTCATCTATAGTTCGGGCAAGTATCATTTTGTAAAACGTCAAGGGAGGTTGTGTAATTTATCTTTATCTTTTTCGGATAATCAAAAGATTTTTTTCTTTCTTTTTTTGATAACATATAGAAAACTTCATTCAGAGAGTTGTACATCATAGAGCATACTGTACAACAATTTTCACTGCTATCAAACTCTAATGAGCAACTGATCCCACCTGCCAGAACCAATTGCTGGGTAGTCCAAGGCCATTCACTCCTAATGGGCTAAGCAGTTTATCCTCATGCCCAAGAGGCAAAGTCAAACAGATTTATGTAAATTGCTTTGTCCATTTAAATATATATAGAATCACACACACAAAAAAGAAAAGAAGAAAATGACAAATTCTAAGCATCATGAATATATTTTAGGGCAAATTACATTTTGTCCCCTTAAGTATAGGACCAACTGCAAAGTCTACCCTTTAGTTTAAAACATAGCAGTTTTCCCCCGTAACTTTGCATAATAAACACTTTGCCCCCTCTATTACAATTTTCCGTCAATTTAACCGGAAAAAAATTTATTATTCCAAAGACTATTTTCTATAATTTTTGTCACAACAATGTTTTGGAATAATCAATTATTTTTTATTTTTTTCGTTAAATTGATGGAAAATAGTAACGGAAGAGGCAAAGTGTTCATTATAGAAAGTTAAGGGGACAAACTGCTACATTCTAAACTAAAGAGGGGACTTTTCAATTGCCCTATACTTAAGGGAGAAAAGTGCAATTTGTCCTATATTTTATTTTAGAGGGAAAAAAGATGATGCGTCAAACATAATTGAGGTGGCAGGAACTTAAGAATACGTAAAAGTTTTAGAATATTACCACATCATTACCAACCATCAGCTCTTCAGCCATCATTTTACAATGTACCCCTCTCTTAACCGCAATTGTGGGATCTCACATTTATCCCAGAGCTTGACAATAGAAGCAGCCAATCCTTGGAGACTCCTGTTTGTGCCTGTTAGAAGGAGTGAAGCAAGTAAATTTAGGTTGACCAGATAATAACAGTTGTGTATCAGAAGCCAGACTCACCTAACGCAAAATGGGCATGACAAGGGTCGACCAAGTCTTTTTAAAATGGTCATTCCACCATTTGCTATTATAGGCTTCATACCATAGGGAAGAAGGCGGAAAGGTTTCTTGTATCCAGGAACAATGGCGGGCAGAAGATCAGCATCAACAGGGAGAGAGGCTCATAACCCCACCAATCAGTAAATCGTGGGCCCAACCCCTCTAACAACTGATCAGCTTCTTCTGCAAGTTGTGCCTCACCTAACAGTTGAAACCGTACTCTATTTGGCATACCAAATTACCAACACCTTGTACTATTTTTGGTTGAGATATTTTTTTGGTTGGACTTGTTGCAGCAGATTTTACACCTATCATGCTGGATGAGCAGCTCTCCGTTTTATTATGTCCTCCATCATCAATGCACGCATTTAGTAAAGCATCAGTCAAGGTGTCATTTGTCAAAAGACAAAAAATAAGGGTACTTATAATTGGCCCCCCTATACAACACTATCTTACTTCCAGACCTCCAAACAACCAGACCTCCAGTTTTCCTCTGAAAATGTCAGAACAAAAGTAATTTTAGAAAGCTATACCAGATGGATAATAGTAAGTAAATGCCAAACCTCATCCTCTAATGACTACTTGTGGATATCAGGAATCTAAGTTAAGCGATTATTGCACATCAGGCTCAGTAATGCAAGCTGACATTCAAATAGGTAAATCAAAACATTACCTAAGGTTTGCAATTCGAGATAGTGCTAAAATTGTAGTCAAGGTTAGGCATGTTTGTATATGGGTGATTAAAATTTGAATTTTTTTTATTGATTAGGTTTTACATAATCTGTTCATTGCCAAATCAAATAGCCAAAATTAATTGGAAAGTCCGAGCTTTTGTTTGGAAGAACAATATGAAGCAAGATCAAGTGAATGACGCTGTAGTACTTAGCAGAGATGAAGGAAGATAAGGATCATAAAGCAAATCTGAGAAAACAGACCAATATTGGAAGTTTTTCATGTATGCTTAATGAATGCAAAATTAAATTTATCATGATTACTTATGTTGGGTAACTTTCTGATTTGAAGTTGTAGTCCTTGTTTTCCCATATCAAATCAGCATGTTATTCCTTATAAGTTTTTTACTTATAGCATAGTGTAGACTTGCAGAATTTGGAAGTTAAAATGATTGTGTTGACAGTAAGATCAATTTTACTCTAGGAAAAGTGAGAGCTGAATAACAAACTCAAATTCGATTGTGATTCAAGCATTAGGATTCTAAACAAAAATAAAAACACTCACTGTTCATAAATTCCAAAGAGAAACAAAAGAATTGGGAAGCTAACCTCCAATATTTCATGAGTCCTCTTCATGTTTGACGATCCCTTCCGTGATTCCTCTCTCTTCACTGCCTCCTTCTCCTTCTTCTCCATCACCTTCTTTCTCCTCTCTCTTCGCCCTTTTCTCCTTCTTCTCCATCACCTCGCGCCTCAGGTCGTGGTACCTGGATATGGCCGAACCCGTACCCAGAACCGGAACCGGATTCTCCGGAGTGGACCAGCTCGTATCAAGGGTGCGCCCGACCCGGTGTTTGGGCAATTGATGGGGCAGAGGGATGAAGATTTCTCCGGCATTTGGGCTCGGGTTTGGGCTTGGGTTTTGGGGGTCTTCAGTGAAACCGAGGGAGCGGAGCTTGTGGGCGATGCGTTGGATGGCTGATTTGGGGAGGGATTGAGTGTCGGAGGCGGAGCTCCGAATGAGGAATCGGGTTTTGAGGAGAGGTGTGGGTGAGGGAAAGAAGGTGAAGGAGCAAGGGTGATTGGTGTGTGAGAGGGTTAGAAGGGAGTGAGGAGGTGGTTTAAGGATGAATGTGCGTTAACATGAAGATGGATAGATGAACACGAGAGAGTGAGTGAAGATGAGAGAGAAGGAGAAGTGGGCTCTGCTAACTGGGTAAGACTTTCTGCGAGGGAAAAGCAAATGGATCAGTTAGGAAGGATTGAGAACAGGTTGCGATTTTAAACGTTTAAAAACCCGTTTTTTATGTTTGACAATTATTTTTTAACACAACAAAGTTTTAACGAGGAAAAAATAAATGGTCTCCTCTTCTCAATTATTGCATTATTTAAAAAAAAAAAACCTTTTATGTTTTACACACAAAGGAGGAAAAAATTATATATTATGTTTTACTTCTTGATGGCTTTTTTCAAAAATTATTTATGAAAAAAAAGACATGTCTTTTCTAAATCTTGTCTCTTCTATAGATGAGTTCAATCTTTCCCTAATACTAACATCACTAATCTATATGAATTGTAGTCTAAGTGGAACTTGTCTATTGAAGAGACAAATTCCGTTGGAAACATAAAAATTTGGAGAGACAAATTCCATTGGAAACTTATATTGTCTTTTGAACATACAAGTTTCACTGGAGACAACCATAAGTTTTTCTTGTTGTTTCACTAACGACATAAAACTACTCTTTTAAAGAGAGAAGTTCCAATAGTATGCCGATTGAAAAACATTGTGATTTAATTGATACTTTGTGACTTTGTGATGTTGACTCTGTAACCACAACATGATTGACAAGTTCCACTTACTTAAAATATGAAACTTTTTTTTTTTCAATAAAAGAGTTTCGGTCTCTAAAGTGGAACATGTCTCCTTGAAGATATGACACTTAAATCTTAGAAAACGTATCCAAAGTTATTTTAACTCAGCAAAACCGCACTACCTAGCTTCTACCAGTCTTCTGCGTCTCCCCTCACCCAATCATGTTTCATCATTTTCAATTTGTATTCATTATCTTCATCTTCATTCATTCAAATCATCTTCTTTACTTCATTGATCTATTGGAAAATCAAGGAATATAAAGCTAAACAACCTAGATTTTGTCAAGTTATTTTCTTAGATTCCGTTGATAATGATATAATCTATATTTTCCTAGATCTGTTTGATAAACTCTATGTATGTGCTATATACTATATTTGTGTGTGTATATATATATATATCATATTTAATGAGTTGTATTCAAGTTAAAATGTGTGTGGGTGTTTGAATGTATAAAAGTCCAAGAACGAAATTCATGTGTAAAAATAAACTTTTTCATAGTTAGGAACGAAAAACGAACTTTTCAAATGGGACGAAAACTGAATTTCATGCAAAGTTTAAGGACGAAAACCCTAATAATTTAATCTAGATTTTTTTATGTAATGGGGTTGTGCTATTTGTGATACATTGATGAGGTTGTGTTATTTGATTTTAATCTTGATATTGTGAGGTGCCCAAAAAATAGTATAGATTTTTTATTTGATTTTTGATATTGTGAGCCACCAAAAGCAAAATGCAAAAAATGCTATATACTAAATTTGATTTAATCGTGTGAAGTGAGGTTTTTTGAAAAAAATGAGATTATAAATTTATAATGGAGTTGTTGTTAATTTGTTATTTATGATATTTTGGTTAATGATATTGTTTTTAATTTTAATATTGCGAGGCACCCAAGATAGATATATCTTTTGCTTAAAAACTGGAAAAATGCTATCGGGTTCAGAGATTTGCAACATACAACGCACTTCCTTGCCAATGCCAAAGTATGAGAACCATGATTATAGTCAGATACACTAAATACATTGAAAAACAACTTGATGCAAATTCTATGCAATACACTTAATGCAGCAAACATGGTCTCCTTCAATCATGAGGTAATGCAAGCCAAATCCACAACAAAGTTAAGAACTAGCATAATGTCCCTCGGACCCTCCTCTTCATTTGCACTCAACTGTAAGGTATCCCCAAAGGCCCAAACATAGTAATCTTTTACATTGAGCTGCCAATAGCTTCCTTCTTTCCATCTCCAGAAAAGAAAAAGAAAAAAGTAACAAATATCCTTGTGCTCAAGAAAGCTTTGATACCGAGTAACATCCGACAAATGGATGCAAATTACATTAGACCAAATTGCTTGCTAAAAATTAACATACCTAGATAAAATTTGTTTCGCTGCCAGCTGCTTCAAGAAAGTAGAATGCCCATAAAAGCGATATATGGTGGAATTCCTTACCAACAATCAAAATCCTCTTGATCTGATCCTTCCTATAGTTAATAAGAACTTCAATAAGCATACTTGACCACATAGTCCCAACCATTCTCTTGTGATTTAAACCAAAAGACTTTGAAATAGATAGAGAGAAAAAATTATAATTATGAACCATAAAATCTCAGCGAGACTGAAACTTCCGGAAAAACGACTTACAAAACCAATACTATATATTAAGCATTGATCCTTAGAGGAAGAAACACAAGAATACACCAAAAAGTTTACATCTCAAACTTAAATTTTAGTGTCACCTACGAAACTAACACTTGTAAAACACTGCAACAATATTAAATAAAGAAATATATGTTACTAACAAAAAGCTATGATATTACCAATAAATGGCCACACGGATGACTTGGGTTGAAATTTCGCATCAAAATTTGAACTACTAATAATCACTAGATGAGAAAATGATTAAAAGTATGAAAATTACCTTATTTTGTAGAGTGAAAAGTCATCGTGGTCCTGATAAAATTGAAGGCAACAATGAAGTAGCACTAGCAACATACACTTCCTGATTATCAACTCCATATCCCATGTTTGGTAAAGGTGGATTCCAAAAGAAATAATCTTGGTCAGATTCAACATTCTCAACATCCTCCAATACCTTAACCACCATGGACATGGAAGGCCTCTTTGTGTAATCAATTTGCAAACACCGTGCTGCAACCCTCATCATATTCACAACTTCTGCTCCATGCAATTGCATATCTTCATTGTAATTATCAACCAGATCCAACAATCGGTCCTCTTCAATTTTTTTCTTGAAAAGATGAAGTAGGTGCATTGCTTCCTCTGGCTGAGAGAGATCAAAATTTCTCCTTCCACATAATATCTCCAAGAGTACTACTCCAAAGCTATAGACATCTACTTTTTCTGTAATTACTAAACTCACCCATTCTGGAGCCATATAGCCAGGAGTCCCTCTCATGTTTGTCACAATTTGGCTTTGATCACGGTCAACTAGTTTAGACAACCCAAAATCAGAGACTTTTGCATTGAAATTCTCATCTAAAAGGATGTTTTGGGGTTTTATATCCAAGTGAACTATCTTTTGCCTGCATTCCTCATGCAAATAAGTTAGCCCCCTTGCTATGTCAAGGATGATCTTCTTTCTATGTTGCCAATCAAGCAAAATCTCAGGATTTTTGTGAAACACCCATCTATCTAAAGACCCATTAGACATGTACTCATACACAAGAAGCCTATGAGATTTCTCAGCGCAAAAACCAATTAGTCTCACCAAGTTGAAATGATGAATGCTGCCAATTGTCTCAACTTCAGCTAAAAATGATTTCTTGATTTGACTTAAACCATCAAGACGCTTCACAGCAACTTCTGTGCCATCAATTAAAGTCCCTTCAAAAACTGTGCCAAATCCACCTGCACCAAGTTCCTTACTGAAATTTTCTGTCATGGCTTGCAAATCATCATAAGAATATCTTGTGGGCATTCCTGGTACATGATCCAAATAATACTCCTCACCTTTGTCAACATTTTCTTTCTTCCAAAATAGAAAAACGAAGATTCCAATTAAAAGAAACATAACAAAGAAAGATGTGATGCTGGATCCCAATATTATTTCAAAAGGATGTTTCTTCTTTTCATCATGTGTTAGCTGTAGAGGAGGAGCTGCACTTGGGACATTCTGCACCTTTATGTATACTTTAAGTTCAGTAGTATCTTTTTTATCATCGGCTATCAGTGAATAAATTTGGGATTGTAAATAGCAATTCCCCACATGGTTGCTCGAATTATAAATAACAGCTTTGCACGAACAATCTTTTAAGCAAGCCTGTTTACAACTCTCTAAATTTATATGTCGGTGATCTGGATCGAAAGTTGGGGGGTATTTTCTAAAGGGAAAGTATGTGATGTTCTCGAGCTCTAAAAGAACGTGATTTTGGGAAGCTTCACAAGACAAGGGAGTAACCAAAGAGCATCCACGGTCAGGCTGCCTGTCTTTGATTTGCTGAAAATAGTTCATCCCATTTTTGGCCGCAGGACAATTACACTGGCCGTTTGTACAAATACTATAATTGCCACAAACCGTAGGATAGCCACAGGAACCAATAAATCGTGTTAAAAAATCATGCACTTCATACCAGAACATATAATACACTCTCAAGTGCCCGTCAGGCCCAAATCTCATATACCGATATGAGAAGAATGTTAAAGAAAAAGAAGGAATTAATATGCTAAGAGATGGGGATTCTGATGGCTCGTGAACTTGGAAGAAAGCTAAGCTTCCATTCTGAAATTGAGCATAACTGATATTATATGGAAAATAATAAGAATAATAGCATTGGGGAGGATTAGAATTGATATAAGCAAACAACCCTTGGCTGTTGAGAAAGAGCGAAAATAATCCTCCTTTACTCGTCAGGTTCTGCCCTGCCACCAACTTTTGCCCAACAATCAATGTGTCTGTTGGGTGATCAAAAGACTGCCAAATTGTAACATTCTTTTCATCCAAGAGCATGAGGTTGCACATGTTGGTTAAGTTTACGCCAGCCACAGATTTGTTTCCGATGTTTGTCGACCATGCCATAGTTCCATCAGCATCGCGTAACACCAAACCTCTTTCGGAAGTGAGCTGCAAAGCCGCATTAACAATAATCGGAGGGTTAGCAGACCATACTACTTCTGGACCTCTAGATTTCGAAATATTGCCTTCTTCATAATGAAGACTGAAAATGGCAAAGAGAGAACTATTGCACGTTTGATTACAGAAGAAGCCACAACCACAAACATAGTCATTGAATTCATCGGAGAATCCACTGGCAAGTATGATTCTCACAAATGATCCATCGTCGAATTTCACAGAATTGGGAGCAGTAAGACTGTTGGTCCATGAAACAGAAGAGTTTACAGGCAGATAACCACCGGGCAGGGCTGTCACTAAGATGGGAAGGGGTGTTAGAAAAAGAGGAAGGTAAAGAAGAACACCACACCAAAAGCAGCTTATACCCATGGTATGCAACATGTTACAGTGCTAGAAGAAAGAAAGACAAAGTGGACAAGGAAATTAAGGGGATGGAGTGAGTAGCATAACTAAAGAATTCATTCTGGCGGAAAAACGTTAATGATAAACTGCAACGATTTGACGAGAATAGTTAATGTAATTTCATCGATCCTTCCCTGGTTGACTTGTTGACCTACAAAATCAACTTTTTTGGTCCACAAGCAGCATGAGCTTAATTATTTCCGCACCATTTTTGGAGTTATCTCTCACAACTACTCACCATTTTTGGAGTTAATAATTCCTATTGGCTGCTTCAAACCTGGAGCAATCAACTTTTTGTAGTCCACAAGCGGCAAGAATTTAGCATCCCTCTCACGTGGGTGGACCCAAAAGTTACATTAAAAGGTTATATTGATCGAACCATAGTTTAATTTCTGTAGGGCCTTAAGGCTTCTCTCTGTTTGGAATTTGGATAGTCCATTTTTAAAATAATTTAATTTCTTTGTATAAGCTATTAGCAGCAATAATATTCTTGCGTTAATTACATTAAAAGGTTAAGTGATATTGGACGTGTCTTTGGTATATCTTGTAGTTTGAATTTGATTAAGATGCAATCAATATCTATCTTTGTTAGCTTACCTAATTTTCAAGCTGGTTTATAACTTCAGCTCATGCCTTCTCTGTATATGGGGAAAGGCCTAACAAGACCAACTGGACATTAATAAATGTTAACTTCCAAATTTTTTTTAAGAATATTTTCTGTTGATTTATCACCATGAAGGTGGTTTACCCCTTAAATTAAATTATATATGTCAATTACTCGTTGGACCATGTTGAAGTTTATCATAGCTTATGCTGACAGACTGTGTTCTTTATGTACTTATGTCATCTATATATTGAATAAGCTGATTTGTTGGTCTAAAATCTAAATACTCGTACTAGTTTAGTACTTTCCCTTGAATTGTTGGTTTGATTGGACTATATCCTTGATTCTATCCTCCTGCCTTCAGTGTTCATGGAAACATTGGAAAAATGCATTAAAAATGTATGTGAGCTTGATGTAGTGTTCAGATATATAGTAAGATTTGTATCTCTTTGAAGTACTTGAATTAAATTTATCATCTCTGTTCTTGAGATATATGAAATTCTTAAGACAAATGCTATGCATATTTTCTGATTATGGATTTGACAAACAATATCTCATCTGTCAACTTAGGACCAAGCTTTTTAGAAGATTGGATATTTGATGTAATCATTGTGCTTCTAAGGATGTAGCTGGAAAAATTCTCATCGGATTTTTAAGTATTTTTATTGGTAGAACTCCACTGAGAGTTTGTCTTGTTTGAGGCTTTGAGCTCCACATAAATAAATTTGGAAATCAGTCGTTTCCTTTCTAAGTTGACTAGTCACTAAACCAAGAAGTTGATGATTTCTTGTTGTAAATTTATTGTTTATAGTGATTTAGAAGTGGGGGTCGAAGGCTTGTGCACTTGTCTCACATTGGAAATATACAAAGTCTTGCAGGTGTTTATAAGGTGGTACACACACCAACACTTTAAAAGAATAAGGTGGACCTATGGACATGTGGCTCTACTATTCGCATATGCGCGTGCAACATAACCCATTTAAGTGTCGCAGTGGAATCTCTAGCCTGAAATACTAATGTTATACTGAGATGCTGAATCTCAATCATGCCAGAAAAATGGGGCTTCTATATTACTAGCAAGAGGTTGCCTTCGAAGGGCCAATATTTATTATGTGATTTAAATCATTAGCTTAAAAGTATTTGATACTCACAATGAGCCAAACAGAGTTGGATTCTGATTGAATCAGCAAATTAATTATTATTCATACCATTGCTTCTTCTTTTTCTTTTTTTTGTTAGTCTTATATTTCCCAAAATTAAATATGTGCAAATCTCCAATGGACTAGGCTGTTTTTGTTTCCTCTCTTATGGGCAACTATTTGAGATGAGATGCTTTATGGAGGCGAATATTTGGTAACATTGAGGAGTACGATAAGAAATATGGTTTCAACTACTATTAAAGTGAGAGTCTTGTCCCACATTGACCAAGTATTCTTGGGTTGTGCAATTTATAAGCCATGGGTAATCCTCATCTCTCAAAGCGTCTTTTGAGATTGAGTTAGGCCCATTGGACTTTAACATGGTATCAGAGTCACCCCACGTGGGGCACATTAAAGTGAGAGTCTTGTCCCACATTGACCAAGTATTCTTGGATTGTGCAATTTATAAGCCATGGGTAATCCTTATCTCTCAAATTGATTTCTAAGCTTAAAGAAGAAAGGCCATTGGATATGAGTTTAGATTGAATGCCTTTGAGAAATGATTGATCAAGACTGCACGCCCACTGTGCTGAGTTAGAAAAACGTACACTAGATGGCAAAACACACAGAAGAACTGTTGGTCCATGAAGTAGAAGAGTTTACAGTCAGATAATACTGTGATAGAAGAAAGAAAGGAAAAGTGGACAAGGAAATTAAGGGGGAGGGATGGAATGACTAAATAATTTCTTCGGGTAGAAATGTTAACGATCAATTTCATTTTTAAATTCTGATTTTGATTCAGTCTTACGCATTAGATATAAGAATGTAAGCAATTTCTTACTTTCTTAGACGCGGAGTCTATTTTTGGTCCGGTAAATTTTTTGATTATGATGGAATCAATATCTACCTTTGTGCAAAGAATACAGATCCAAACACTCAAGGTTAAAAAAACAAAAATTGAATACAACTTCAAAGACCATCCACATATATTATTTAAAAAGTCACATGAACTATATAACTATAGAATTCCTTTTTTGGATAAACATTAATGATCAGCTTGTGGTTGACTGCAACGACTTTACTAGAATAGTTAATGTAATTTCATCGATCCTTCCCTGGTTGACTCGTTGACCTACAAAATAAACTTCTGTCCACAAGCAGCAAGAGCTTATCCGCACCATTTTTGGAGTAATCTCTCACAACCACAACATTTTTTTCTGAATAATTCCTATTGGCTGCTTCAAACCTGGAGCAATCAACTTTTTGTAGTCCACAAGCAGCAAGAATTTAGCATCCCTCTCACGTGGGTGGACCCAAAAGTTACATTAAAAGGTTATATTGATTGAACCATAGTTTAATTTCTGTAGGGCCTTGAGGCTTCTCTCTGTTTGGAATTTGGATAGTCCATTTTCAAAATAATTTAATTTCTTTGTATAAGCTATTAGCAGCAATAATATGCTTGCCTTAATTACATTAAAAGGTTAAGTGATATTGGACGTGTCTTTGGTATATCTTGTAGTTTGAATTTGATTAAGATGCAGTCAATTACTCGTTGGGCCATGTTGAAGTTATCATAGCTTATGCTTACAGACTGTTCTTTATGTATGTCATCTATATATTGAATAAGCTGATTTGTTGGTCTAATATCTAAATACTCGTACTAGTTTAGTAGTTTCCCTTGAGTTGTTGGTTTGATTGGACTATATCCTTGATTCTATCCTCCTGCCTTCAGTGTCCGTGGAAATATTGGAAAAATGCATTTAAAATGTATGCGAGCTTGACGTAGTGTTCAGATACATAGCAGGGTTTATATCTTTTTGAAGTACTTGAACTAAATATGTCTCTGTTCTTGAGAAATATGAAATTCTTGAGACAAAAGCTATGCAGATTTTCTGATTATGGATTTGACAAACAATATATTATCTGTCTTAGGACCAAGCTTTTTAGAAGATTGGATATTTGATGAAATCACTGTGCTTCTAAGGATGTAGTTGGAAAAATTCTCATCGTATTTTAAGTATTTTTATTGGTAGGACTCCACAGACTGTTTGTCTTGTTTAAGCTCCACCATTATTTATGTTTGCTTAGAAAATAGTAAATAAATTTGGAAATCAGTTGTTTCCTTTCTAAGTTGACTAATCACTAAACCAAGAAGTTGATGATTTCTTGTTGTAAATTTATTGTTTATAGTGATAATAGAAGTGGGGGTTGAAGGCTTGTGTACTTGTCCCACATTGGAAACATACAATGAGCCAAACTGAGTTGGATTCTGATTGAATCAGCAAATTTATTGTTATTCATACCATTGCTTCTTTTTCTTTTTTTGTTAGTATTATATTTCCCAAAATTAAATATGTGCAAAATCTCCAATGGACTAGGCTGTTTTTGTTTCCTCTCTTATGGGCAACTATTCGAGATGAGATGCTTTATGGAGGCCAATATTTGGTAACATTGAGGAGTACAATAAGAAATATGGTTTCAACTACAAGGTAGATATTGATTCGCATTCGAATATTCGATCATTAATGGGTTTTCTAAGAAATATGGTTTCAACTACAAGGTAAATTTATTGTTTATAGTGATACCATATTAAAGTCCAATGGGCCTAACTCAATCTCAAAAGACACCTTGGAGAGAAATATAATTGAGAGATAGAGAGAGAGAAGAGAATATAGAAGCTAGGGTTTTCACGTGGTTCGGCTATGTGAACCTACGTCCACAGGATGTAACCCAACGGGCTACATCTTTATTAATACTCTCTTTGTGTTATGTTTTGGATGATTACAATGTGTTGTGAGGTATCCTATTTATACATAGGACTACTAACACAACTTTCCAATCTAACCTATGTGGGATTCCTTAACAAAAGGCCATTGGATATAAGTTTAGATTGAATGCCTTTGAGAAATGATTGATCAAGACTTCACGCCCACTGTGCTGAGTTAAAAAACGTACGCTAGATGGCAAAACTCACAGAAGAACTGTTGGTCCATGGAGTAGAAGAGTTTACAGTCAGATAACTGCTAGGCAGGGCTGTGATTAAGATGGGAAAAGGAGTTAGAAAAAGCGCAAGGAAATTAAGGGGGATGAATGGAATGACTAACTAAATAATTTCTTCGGGTAGAAATGTTAATGATCAATTTCATTGATCCTTCCGTGGTTGACTGGTTGACCTACAAAATCAATTTCTGTCCACAAGCAGCAGGAGCTTATCCGCATCTTTTTTGGAGGTTCTCTCACACACACCACACGACATTTTTGTGAATAATTCCCATGGCTGCATCAAACAGCGATGGATCTCACTATTTCTTTTTTCTTTTTTCTTTTTTTTATTCACTTTTAAATTCTGATTTTGATTCAGTCTTACGCATTAGATATGAGAATGTAAGCAATTTCTTACTTTCTTAGACGCCGAGTCTATTTTTGGTCCGGTATTTTTGGTCCGGTAATTTTTTGATTATGATGGAATCAATATCTACCTTTGTGCAAAGAACACAAATCCGAACACTCAAGATTAAAAAATTAAATTAAATTAAATACAACTTCAAAAACCATCAACATATATTATTTAAAACAAGTCACCTGACCTATATAACTATAGAATTCCTTTTTTCGGAAAAACGTTAATGATCAGCTTGTGGTCGACTGCAACGACTTTACTAGAATAGTTAATGTAATTTCATCGATCCTTCCCTGGTTGACTCGTTGACCTACAAAATAAACTTCTGTCCACAAGCAGCAAGAGCTTATCCGCACCATTTTTGGAGTTATCTCTCACAACCACACAACATTTTTTTTCTGAATAATTCCTATTGGCTGGTTCAAACCTGGACCCCATCTCATA
Source organism: Fagus sylvatica (assembly GCA_907173295.1). NCBI lineage: Eukaryota > Viridiplantae > Streptophyta > Magnoliopsida > Fagales > Fagaceae > Fagus > Fagus sylvatica. Next base: position 39,255,751 of record OU015768.1, on the reverse strand, counting down.
TTTATTTCATGTCTAACATAAAGAAAATGAGGTCTCATATGAATAATTCGTCCTTACCTGGTTGACTTGTTGACCTACAAAATCAACTTTTTTGGTCCACAAGCAGCATGAGCTTAATTATTTCCGCACCATTTTTGGAGTTATCTCTAACAACCACATGTAGAGCATCTAAATCTAATGATAATGGAAAATATAAAAGAGATTGAGAGAGAGAGGAAGAGAATGGAGGCTAGGCTTTTCAAGTGATTCGGTTATGTGAGCCTACGTCCACAGGATGTAGTCTATGGGCTACATCTTTATTAATATTCTTTCTTTGATATTTTTGGATAATTACAATGTGTTGTGAAGTGTCCTATTTATACATAGGATTACTAACACAACTCTCCTATCTAACCTATGTGGGATTCCTTAACATTCCCCCTCAAACTCAAGGTGTAATTTTTAATGAAACCTTTAAGTTTGTTTACAAAAGAATAGCTCAAATATCTTGGCTCAACTCAGCTTGGCTCGTATCTCGGATCGATGGCTCAGATCTCAGCTCAGAGGCTTGGTGGCTTGGATTTTGGCTTGAAGTAGATCTCGGCTTGGCTTGGTCGGATCATGGCTCGATGGCTCGGATCGCGGCTTAGTGGCTCAGAGGCTTGGATCTTAAAATGGTCTTGGCTCGGGATCTCAGCTCAGTGGCTCGATCTCAGCTCATGAAAATAGAATAAAAAGAGTATATCCCACATTTTTTTTTTTTTGAATTTTCGAATTTTGAAATTCGAAATTTGATTTTCTTTTTTTAAATATTGCAAATAAAATAACAGACATAGAAAGGAAAATAAAAGGATTTTTTTTTTCTCCCTGGTCTCTGCCAGTTTTTTTTTTTTGGGTCTGCTGACGTCAGCAGTAAGCTGTAGCGACCTAGGGCTGACATCAGCATGGACAGAATGGAAGCCGGAGCGTGCCGCGCATGTGGCGCGTGGATCTTGCTGCCAGAAAACTGGGTGGCGCATGGGAGCGTCCACCGTTGGATTTGGCCGATTTTTCTGGATTTCGATAGATCGGTGGTCAATATATCTATCTGAAGTGCTTGATTCTTGATTCGGTGACTGGAGACGGAAGATCTGAGACATGGTGGTTCCGACGGTGCTGGTGGCGCGTGAGCGAAGATCTAAAACTTTTTCCGGCGCGTGGAGGCGCGTTGATGCTCGGAATGGACTCCGGCTTATGTCATTTGACCGATCTCGGGATGAGCTACTGATCTGTGGAATCAGATTTCCAGAAAAATGAGATTTGTGGTGAGGTACTTTGGATGGGATTTTTTTTTTTTGAAATGCGGAAGTGGAAGGATCGAGTTGGAATCGTTTTCCAGAAAGCTCTGAAGATATGGCTCTGATACCATGAGAAATTACCCATTCGATTATCCCAAAAGCTTAAGCTTTTTTTGGATTAAGAAAGATATGAATTATTTGTGAATTTAGTCATCATTTAACCAAGAAGGATATTCTAACTCTACTCCCCATGAGAAATTACTCATCCCAAAAGTTAAGTATTAAGATATGGTGAATTTACTCATATAACCAAGATCTAACACCCCCCTCACGTGATGGGCTTATGGGCCCCTTAATGAATGGGACCTAACACGTGGGATTTTTAATTTTTTAAATAGAAGGTAGAGTGGAGTCAGGGTTCGAACTTGAGATCACTTGCTCTGATACCATGTAGAACATCCTGAAACCTAATGATAATGGAAAATAATAAAAGAGTGGATAGAGATAGGAAGAGAGTGAATGGAGGCTAGGGTTTTTCAAGTAGGATTCGGCTATGTAAGCCTACGTTTTCCACAGTGATCGGCTATGCCAATGCCTAGTCCACATCTTTATTATATTCTTTGTATACATATAATTTGGATGATTACAATATGTTGTATTTAGGTGTTAATTTATTTATAGTACATAGGAGGTGTCTACTAACACAACTCTCCTATCTAACCTATGTGGGATTCCTTAACACCACACAACATTTTTTTCTGAATAATTCCTAATGGCTGCTTCAAACCTGGAGCAATCAACTTTTTGTAGTCCACAAGCGGCAAGAATTTAGCATCCCTCTCACGTGGGTGGACCCAAAAGTTACATTAAAAGGTTATATTGATTGAACTATAGTTTAATTTCTGTAGTAGGCCTTAAGGCTTCTCTCTGTTCGGAATTTGGATAGTCCATTTTCAAAAAATTTAATTTATTTGTATAAGCTATTAGCAGCAATAATATTCTTGCGTTTATTACATTAAAAGGTTAAGTGATATTGGACGTGTCTTTGGTATATCTTGTAGGTTTGAATTTGATTAAGATGCAATCAACATCCATCTTTGTTAGCTTACCTAATTTTCAAGCTGGTTTATAATTTTCTTCAGCTCATGCTCTTCTCTGTATATGGGGAAAGGCCTTACAAGACCAACTGGACATTAATAAATGTTAACTTCCAAATTTTTTTTAAGAAATTTTTTTGTTGATTTATCACCATGAAGGTGGTTTACCCCTTAAATTAAATAATATATGTCAATTACTCGTTGGACCATGTTGAAATATATGTCAATTATCGTTGGACCATGTTGAGTTTATCTAGCTATGCTTACAGACTCTGTTTTTTATGTATGTATCTATATATTGAATAAGCTGATGTAACAGTGGATAGCTGATTCGTTGGTCTAAATACTCGTACTAGTTTAGTAGTTTCCCTTGAGTTGTTGGTTTGATTGGACTATATCCTTGATTCTATCCTCCTGCCTTCAGTGTCCATGGAAATATAGGAAAAATGCATTAAAAATGTATGCGATCTTGACGTAGTGTTCAGATATATAGCAGGGTTTGTATCTTTTTGAAGTACTTGAACTAAATTTGTCTTTGTTCTTGAGAAATATGAAATTCTTGAGATAAATGCTATGCAGATTTTCTGATTATGGATTTGACAAACAATATCTTATCCGTCTAGGACCAAGCTTTTTAGAAGATTGGATATTTGATGTAATCACCGTGTTTCTAAGGATGTAGTTGGAAAAATTCTCATCGTGTTTTTAACTATTTTTATTAGTAGGACTACATTGACAGTGTGTTTTGTTTGAGCTCCACCATTATTAATGTTTGCTTATAAATTAGAATATAGTTAGTAACTTTGGAAATCAGTCGTTTCCTTCTAAGTTGACTAAACCAAGTTGATGATTTCTTATGGTTCTTAGTGGAACCTCTAGCCTGAAATACTAATGTTATACTGAGATGCTGAACCTCAATCACACCAGAAAAATGGTGGGCTTCTATATTACTTGCTAGAGGTTGCCTTTGAAGGGGCCAATGTTTACTTATTATTATTTAAATCATTAGCTGAAAAGTATTTGCTACGCACAACTTTTGGCCAAGAACCAGCGTGTCGGTTGGGTAATCCCTTCTGGTAGAGACAAAAATGTTAATGGTAACTTCTGGATGACTGCCAACGACTTGACGAGAATTATCAAAGTAATATCATCGATCTTTCCCTGGTTTACTCAACTTCTGTCCACAAGCAGCAAGAGCTTATCCGCACCATTTTTGGAGTTCTCTCTCGCAACCACACAATGTTTTTGTGAATAATTCCGAATGGCTGCATCAAACCTCGACCCCATCTCATATTTATTTCATATCTAACAGAAAGAAAATCAGGGCTCATATTTCTTTCATATCTAAAAATTCTGTGGAAAATACTTTGGAGTTCCGGAAAATTATATCATACTCTGGGAGTAAATTAAATGCGTACTCCCTCATCTCACAGAAATGGTGGATCCCACCATAAATTTAATTAGCAAGACTCACCACTTCTGTGAGAGGAGGGAGTATGATATAATTATCCTAGAGTCCCACAAAATATTTCGCTATTGCATTTAATCCTATTCACGGATTCTAAAGAAAGATTAACACACATCTAGCTATACTTTGGAGTCCCACTGAATATTTCGCTATTGCATTTAATCCTATTCACGGATTCTAAAGAAAGATTAACAAACAGTTGACTATACTTTAGAGTCCCACTAAATATTTCGCTATTGCATTTAATCCTATTCACGGATTCTATGACTTTATATTAAAAAGAAGAGAAAAAGAGAGGAAAGCTACCCCTCGTAAATACGTCAGTTTCATTCTTGACTGGCGTTTGGGCCCATAACTTATTTTGTAAGTTGAAAAGTCCACACTAGTCGACAAGGAAATTAAGGGGGATGGATGGAATGACTAACTACATAATTTCTTCGGGTAGAAATGTTAATGATCAATTTCATTGATCCTTCCGTGGTTGACTGGTTGACCTAAGCCCTTTTCCTCGGGTATTACAAAATCAATTTCTTCGGGTATTACAAACTCAATTTCTGTCCACAAGCAGCAGGATCTTTTTTTTTGTTAAAACGATAGAGAAAATTGTATTAAGAAAATCACTGCAATACAGCATAGGTCCACCTTTTAAGAGCCAGGCTTACACTTGTAGCCCAAAAGAGGACAAAAACCCTGAGACAGAAATTACACCAGGGAACAAAACTAAACAATGTTGACAAAGAAAAAGCAGACGTAAAAGCAGAGCATCTGCAATTAACGGTGCATCCCAGCAGAAATCAAATGCTGGCCAGACTTGACGATCTGATAGTCTCTGAGAAGCCGTGTGGCCATGTCCAAAGTTTGCTGTGGGGGCAATAATAGGCTCTCATGGATGAACTTATTTCGAGCATACCAGATAGCCCAGCATATGACAGCCCAGAGTTCACGCGTCTCGCACTCCATGTCCTGGAAAAATTGCCGAGCTAGCAAGAAAAAATCAACCTCTGAGGACGGTAATTTTTGGAGCCTTCCTGGACTAAGCGCCCACACACTAACAGCATATGGGCACGCCCAAAGAGCGTGAGTAGTGGTCTCGCTTGCGCTATTGCAGATTGGGCAGCAAGGATCTTGAAGAATCCGGCGACGACACAAATAGAAACGGGTAGGTAACGCATTTAAGCTTGCTCGCCAAATGTGAAACTTAACTTTATTGGGGATCTTAAGTTTCCACAGGTGCTTCCACATCCTCTGGTTCCGGGTCTTATCCGAACTGCCTACAGCTTCACAGTGTAAATCAGCTCCCACTGCCACCCTATAGGCCGATTTCACTGAAAAAATACCCTGGGGGTCGTGCTTCCAAATTGGATAATCACGTCTTCGGCAATCAGTAAGGACCACCTGTTGAACCCGTTGCACACTGTCCTCATCGAAAACCTTCCTCAGAATTGAGACATCCCAAGAGCCACTCTCGGCATCAATCAGATCTGCCACCCACTGAACCTCCATAGGATTTGAACATTGGTGCAGTGTCGTTTGCCCCCATTCATCCTCCCAAACATGAGCCTGCTGGCCATTCCCTATTTGCCACCTCAGGCCCTTCCTTAGCAATTCCCGTGCGGCAAGTATGCTGCGCCAAATATATGAAGGGTTGGATCCCAATTTGGCCTTCAAAAAGGACACCCCTGGGAAGTATTTGGCCTGAAAACACTTCGCAAATAGAGAACATGGTTGTGACATTAACCTCCACCCCTGCTTCGCCAACAGAGCCATATTGAAACTATGGATATCTCTAAAACCCACCCCACCATCCTCCTTCAAAGAGCACAACCGTCCCCAATTGATCCAGTGAATTTTATTTTCCTCCCTCCTCTGTCCCCACCAATAATTGGAAATCAAGGAGTTTATATCAGCACACCATGTCTTAGGAAGTTTGAAGCAACTCATAGTGTACGTTGGTATAGCCTGAGCAATAGTCTTTATCAAAATTGCACGCCCCGCTTTAGACAGCAATCGCTCTTTCCACCCCTGCAATCGTTGCGCAATCCGCTCCTTCAGATTATTAAAGGTGTGTTGCTTAGACTTGCCCACCATAGCTGGCAAACCCAAGTATTTCTCAAAATTTGCCGTGCCCTGTACTCCCCAAAGCTGCTGAATAGCACACCTGACTGATTCTGGTGTATTTTTACTGAAGAACAGTGCTGTTTTTTCCTTATTCACCATCTGACCCGAAGCTCTCTCATATTGGGCCAACACCTCCATGAGACGATTACATTCTGCCTCTGTTGCTTGGCAGAATAATAGACTGTCATCCGCGAATAGTAAATGTGAAATCTTTGGGCCATTCCGACACATTGAAACTCCATGAATTTGTTGTTCTCTCTCTGCTCGACACAGTAACGCTGAAAGACCTTCAGCACACAACAAGAATAGATAAGGTGATAATGGGTCACCTTGGCGGATGCCTCGAGTAGGTTTGATGTAACCTGTAGGTTCACCATTTAGTAACACTGAATATGACGTTGTTTGAACACAGGTCATTAGAAGGCGGATCCAACGACTTGCAAAGCCCATACGCTCCATCACGCTTTCCAGAAAGGCCCACTCCACCCTATCATAGGCTTTACTCATATCTAACTTGAGAGCCACATGAGAGATTTTCCCTTTTCGTCTAGTTCTTAAACAATGCATCAATTCAAAAGCAACATTGATATTGTCTGTAATCTGACGCCCCGGAACAAAGGCACTTTGGGACTCGGAAATTATTTTTGGAAGCACATGTTTTAGTCTATTAGCTAAGGCTTTGGAAAGGATTTTGTAAACCACATTAGATAGACTAATGGGTCTATAATCCGAAACTAGCTGTGGATTTTTCTTCTTTGGGATCAGTACCAGATGCGAGTGATTAAGCTTTTGGAGCATGTGTCCTGAATTTACTACGGACAAAATAGCCGTTACCACATCCTGACCAACAATATGCCAATACTTTTGGAAGAAAAAACTGGACATACCGTCGGGACCCGGAGCTTTTGATGGGTGCATCTGAAAGGTAGCCTGTTGGATCTCCAAAGCGGTAAACTGTGATAGGAGTTGGCGATTCATTACTGCCGTTACCACACTAGGAATGCATCTAACTGTGTTCTCCACCTCAGACACAGTGGATGCGGAGAAAATATCTTCAAAATATTGCACCACCAATGCCCCCACGCGGGTCTCCTCCTCACACCATACACCATTGCTATCTAGCAAACCTTTCATCATATTTTTGCCCCGGCGTTGTTTGGCCTTTTGATGAAAATACCGTGTATTCTTGTCCCCAGCAGCAAGCCATACCTCTCTAGAACGTTGACGCCAATGTAGTTCATCCTGATGGAGAAGCATGTTGACTTCATCCCGAAGGATTTTGATCTGGTGGTTATGCCTACCCCCATGATTATCGGTATGTAAAGCTTCCAAAGCTTCTAGCTTATGATTGACCTGCAAGGAGTTTACTTCAAAAACCTCCCGGCTCCAATCAATGAGAGCCATACGACATCGAGAAATCTTCTGACACAGCTGGAACATCGGGCTTCCCACACTCACCGGCTGTCTCCACGACTCCTGAATAAGCTTCTCACAATCCGGGTTGGTGGCCCATTTTTCTTCAAAGCGCCGTACAAACTTCTTTATTCGACTAGGGCTAGTACCTGCAACTATGGAGACCACGAGGGCCAAGTGATCTGAAACTGAACCTGGAATATGTGATACGGAGTACCTGGGAAAAAGATCCAGCCAAGGAGCCGTGGCCAGGGCTCTATCCAACCGTCCTTGAATATTGGCGCTTGCATCCCGGTTGTTAGTCCATGTGTAGCTTGCACCTTGAAAGCCCAAATCAACAAAATTACAAATATTCACTGCCTCTTGAAACTCCATAATTTGGCGAAGAGAACGCTCCCGGCCTCCATATTTCTCATTCACCGTCAATATTTCATTAAAGTCACCTAAACAACACCATGGTAACACATCAAGCCTGCTCAAGTGCTTGAGAAGAGCCCATGACTCTCTGCGACGGTGTTGTTCCGGTCGTCCATAAAAGCCAGTCAGTCGCCAACACTTGGCCTGTTTTGAATCAACATGTGCATCTATGTGATGCTGAGAATAATTTTGAATAACCACTTCAGCGTCTGCCTTCCAAAGAAGTGCCAAACCGCCACTTCTTCCCAAGCTAGGAACTGTAAAAGTATTATCAAAACCAAGTTTTACTCGAATTACTTCCATTCTACCTGCATCAAGTTTTGTTTCCATCAAAAACAAAACCTCAGGACCTTTCTTCTTCACCATATGGTGAAGGGCACGAACTGCTTCAGGGTTCCCAAGCCCCTGGCAGTTCCAGCTTAAGAGAATCATTGTTTCCGGCGGGGCTGAATGTCAGCCACCGCCGTTACACAATACTCCAAAGAGGTGCCCATCACTTTATCACCTTTCGCTTTCTTGCTCCCTGTCTCCCCATTATCCTCGCCCAACAAAATCGCCTCATTATTACGTTTAGATCCCGTAATATGTAAAACTGGTACGTCATAAAGTATTGATTTTTTCCTTCCAGCAGATCTTTTCCAAGTAGAGCTTGGTGGTTTATTCTGGGACTTAGGCGAAGATGTCGTAGTAGAATCCATGTCAACTATATCATTAAGAGGCCCACTGATTGTGGACACCAACACATTCTGCCCCTTACTAGTTTTTTCCAAAAGTGCCCCACCATTCACATGATAACCATACTCACTATTTTCTTCCACAATTGTCCCCCCATGTGCATGATTACCATACTTACTATTTTCTTCCAACATTGCCCCACCATTCACGTGATAACCATACTCACTAGTTTCTTCCAAAATTGTCCCCCCATGTGCATGATGACCATACTTACTATTTTCTTCAAACATTGCCCCACCATTCACGTGATGATCATAACGCATGCATGCATTACTTTGACTTGCCAAAATAGACTCCTTGATTTGCTCCTTATGAGTTGACAAATCCCGAACCGTGTCTGGCGCTTGTATAGGACCAGAAGTCAAATAATCCTTTTCCTTTTCCAGAACACGAATCCTCACCGGTGGCTCCTTACGCACCGTTGTTTTTTCCGACCACCCCCTAGCCGGTGTTGTGCCTTGCTCCGATGGCGTTTCTTGATTCCCTTTATTCGAGGTCAAAAGCATGAGGGAATTTTCGACCAAAACGTTCCGTCTCACCTCTCATCCATGCTCCATATGGTTGATTGGCCGGTGATAATGAACCATGAGATCGGAGCCATAGCTCGCAATCTTTTTCTCCGTGTGTAATCAAACCACACCAGTAACAGAAGTTGGTGAGGCGTTCGTACTTAAAGGAGACCCAGTGATCCTTGTTCCCACCCACACCTATCTTTCTTCCCCGACACAGGGGTTGTTGAATGTCCAGAGTAACACGTATCCTCATATAATTCCCTTTGGATCGACCTTCATCAATAGCTTCTGCCTGTTCCACCACCCCTACAGTTCTTCCAATCGCCTCACTGGCTTCCTTCTTCATCAGCTTCACAGGTAGATCGTGTATTTGGACCCAAAATGACATATGAGTAAAAGAAGCTTTCGAGAAAGGGATGCTGGCATCCATCCTAGTAAGGATGATCAAATGCTTATCAAAGGACCATGGTCCAGTGACAATAACCCTCTCCGCATCAGCATCATTCTGAAACACGAACATTGCTGTGTTGTTCCCCATATCTCGAGCCTTTAGGTCTCTCCCTGCTCGCCATAATGGTTTCAATGCACGAAGCACTGAATCCATGTTAATAATCCGTGGTGTGAGGAACCTCGCCGCCAAGATAGTCCCTACATCGTCCTCTTCAGGGTCCAGAATAACCCGTTGATCTTCCTTGTCCGTGAGGGAGAGATTCTGCCATTGCCCCGTCAGGTCCTCCATCTCAGTTTGGCACCAAAGTCATAGGATTCAAGGAACACGTAGTAAACAAGCCGTAGAGATCTTCTACAGAGGGGGAGCACTCAGAGAAACAGATTGTACTTATGACAAAACTTATTCTACTGGCGGCTTAGAGGTATAAAACCCTAGAGCCATGCCAGAGAAACTGTAGCAGCAGGATCTTATCCGCATCATTTTTGGAGGTTCTCTCACACACACAGCACAACATTTTTGTGAATAATTCCCATGGCTGCATCAAACAGCGATGGATCTCACTATTTCATTTTCTTTTTCTTTTTTTATTCACTTTTAAATTTTGATTTTGATTCAGTCTTACGCATTAGATATGAGAATGTAAGCAATTTCTTGCTCTCTTAGACGCCGAGTTTATTTTTGGTCCGATATATTTTTTGATTATGATGAAATCAATATTTATCTTTGTGCAAAGAACACTGACCTGAATACTCAAGGTTTTTTTTTTTTTTAGGAAAAAAGTTGCCTAATTTTAAAATTGCCAAAAAACAATTTTGAGAAACACTATTTTGATGTTCTATAATTGATAATCTTAAAAATTAATTTTCTGAAAAGAGTTTTTAACAACATATTAATTAGTCTATTTGTACGGGTTCTTAATGAAAACAGATAACTTAAAAAAAAAAACCAAAATATACGAAACATCCCCAAAGCCAGGCTTGTAACATGTTAGGCTCAACATTTATGGCATCCATTAAATTCACTAGTGCACATACGCAATTTTTTAATCCTGGATCCCGTCTCATATTTATTTCATATCTAACATCTAAAAGAAAATTCTACGCGGAAATATATAAGTTGAAATGTCCACACCGGTTCACTACAAAAAATGTGAGTTGTAAGGGCGGTTTTTGTAGAGGCGGTTTAATAAAACGCCTCTACAGACATCTATTCAGGCGGTTTTATTGACCGCCTCTATACTTTTTAATATGTAGAGGCGGTTTTATTAAACCACCTCAATACTATTATTAAATTGAGGCAGTTTTAGTGTTATTAGTTTGAATCCCTAAATTTTCTTTTAACCGTTTCTCATTTTACCTGAATCTCTCTCTCTCTCTCTCTCTCCTTTCTCATTTTACCTAATTCTCTCTCAGTTCCCTCTCTCTCTCTTGCTCCACCGTCGTCGCTCCAGCTCTCATGAAAATTTCTATAGGACTTGGATTTTGGATTATGTGATTTCTCTGTTTGTTTTTTGAAATAGAGAGGGACTATTTCAAGGTGAGGATTTTCAATTGGGTTTTGTTGTTTGTATTGTGTTTTTCTAATCTCTAAGACGTTTTCAATTGCTTTTTTTCTTTTTAGCCGTCAATACAGAGCTATGGAAAAGGCTTTTTCACTTTTTATTTTCATTTTTTTCCCCAACTCGCTCCAGATGCTTAAACTTTGCGTCCATGGTTGTCACTTATCAATTGCCTCTTTTTGTCTTTCACTATATTTTTTTAATCCTGATTTTAATGAATAATTGTACCTAATTTTAAATCTACATGCTTATTTTACCTATCTTTTTCACTCGCAGATTTCCAAGCAGGTCCCAGGCATTGCTCTATCAATTGAAAGCAGCCATATTCACACTTTCTCTTGCACCGAGGCATTGCTCATCATTTGTTGCAAAGTATGTAGCAAGCTTGATCAAGAATCAATTATTGTGTTCAAGGCAGTAAGGTCAGACTCCTTTCTTGCTAACTTTTTGAATTTTAATAGTTTGTTTTAGTATTGATCATCCCATTATGTTTAAATGTCTATTAAAATGATTTAAAATTTATTTTTTAGCATTATAACAACTCTGTTTTCTTTACCATATTTATATGTACCCTAATAATCAATAAAATATGCTTTCACCATGATTAAGAATCACTAGTCAGCACCTCTATAAATTATAGAATCACTAGTCACCATGATTAAGAATATTGTTTGTCAAAGATTTAAAGCTTTTTCTCACAAGCCAATGTTTGTGTAACGTTGAGTTTGTAATGGGCATTGATATTTGTGTGTGTGTGTGTTTGCTGAGTTTGAAGCATCCTACGTGTTCGATAAAATGTCTTATTGACCTGCATTTTATTGTTGTTATGCTTTTTATGTCCCCAAATATGAGGCTTTGGAGTGCAATTAGTAGGGTCTAAATTTTTGCTGAATTATTCAATTAGTTGCAATTGATGTCATCTGAGCTAGACTTACTTTTAGCAGATAAGCTTTGTGTTTGCAAATATTCTTCTATTTATGGATGTTTATTTGCCTAAGAACAGGGTGGTGCTGACAAGCTGTTTCTTGCAAATTGAAGAGTTTAGGCCACGATCCTATCTGGTCAGAATCTATTATTTTAGTAAGTTTGATCTTTAGAATATTTGCTTGGTTTGAGTAGATTGATCTTTCAAAATGTACAAAAATTTTAAAATCTTAGATCTGGGTTGCTGGTATGTACCTCTCTTTGCTTTCACTTTCCTTCACTTTTTGTTTTTTGGTTTTTTGCTTTACATTAATCCATTTTTTCCCTTCGATTTCAATGTCGGCATCAAGCTTTTTTCTAAGCTTCTATTGAAATATGCTACGTGGGATGATTTCTGAATTACAATTTAAATTTGGGTTTGGGTTGACAGTTGGAGAATAGATTTGATATTCTTTAATTTTATGAGCTAATGCTTGCTGGCAACTTGGCAAAATTTCTCTTGATTCTGCCTTCCATATAAAATAAATAGGCATGTTTGTAAATACTAGGAATTATCTTCCTGTATCACATACACATCAATGCTACTAGACCCACATCACATACACAACCATATCCTCGGGTGTTGAGGAAAATGTTTGAGGCTTTTATATTTCCATGGACAAGTTTGTTCCCACCACTTTGTGTGTGGACATAAGCAATGCCTCTTGCTGCACCAATTGCAATTCTTAGCCGAGTCTCCCAGTCTAATGGAGTCCGACCCTCCTCCCCTCTTTTACCTGCAATGTTGGAGATGCATTAGAATCTTTGCAACAAGCAAAATCTGAGTATTGAGAACAATACATATTCTGACCCACAAAAAAAGAAAGAAAAAGAGTAACACACACATATCTATGGAGGGAGAGCATTGGCGAACACATGATTTGCCACAGAATGAAACTTATTCTGGAGTTTTAAGGGCTAGGATACATTTTATGCAATCTCATTACTGGTCATCATGCCAAAACCTTAGAAGATAAAGATGTATGGTGTGGATAGCTCAATCCCAAACTTGAACTGAAATTTAACCTCTGAAAAATTTGCAAGGATAATTAAAGTGCAAAGGTACTTCTTAAATTTGACCGACTGTAAAAGAATTGACAGCTTCATGTAATTCTACCTTATGTTTCCTTTCTGATCTGATGTTCATAACCCACATACCGGCTATTAGAACAGCTGAATTTTCATAGTTTTCATATGATATCCTACTTTAACCAAGAAACTTCCACTAAAAGCAGCCAGACTATGGACTAACAATTATTTATGTTTAAGCTTATATGCAAAAAAGCTAGTAATTAATAAATTCCGCCTATAACATAAGTCCTGTTTTTATCTCAACCCATATTTAAGATCAGGCTTTAGTGCAACAAGTAGGAAGCAGTCCACAGGAAAGTAACACCACAACATTAAATTTAATGATGTATCACAATTTCCATTACTCCAGCTATATAAATTTTCCACTTTGGCAGAGGGAGGGAGGAAAGGTTTAACATACCATGTACCATTGCAGACACGCTCCCTTGATCAAAGTAATCATAAATCCTAGTATCTAGTAGCATTTATGTTTAAGCTTATATGCAAAAAAACTAGTAATTAATCCCAGTATCCTGAAATTATATTAGTTGTGGGTCTTTATTTTTGTTGTAGCTTAAGATAATCAACACGTGTGCCAAGGGATTAGCCATGCTAATATGCCTACAAATTATAGCATGTGATTAAACAATTAGGCATTTGTGTAAATACTAGTTAGTTAGAGGGCTATTAGTTAGCTACTGCCTAGCTGGCAGTTAGTTAGCCAACTTTTTAGGCCATCTTGGCCTTTGTAGGTTAAGGCATTACCTACTGCTTAGGTTATAACTAATTACTGGATCATGCTTGTACAAATAGGGTACCAGGGTTCTAAGTTCTAACTTGAGAGGCTTATGAGAGAGCAAAGAAGAAAATACAAAGAACTATCCTTTTTTTTTTTTTAATAATTGCAAAATATGAACAACAAGAACGTGGTTGACCTAAGTTGATTGATTATAATATCTTTTGTTTTCTAAACTCTTAAGATTGTTAAAAGACTATCAAAATTTTAGGTAGATTCATTAGATTAAACATATGCCAAATATAACAGGTCTATGGTCTATACACTTATATTTAAAGCTTATGTTTAATTAATTAATTTCTATTTTTTTAATTTGTTCATATGAAATTAAACTTCCAACTTTGAATTTCATTGTGGTTTTCAAATTCTCTTCTATATTATTCTAGTTCAGAGTAGATTGGTGAGTTATATGACTTTCTATATCAACTGGTACTTCTTATTTTGCATTTGATTATTTTGATTATTTCTATATCAATTGATGAGTTATATGGCTTTCTATATCAACTTGTAATTTACTGTTTTTCTCTTAATATACTCCTTTTGATTGTGTGATTTCATTATTGATTTTTGCAGGCCACTATATAGGGTGATTGGGTTTGAAAACTCTTTTTCTCAGGTAATTTTATCTTATAGTTGTTACTTAAAAGTACTTAGTAGAAATTGTTAGTTGTGGTTGGTTGTTGAATTGGAGCAAGCAGGTGGCTTGCATGGCGTTATAAGGTGGTTTTAGTTGATATTGGAGTGTTGATTGCTCTATGTATATTTGTTTAATTATAAGGCAGGTTTAATTATATAAGACCACCTAGATACAATATATCATATCACATGTGATTCCTTAAAATTATGCTTTGAAACATAACCCTTAGTGTGTCGGTACATGTGAATTTGACTATGTCGATACATTGGACGATTTTGTTTGAATAACCCTTAATGTGTGCATTCATTAAATTATGTTGTAGGTATTCTATAGCAATGGATAAAAGTTGGATGAATAAGAGTAGGATCTCTAGAGAATATTTTAATGGAGTTCAAGAATTGGAAGTTGCTGGATTTTTATGTTTATGTGTGGGTTTGCTTATGGATTTGATATTCTTCTTGATTCATGAGTATATGTGTGACCATGGAAGCTGCTCTGTTTCTGTTTTCTGCAGTGAGCAGAAAGTTGTATGAAATTCTAGGATTTTTGTAGAAAGTAATTTGGGAAACGGTTTGTTGAAGATTGATTTATTATATGTCTAGTATAAGTGTTTAAAATCTCACTTGAAAATATGGTTATTTGAATACCTTTTGAGAATTTATAAGAAAATCCTACAAATCTGTCAAATGGACAGTGTCTGTGTTTGTAGTGATTAAATATTCATAGTAATTTATATATGTGGAATCTGGATACAAAAGATGAATATAATGAAATTTAACACACAGGGCTTGAGTTTAGAATCAATAATTATAGTATTTGGATTGATATTGAAAGAGTTATTAATTTTCTTATGAGACACTAAATCTGTCAGGACAGATTCGTATTTACCATATGACGAGAATTTTAATAAATTCTAGAAATGTTATCTTGATCTGAATTTTCTGTGGTAGCTTGTACATATATATGAGTTCATCCCTGTTAAATTTCAAGTTACTTTGATAACTTTAAGTGTTCCAAATAAAATTTATAAAATGACTGATCTACAGAAATCTGCTTAATGTTAAGCTGAAAATACTGGAACTTTGGGGAATTAATTATTGAATTTGATTCATTGATTTGAGTTGTAATTTGGTGTGAGTATTGTTTGGCATGTATACTACTTGGGTGAATTTTATTATGCCTTGGTTTTGTTATTTGAAACCCAAATGAAAAGTATGAACTATGTAACCTTTGTTTGTTCTAATGTTTTCTGATTTAATTTTTTTACTCTGATTATATTGAGTTAAAATTATTCTATAGATATGATTTAGTTCCTAAATTGATGTTAATTTAAATCCTCTGCATTTTCATTTTATGTAGGTTGTCATTTTCGTCACTCACTTTTATCGGTAGTACAAAGGTATAATCCTCTACATTTTCATTGAAGAAAACCTTATTATGGCTTTGTGCCATTATTGCCATATTTGTATTGAGTAAATCAGCAATGATGCAAGGAAATATCTTTCTTCCTCTCTTATAGACACATACAACTACGATCTAAAACATATATGCACACATTACAGTGTATACAAGATCAAGTCAGTATTCTATTAGTAGTTTAAGCATTCTTTGCTATGCATTGAGTTACATTAGTTATATAAGTCTTATATTTTTCTCATTCTTACTACCTGTTGCGCAGCTGTTACTTGCACCGGAATTATTTGGTCATGTTATAGCATAGTAATTACTCCGGTAAGTTTAAATATTTAAGATTACCTGACTTTAAATATGTTTGAATTTCAATTGATAGGTCAATTTCATTGTGTTGTACTTTTTTACTATTATAGGAACTTATAAACTCTCTTAATTTGTATGTAGGGCAATGTTGGTGTTCCGGATCAACAATCTCCAATTGGCCAAAGATCATCTGTTGCATCTCATCAATCAGAAAACTTAGGAGAATTCTAATTTTGAGGATTAGTTGTACTAATTAGTTTTTTGAAACATTTATGTTCAAGTGAAATGTTGTACTGAAATTATCAAACATTTGTGTTATACATATATGATGATGGTATTATAGATATTTGTTCTGTTCTAGTTTGGAATTTTGTATCGTGTATTAGGAGAATCAAATCAGTGCAAAAAGCAAATTAAAAAAAAAAAAAAAAAATAAAAAAGAAGAAGAAGATCTATAGAGGCGGTTTGAAAACCGCCTCAATAGACAACTTTCAAAAATAGAGATTTTTTTTTTAATTAATTAATTAATTTATTATTATTTTTTATCTATAGAGGCGGTTATATAACCGCCTCAATAGATAAATCCAGGGCTATTTTTAAACCTATTAGAGGCGGTTTTCAAACCGCCTCTATAGACCATATTACTTATAAAGGTGGTTACATATGATCTCTAGAGGTGGTTTTGAAAACCGCCTCTATAGGTTTTTCTATAGAGGCGGTTTTTGAAAACTGCCTCTATAGAGCATTAATGTCTATTGAGGCAGTACTTATAAAGGCACTTTTGAAATTTTTAGAGGCGGTTTGAAAAC
Organism: Fagus sylvatica; assembly: GCA_907173295.1. Lineage (NCBI taxonomy): Eukaryota > Viridiplantae > Streptophyta > Magnoliopsida > Fagales > Fagaceae > Fagus > Fagus sylvatica. Next base: position 39,238,734 of record OU015768.1, on the reverse strand, counting down.
CGCCTCTATAGAGCATTCATGTCTATTGAGGCGGTTTGATAGTCTATTGAGGCGGTTTTGAGCTTTTCAAAACCGCCTCTATATGCAGATTTTTTTGTAGTGGTTGAGCCTTCAAAATTGAATACAGCTTCAAATTTATTTTCTTCCTCTCAGTATCTGACAATAAGTTAGAACCAAATTAATCAAATACTAGATAATAGCCCGTGCAATACAATGGACAAGTTGTCAAAATGTTTTTTTACATTTTTTTTTTTTAATTGGTATGTTTCTAATAGAATATTCTACGTGGAAAATATATAAGATGAAAAGTCTACACCGGTCGAGCCTTCAAAATTGAATATAACTTCAAATTTATTTTCTTCCTCTCAGTACTATCTGACAATAAATTCAGCCAAATTAATCAAATACTAGATAATAACCCATGCAATACAAGGGACAAGTTGTCAAAATGTATTTATTTTTTGGAATTTTTTTTTAATTGGTATCTTTCTACTATACATCGATTTTCATTGAATTAAAATTAATTAAAAATACATAAAAACTTTGTGTGTACTAACAGAGTGTAACTTATAAGTATTATATATTCCCTAAAAAACATTATATCACAATGAAACTAAAGTTAAAATGACAAATTTATGAGTAGTTTAAGGAGACAAATCAATTGTGTACAAATAAAAATCCATTTATTTATGAGTGATTTATAAAGGAAATAACAATTAAACCACCATTAGTTTGCTTCTTTTTTCCCATTCTATAACTATCACTACATTTTGCAAGGGCTACATTTTATTTTTTTGGTGAATACATTATGTTATTATATAGGTATTTTGATTTTGATTATTATGGAATCAATATTCGAGCTGTTTTATAACTTCAGTTGCAGCATTCTCAGTGAATAGTGCAAGGCGGAGCATGATCAACTCCACACTAATAAATGTTAACTTCCAAAATTTATTTGTCTGTCTCTGTTTTTGAGAAATACGAAATTCTTGAGACAAATGCTTTGCATATTTTTTGTATTATGAATTTGATAAACAATATCTTATATGTCAACTTAACGACCATGCTTTTTAGAAGATTGAATATTTAATGTTGTTGGGACAACAGAAGCATTAATACTATTTGTTGGGACCACAATTTAGTGTTATGTGAATTAAAGAATTCTATAAATATTTTAATCAATTATTATGATATCAATCACACAAGAACACAAAGATTTATGTGGAAAACCTTTTCTCCTTGAAGGAAAAAACCAGGGGACAAATTCCGAATAAATTCACTATTATAAAATTTAATTACAATAGTTCTTCTCAAGTTTATGCCTAACTTGAGGTCTATACCAAAAACAATAATATATTCTCTTAGGGATTAATACACACTCTCCATGGTTGTAGCACCCAATAACTTTCCTTAGAGAAAATCTCAAATATTCTTCTCTTGTGTATGTGACTCAACGGAATAGCAAGGAGAAACGTCGTTCTCCTTTGAATGATAAAACTTTAGAATCACTAAGGGCTCCTTGAATCCACAAGGAAGAGAGAATAATTAAGGGAAAACCACTTTTCTAAAATATTATTAATAAAAAACTGATTTGCCTTGATGGCTACAAACAATATAAATAGTAAAGGATTCTTAGGGCTGCTAGAAGACCCTTAGGAAGACTCTAGAAACCCTAATTTGTGGTAGGCACGAAATTAGGTTAGAAATAAGAAAAATTACCAAAAATGGAAAAAGTGAGTTAATTGCTAAATCAACTCCTACGAGTCCTAGGAAACGTTCCAAAATAGACAGAATCTTATTCTAACTTTTAAAATTGAAAATTACAAGTAAAAAGAAAATTACAATAAAATGGCAAAATCAATTAATTTAAAGGCCTAGATGAAGGAATTCGCCCAAAATCTGATGGTGCTCATGGCCATAGGTGATGAGCCTTGATCCTCTTGTCGATTCCGATTAGCTCGCCAAATTTCACGTAATTCCGTCATTGGCACCAAAATGATTTATACTAGTGCCTTTTTGGATTCTGCTTTCCAAGTTTGCATGTTGATTTGTGATTGTCTCACTGTTCCAGGAAAGCGTGTGCCATCTGTTCTATATCAATATGTCTGTGATACTTCTCTACATTAATCCAAGCGTCACAAATTCTTCTTGATTAGTTTTCCTATTTATAATAAGAATTTGAGGCGCTTTCCCAACAGTAATCACTGTGCTTCTAAATATGTAGTTGGAAAAATTCTCATCGGATATTTTTAGTATTTTTATTGGTAAGACTCCACTGACAGTTTGTTTTGTTTGAACTTCACCATTATTAATGTTTGCTTAGAATATAGTATGTAAATTTGGAAATCATGAGTCGTTTCCATTCTAAGTTGACTCAACCAAGTTGATGATTTCTTATGGTTCTTAGTGGAACCTCTAGCCTAAAATACTATTGTTTATACTGCGATACCGAATCTCCATCATATCATGCCAGAAAAATGTAGGCTTCTGGCTAGAGGTTGTCTTTGACAGGGCTAATGTTTATTTATTATGATTTAAATCATTAGGTAAAAGTATATGGTACGTTGAGCCAAACTGAGTTGGATTCTAATTGAATCAGCAAATGTATTTTATTATTCATACCATTGCATATGTTGTGATTTTTTTCTAGCAAAGAAAATGTTGTGATTGTTGTGTATGTAATTTTCATTATAAAAGGGTCCTATTGTAATATATCATCATCTCAGTATTAGGAACAAAAAAAAAGTATATCATCATCTAAGTGAATGATTTAACAAAAGAAAATCATCTAAGTCACTGAGTGAGTAAGAAAATGTAGTCCAAATGACTCTTATCTCATAGATATAAGCCACAAGGCCGAACCACGTAAACCCTCGAGTTTTCTCTCCTCTTTTCTTCAAATAATATAAGAAAAATGGACACACAAAATATAAGTGTTAAAGTTGCATTGATTCCCGAAAGGCCACCCTCTTTACAACCCCAATATCAAACGGGAAAGTCAATCCCTGCCGACAATACTATTGTGGCAACTTTCTCCTTTCAAAAGGCTTCCGATGAAAACAGCAACCAATCACATACTAACAATTTTCGCGAATCCCACAATTTTCCTCTTGCCATCAATTTCTTGATTCATTACACAATTCTATGATTTTCTTAATAATTCAATGCCTTGAATTTGGTCTACAATTGATTTTCTCCAATAACCCTTTGGGCTCTTGTCTAGTTGATGTAACACCCCTTAAATTTTAACATAATAAGTATTATACTATCAATTATGTATTCCACACAACATAAAAAGGAGCATTGAATTTTTAATAAAAGGGAATCTTATTTTTAATAAATCTAGTATATGTTGGCATAAAATAGAACAATATTTTAAATTTTTCTAAGGAGCCTAATGCCTTTTATTTGAGTAAAACTTGGACTCAAAAAGTTTGTACTGAGATGACTAATTAGCTTTTGGGTCAAGTAGATAAAAGAGGAAGAAAATAAATTGAGTGGGCTTTTGTTAGGTTCAAACCGTAGCCCAATATTTCCTTCAAACATAACAAATTTTTTGTTCTCTCCCTTCATTGAGCTGCCACTCTCACCAAACGATCTCGAGTGCTGTGAATCTCTCACAAACCCACTCTTCTCCCACTCGGCAAACCCCACCAATTCCCCAATCTCCTTCAAGTGATTGATGCCTGGCTCCGAGTTTTTTTGAAAAGGAAAAATCCAGAATATTTTGTTTTGAATTCAACTAGGACATTATTGTTTCCCAATGCTAATGTTATTACTCAGAGATCCAATATGATTTTTGTTATGATGGCAAGTTACGGGTGAAAACCAACAACAACATTTTGTAAATAGATTTTAACAACTATATCATAAAAATAAATGTCTAAAGAAGTAAATATATGTGAGGGGTGTTTTTGTAATAATGCCACGTGGGTGCCGAGGGCGATCACAGCATGGACTTTGATATTGAGAAAGGATAGTCGAACCCAAAATTCAACCGAAGGCCCAAGTTTTGGCCTACGGGCTAGTGGGACACTTTCCAAGAGTATTTAAGAGTCAAAGTCACCAAAGCCCAAAATCAATATGAACAAGGATTAAAGGAAATTTACCCAAATTGTTGTTACCGATGAGAAATCCAAAGAACAGTTTTGGGCCAAGCCTCTAACTGTTTCTTAGTTGAATTGAACTTGAAACGACACAGCTTTGATCAATATAATTCAAGCATGGGTTTTCTGCACTGCTGATGACATCTGCCAGAAAGCCTGTGAACAGTAATAAGTTTTGTTGAAACTAAAAGAGGATTGACTTGTTGGGAGAGAGTCAGCCCTGATGAGACATGCATAAGGGTAAGGGAAGAGTGTGTTTAGGCCTTTTGTGGAGCTGAATTAATGGTAGAAAACCATTGTGGCCCTTATAAGACATTTAAGGAAATTCTGCCCTGACATCTGCCAGGAGAGCTTTTCTGGGGAAAAATGGGTTAAGTTGTGAATCCTAATCTTTTCAGATGGGATTGCCTTTCTGGGTTTAGATGGGTGTTTCTAAGTTGTAAGGGATCTCAGAACACCTATTTTCAGAGGTTCTCTCTTGAAGAATTGTCAAAAGAAAGTCTTTTCTCTTTTGGTTTTTAATTGTGGTAATTTCTTGAGTTGTTGGAAGGGTTCTTTGTCTGGTTTTTTTAATCTGATGGATCTCTTAGGTCTGATGCCTTAAGAATGCAATCAGTTCTCTATATATAGAGTGATTAACATGGCTTAATCTCTTGGGAAAACCGAGATTGTGGTTCCCTTAAGCCCATTAGTTTTTTAGTGTTAGTCCTCTATGACATGTTTTGCCAAAAAGAGTATAGCATAAGTAAAATGATTATAGTCTTTCCCTAATGTCAGGGTAAGGCCTTCTTCTCCTCTGAAATGGCTTGTCAGAGGCACTCATTACCTTTTGTTGGTGGGTTTTTGTGTATGGTTAGGCCTATGCATGTCTCTTATGACTTGGTATCCATAAACTCATCATTGTGCCTCCCAGCAGACCTAATGACAGTAGTTCATGGGTACCCAAATCTCGGAATTGACTCCCCTCCACCAAACCACACTCCTCAAGTCAGATCAACATAAGGAGAGTAGCTTCCTCACGGGTCTAGGCCATGGGAGCTACTCCCTGAGTCCTCTTGGGACTGGAATGGTCATGGTTATGGGTTTTCCGTCATGTTTCTTCATTTCCCATGCGTTTTGGTTGCTGTCAGTAGTCTTTGAGCTATTATGCAGAAGTCTGCTGCGTGAACAGTACCAGAACTCATTGTTTCCGGTGAATGAAGAGCTGGAGTGAGCTGTAGGGGCTTAAGTAATTTGAAAATGGCATCTTGGTTGCTCTTGTCACGTTGGAGAAGATGGCCTGCTGCTGCCTTCCTCTTTTTTAGTAAAATAGGACATAGCATGGGCTCTGCCAGCATCAGACATGCAACCCTTCCTTTGTCAGCTTGAGTTCAGACCTCATGGGACCCACTGACTGGCTGTCTTCATCTATTTCGGGTGCTGGGCTGATTGACACTTGGGTTCCAGTTGTGTTCCTTAATGACCCTAATAGTGTTTGGGCCTAATAATCACATCTTAAGCATGTTTTGGGTTATGGACTTTTTTTGATTTTCCTTTGAGTTTGTGAACAGTGCCAGGGCCCTTAAAAATAGGCCCAGATGGTTCTCTAGGTGTTGTATAGGATGTTCTAACGGGTCGGGCTATACATTTCGGGTTGTGGGCTTTTTTAGAGCATTGTCAAAGTGCTTTAAAATAGGTCCAAGTAATTTATTGGACATTGTTTAGGATATTTAAATGGGCCGGGCTTATTGGGCTATTTTATTAAATGGTTAATTAAGCCCAAGTATTTTATTGGGAACTATTTAGGATATTTTATTGGGCTGGGCTCATTGGGCTGGCTTATTAAAGAATCAATTAAGCCCAAGCATTTTATTTGGGGGTCCATTCAAATTGTTAGTTAAAAAAAAAATGGGCACGTACAATATATAAATTCCATTGTTTATGAATATGATGTAAAGAAAATATAAATCTTAGAATTTTACTATATATTCCAAATGGAAAATAAGTATATAGGGCACAGAACAATTTAGAAACCTGTTAGTAATAACACATTAACACCTGTAATATATATATATATATATAACCCGTGCAAAGCATGGCTATGTTTAACATAAAATTATATGACTTTTTTTTTTGTCTAAATATGAATTTGATAATTATGATAATTATTAAAGGATAATTATTATTATTGTGTTTATATATAGAATATATTGTAGTATTATACATTTATTATGATTGTATATTATATATGGAACAATATATTTTCTAAAAGAAAATATGATGTCAAGATTTTAATGAAATGTTTAATTATAGAATAGAATTTAAATTTAATTATAAATATATATTAAAATAAGAACATAGTTTGGCTACACACCAGTTTGTAATCATTTTGCTACAACCAACCCACTACGTAGCAACTCATAAGACCATTTACATATATTATTTAAACAAGTCACATGACTTATATAAAGTACACATGGATTGTGTTATAAGTTACTACGTAGTGGGTTGTAGCAAGCTGGCTACTAAACTGTGTCCTTAAAATAATTATGTGACGCAATATTATGAGGTCAACCAAAAGTTAAAAAAAAAAAAAAAAAATTGGTTTTAACCATGGTTTTAAAAACCGGACCGGGGAGAGAACCGGAAAAGGGAGTGGTTCCCGTACTAGTGGTCCGACCGGGGTCGGACCGGTGGTCGAACCGGTGACGTCATAAATAATTTAATTAATAATTTTAAAATTATATAAATAATTAAATAAATACAAAAAAAATTGTAACTAATAATATAGGGTTAACAAATATATAGTAAATTTTAAAATATTTTATATGAGTTTCCACATTTTATATATATAGCAAATTTGTAACTAATAATTAGATATTAATAAATAAATTAAATACTTTAGAAAAATATGAATTATTGTCTAATTGAAAAATGAAAAGGAAAGAAAAAGTTGCATACTTGAAAGTAACTTTCACGTGGAGCTATTCAGGCCACAGAGAGAAAAGGTGAAAAAAAAAAAAAATTACAAAACAAAAAAAGAAACAAAAAAGAAGAAGTAGTCATATCTGGAAAAGACAAAGTGACAAAAAGCCAAAGAGGAAGCCATAGTCAAATCTGGAACTAAACTAGAAGAAGAAGCGATGGATCGCGGGGGTGGAAGTGGCGGCAAACAGAATCACTCCCACCTCCACCACCAACCCCAAAAGCCTCAAACCGTACGGTCTCTTCCTCCTCAGCTTCTCCCCTGCCTTCGCCGAGACCGCCGATCTCTCCATCTACAACTTCGTCGTCGTCGACATGGAACACGGCCCGGGACACATTTCCGACGCTCTCTCCTGGCTCCACGTGCTCGCCGCCACTTCCACCCCTGCGATCCATCGCTTGCCAGAGAGCTCCGCCACTTCGGTTAGGATAAGGAAAAAACAAGACCAAAACGGTACAATTTTGTAATAAGTGGAACCGGGCCAAAACCAGTTCAACCGCTCCGGTTCGCGGTTTTTACGGTCGAACCGCCGGTTTCCGATTTTTGGCCTATTTTTCTAATTTTTCGGTTTTTTCAGAGAACCGGACCGGATAGAGCACCGGTCCCCGGTTGAACCGGCCGGTCCGGTCCGGTTTTTAAAACCATGGTTTTAACATTATAGTATATAGATGTATGATTAGGCTTGTATTTTTTTTTGGGAGAAAATATGGTTAATTGGACTTGTCATGTAATGAGATTTAGGGTTCGTTTGGCCCCCCGTTTCTAAAGAGAAAAATTGCGTTTTTAACAAAAAACGTGAAAATGCTGTGTTTGGCCCACGACGACTTTTAGGAAATCGCGTTTTAAAAAACACCAAAATGTTGCGTTATAAAATCGGAGCTACTCATAGCTTTTTTGAAAACATTGTTTTTAAATCACATATCTTGTTTTCGCAGCGCATGTTCTTATGGTCTAAGTTATTAAAATATCCTTAAACATTTTTTAATGACTAAAATACCAATTGCTCTCTCCATTTCTGCCTCTTCATCTCAACTGGTTCCATCTGCAGTAAGTTAAAAAAAAAAAACTCTGATCTGCAAGAAAAACACACCAAGCAAGAATTTTTTATTTTTTTGAAGAGAAGTGCAGAAATTTCATAAAGGTCAAACTTCTCATACTAAGCAAGAGGCTTCTTTCTCTCTCTCTGGGCAGAAGCACTCCATTTATGCAGCTTTCCCTCTCCCTGTTTTCAATTTTCTCTTAATTTTGTGGTTCAGGCTCATCAAATAAAGCCTATATCTTTTGTGGTTTAGAGAGTCAGGAAAGTACTAGACTTCAATAAAGTCTTATTTTCTTTTTTTAATGAAGACTTCAAGATAGTATTAAAAAAAGACTATGGAACGTACAATGTTTGGCTTTGTAGTGGAAACTGGGAAGTATATAATATATTATTGATTGCATTTAAAAATAATAATAAGATAATCTTTATAACAGATAAAGTCCTTTTTGGTAATTTACAATTACTTAAACAAAAATTTTAGTCTAATATTATCCAAACCTTTAATGCATAGAAACAACATTTTTCACAAGATTTACCAAAGGTTTAATTGTGATTTTAAAACTGAGTTTTCAAAACACACATTTTGAAATCATTATTTTTTAAAATCGCACATTTTCAAACAGCTACCCAAACGGACCTTTAGTGAAACTTGAGGGCTATGTAGCACCGATCTTGCATGGCCACTTGAGAGTTGGAAATTTCAGTTATGAATGAGGAAATAATTTGACAGCTTCAGTTGGATCGAATTCTTATTGATGGTGATTAAAGTTAAGAATTGTTATTAGTTACTTATTATGGAAAGAATTGAAGGATCTTGTTCTCCTATTTGTGGGGGTAATTGGGATGGTAAACCTATTACAAGCGTTATTTTTAATAGGCCTATGATGATTGTGTTGTTTGGTTCTAAGACATTTGGTAATGGATTTGTAAGTTAACGGACTTTTCTTATTTTTATTTTTATTTTTGAATAAATGGTTATATTGAATAAGATAAAGAAGAAACAGAGGGAGAGGAAGTTTCACCATCTCCACCAGAATGGCTGAAAAAAAAAAAAAAGATCTGGGATGGTAGAGATGGGAATCATTCCTTTCAAATTACACATAAAAGCCCAATTAGCAATATTATTGTAAGTTAATGGACTTGCTAGTACTGCGTATGGATATGGTCGAGGCAATCATTGGTCAGCCTTGTGAGGTATGCAGAATTTGCTAACTTGGGATTTTTCTAAAAAATAAAAGCTTTCTCAAATTTATTATTTTGTAAGAAAAATAAGAATGTTACATGTATTGAGCAATTTACTATCTAAGCGCTTTTTTTATTTTTGATAATCCAATCTAAGTGCCTTGTTATGACTTCTGAATGATTTTTTTTTTGGGGTGCATGCAATTATACGGTTCACAACAAACCTTGTGGTACGAGCTAGAGTCTGCGGGTAAAGAGGTTGAAGAGACCGCTCAGTCGCAGCCAAACCGTTTTAATGGGTATATGTATGTGTTCAATGAGGCATTTCAAGTGTGTACAATTTTCTAGAATTTTTTATTGTTCAAATTGCCCATGATTGCTTTAAAGAATTTATTGTTCAAAATGTATTCATGATGTATTAAGAAAGTATCATAGTTGGTGATTATAAATACTTTGTGAAATTATTATTTTGAGATGTTGTTTTGAGAATTTACTGTTTAAGTTTGAATATTCTTGTCGTTTGATAATTGATTAATGTTCATTTTTCGTTACGAGGTTGGAAAGTATCTTGATGTTGAGAATACATGTTTTGGAAATGTTGTAGTAAATATGTTAAGTAAGACTAATTTGAAAGATATTCATTGTGAGAACCTTAACCGTGTGTTTGGGTAGGGTATTTGGACATAATTGTCACCTTTTGACACCAAATCTCATACATCCAGACGTGTTATAAAGATATAGGCGCAAGTCCAAAAAATGAAAACTATAGTTTTATTATTGTGATAAATTAAAACTCATACTTTAAAATTGTGTCAAACAAAGCCTCACCTATGATATCAAGTGTTTGGTTCAATATAATGAAAGTGTGTGATTTAAAATGTGATAAAACTAAAGTTTTTTTTTTTTTTTGGAATTTTCCCAAAGATATAGGATATTATTCTTTAATTGAGTATCAGTTATTCGACATCACTTGGTAAAAGCTATTTCCTGTTGGTGCTTTCCAACATTATCAAAATAAAGCAACATTGAATGAACATAATTTTTTTTCCCGGTGAAAGCATGAAGAAACTTTTCAAACAATCCCTTTTGCACTATATATATATATATATATGTCCTTGTGCTCAAGAAAGCTCTTATATCGAGTAACATCCAAGAAATGGATCTAACTACAATAGTGAATAGACCAAGATTTGTTTGCCAAAAATTAACTTGCATGCCTAGAGAAAATTTGTTTCCCTCCTGCCAGCTGATCCTTCCTGTAGGTAATAAGAGCTTCAATAAGCATACTTCACCACATAGTTCTAACCATTCTCATGTGATTTAAACCAGGAGAATTTGAACTACATAGAGAAAAAAAATTATAATTATATGAACCATAAATCTCAGCGAGACTGCAACTTCCGTACAAACTTACAAAAACAATACTAATACTATATTTTACGCATATTTTACGCATTGATCCATAGGAAGAAACACAATACAACAAATAGTCTACAACAAAAACTTAATTTTTTGTATCACTTACAAAATAAACACTTTAGCACTGCAACAATATTAAGTAAAGCAACATATCATGTTACTAACAAAAAAGCCATGAAATTACCAATAAATATATGCATGGATGACTTGGGTTGAAATTAAGCTCCCATCAAAATTTGAACTACTATTAGTCACTCGATGAGAAAAATTATTAAATTACAGAAAATACCTTATTTGGTACAGGGAAAAGTCACTGTGGTCCTGATAGAATTGACGGCAATAATGGAGTAGCAGTAGCAACATGACCTTCCTGGTTATCAACTGCGGCTCTCGTGTTTGGTAAAAGTGGATTCCAGAAGAAATAATCTAGGTCAGATTCAATATTCACATTATCCTCTATGATCTTAACCACCATGGACATGGAAGGCCTCTTTGTGTAATCATTTTGCAAACACCGTGCTGCAACCCTCATCATATTCACAACTTCTGGTCCATGCAATTGCATATCTTCGTTGTACTTATCAACCAAATCCAACAATTGGTTCTCTTCAAACATTTTCTTGAAAAAATTAAGTAGATGCATTGCTTCCTCAGGTTGAGAGCGATCCAAATTTCTCCTTCCACATAATATCTCCAAGAGCACTACTCCAAAACTATAGACATCTACTTTTTCTGTAATCACTGAACTTAACCATTCTGGAGCCATATAGCCAGGAGTCCCTCTCATGGTTGTCACAACTTGGCTTTGGTCACGATCAATTAGTTTAGACAACCCAAAATCAGAGACTTTTGCATTAAAGTTCTCATCTAAGAGGATGTTATGGGGTTTTATATCCAAGTGAACTATCTTCTGTCTGCATTCCTCATGTAAATAAGTTAGCCCCTTTGCTATGTCAAGGATGATCTTCTTTCTTTGTTGCCAATCAAGCAAAATCTCAGGATTTTTGTGAAAGACCCATCTATCTAAAGACCCATTAGACATGTATTCATAAACAAGAAGCCTATGAGATTTCTCAGCACAAAATCCAACCAATCTTACCAAGTTGAAATGATGAGTGCTGCCAATTGTCTCAACCTCCGCTAAAAACAATTTCTTGATTTGACTAAAACCGTTAAGACGCTTCACAGCCACTTTAGTCCCATCAATTAGAGTCCCTTCAAAAACTATGCTAAATCCTCCCGCCCCGATCTCCTTATTGAAATTTTCTGTCATGACTTGCAAATCATTGTAAGAATATCTTGTGGGCATTCCTAGTACATGATCTAAATAATACTCCTCATCTTCATCAATATTTTCCTTTTTCCAAAATAGAAAAACAAAGATTCCAATTAAAAGAGACAAAAAAAGCAATGATCCAAGGCTGGATCCCAATATTACCTCAAGAGGATGTTTCTTCTTTGCATGGTGTGTCTTTTGTGGAGGAGGAACTGCACTTGGGACATTCTGTACCTTGATGTATATTTTGATGTCAGTAGTACTATTTTCTCCATCAATGGTCTTCAGTGAAAGCATTTGGGATTGTAAATAGCAATTCCCCACACCATTGCTTGAATTATAAAAAACAGCTTTGCACGAACAATCTTGTAAGCAAAACTGTTTACACCTCTCTAAATTTATATGTCGGTGATCTGGATTTATACCGGGGGGGTATTGAGTAAAAGCAAAGTATGTGATGTTACGGAGCTCTAAAAGAATGTGATTTTTGAGAGCTTCGCAAGACAAAGGAGTAACCAGGGAGCATCCACGATTAGGCTGCCTGTCATTGATATGCTGAAAACACTACAAGAAATTTGGTCTTTAGCGACGACACAAAGTCGTCGCTGATGCTCTAAAAGTTGTCGCTAATTATCATTAGCGATGACAAAGTCGTTGCTAATTGTTATTGCTATTGCTCCGTCACTAGTAGAAATCTAGCAACGACATTTTGTCGTTGCTATTATAATATCATCAACGACGACATTTTCGTCGCTAATAGTAACAATCGCCGTTGCAAATAACTTAAGACCATTAATAAATAAATCGTCGCTAATACATCACTATTTGCGACGACAAATATGTCGTTGCTGATTGTAGTATAACAGCGACGACATATTGTCGTTGCTAATATGTAAATATCAGCGATGACACAATGTCGTCGCACTTTTTACATGAATATTGAAAACACATTCATACATCATCATACAACAATTCAATAAATAAATAGTCATAAATTCATTACATCTATTAAATCAACGCATAGAATAAAAGAAAAACAATACTCAAGTCCAATTTATTGTATACAAAGTTTAAATTCCACACTATTCCCAATCACATTAAAACATAGTCTTATCAACTAACTAATTAAATGTCCTCATGAGAAATATATAGACTTGAAACTTGTTGCATTAGGATGGATCTCCCCTCCATATGTGGGTCATGACACGAAACATTTCTTCCTCCTGAAATAAAAAACAAAACCCAATATAAAAGTTACCAAAATAGATGACAATGCTTACTAAATAACTTCTAAAAAGCAAACACAAATACAAAGATCATAAAAAGATAGACAAACACCTGTTGCATGAGAAGACTACAACCCAAACACCTGTTGCATGAGATGACAATTCAATATTTTGCACACCTCCAACAATTTTTTTTCTTTTATTTTTTATTATTTTAAAAACTTTGTTGAAGTAAAGGAGCAATGAAGCAAGGAAAACAAAAATATTAAAATATATCTTGAAGCATACAGCACATAAATCCCATCAATTAAAGAAAGATCACCATCTGGAGACTAAGCATGGCATGCATAAACCATTGGCTACCATCAATTAAAGACATCACCTTTCCATTGAAGGCTCAACAAGATATTAACTAAAGAAGGCAAAAACATAGATGACAGTAATCAACAAAAGAAATAATTATGTCAAACCAGAAACATGGAAGCCATCTAAGAATTTGGGAAAGAAAAACAACAATCTTATTAGATATCAACTGCAGCACTACAATGTAAGAAACTGGAAATGCTAACAAATGTAGGAACTATGTTGCTCATTCAGAATAATAAACATAAACCTTTGGCTACGATCTACTACATTGTTATCCAGTGGAGACTGAACAACATATCAACAAAGAATTGAAGGCAATAATCATGATCATTATGAATCTATAACATGTTTCATCAACGAAAAAACACACAACACTTGTAAATTTTTCTCTAACCATTACATAAATATACGTCAACCCAGAATATCAGAAAGTCCATTTTAAAAGTTCCAGTACACTAATCCATAAGGTTCATACATTAAGCTATTTACATATACATTAAGCTATTTACATATAATTACATATCAATATTTCTATACAAAAATATCTCTTAGGATGTGTAACCCCAGCAACAACTCTGGGTCTAACACATCTAAGGTTGACACATCTAAGTGTCATGATACCCAACATTGTACAAAACATGCTATAATTTGAGATATACCCATTGAATTCTTCATAAGCAATTTCAGTCTTTAAAACAAATGACAAGAAAGATTAAAATAATGTTGCACAAAGCCTTTCACAATAACTCAACATTAAACTACATAATATATATTGTGAGCCTTAGACTGTATTTTCAAAACTGTATAGATATAATGTAAATTTTCAAAACTGTATTTCATAACCAAAAAATTAAGTGAATTACCTGAAAAATCACAAACGAAGGAGTAGTATACATGACAAACAATACTCACACCAATACATGACAAATAACTAATAGAGGGCCCCCTCGTTAAAATTAAGGAGTCAAGGTACCTTAGAAGTTTCAAATGTAAAACCAAGGCATGATAAAATTCACCCAAGTAGTATACATGACAAACAATACTCACACCAAATTACAACTCAAATCAATGAATCAAATTCAATAATTAATTCCCCAAAGTTCCAGTATTTTCAGCTTAACATTAAGCAGATTTCTGCAGATCAGTCATTTTATAAATTTTATTTGGAACACTTAAATTTATCAAAGTAACTTGAAATTTTACAGGGATGACCTCATATATATGTACAAGTTACCACAGAAAATTCAGATCATTATAACATCTCTATAATTTATTAAAATTCTCGTCATATGGTAAACACAAATCTGTCCTGACAGATTTAGTGTCTCATAAAAAAATTAATAACTCTTTCAATATCAATCCAAATACTATAATTCTTGATTCTAAACTCAAGCCCTGTGTGTTAGCTTTCATTATATTCATCTTTTGTATCCAGATTCCACATATATAAATTACTATGAATATTTAATCACTCAAACACGGACACTGTCCATTTGACAGATTTGCAGGATTTTCTTATAAATTCTCAAAAGGTATTCAAATAACCATATTTTCAAATGATATTTTAAACACTTATACTAGACATATAATAAATCAATCTTCAACAAACCGTTTCCCAAATTACCTTTTACAAAAATCCCAGAATTTCATACAACTTTCTGCTCACTGCAGAAAACAGAAACAGAGGGTATTCTTCATCAAAAACTTAAAAATCACCCATGGTCACACATATACTCATGAACCAAGAAGAATATCAAATCCATAAGCAAAACCACATATAAACATAAAAACCTAGCAACTTCCATTAACAAAACTCAAAGATTAAACCCCCAATATCAAAACCCTAACTAAATTTCATCAATCAAACAATCTCAATCATACCCACTTTTAAACCTTGATTAAAATCATAAGCTCTTACCTTAATTGATTATCAATCTTATTCTTGCTGTGAGAATGGTGATTTCCATGAAGGAACTAAGGTATTTTAGAGAGCAATTTGAGTAAGGAAATTTGGATGAGACAGTGTGAGAGTGTGAGAGAGAATCGGGTGAGAGAGAGCTAGAGAGAACCAAGTGAGAGATTGAGATTGAGGGAGCAGAAAATATAAGTTTGATACAGAAAATATAAGATTGGGGTTGGGGTTTTAGTTTAGGGATTTTTGAAATGGTGATTTTTGGTAAATTACAATTGCCTCCATTATTTGGTAAAAATAAAAAAAAAGGTTTGATACAGAAATGTTGTTCTCAGAGATGTTTCAACACGTAGCTTTATAAAAACAACATAAAAGATCAATGCAAAATGTTGTTCTCAGAAATGGACACGTAGCTTTATAGACTTTTGCATTCACAAGTCTATGTTTCAACATGTAACAAGTCTATTTTGCAAACCAAATGGAATATATGAGTCCAAGTTTTCTTTATAAAAGGTTGGGTCCATTTCAATACGTAGTATGTGGTTTAGTACGCAAACACCAGCCCAGGTCCTTTTTTTATTTTTATTTTTTTTTTTACAAAGACTACGGATTTTATCATTTTTTTTTTTTTTTTTTAATTTTGGTCACATATTAGCGACGACACACAATATCGTCGCTATAAAGTACTTATAGCGACGATCCAAAATGTCATCGCTAAATGATTAATAGCTTAATATTAAATCTTATATGTTATTATTATTTAGTCATGTATTAGCGACGATACACAATATCGTCGCTATAAAGTACTTATAGCGACGATCCAAAATGTCGTCGCTAAACGGTTAATAATTTAATATAAAATCCTATATGTTATTATTATTTTGGTCATGTATTAGCGACGACACACAATATCGTCGCTATAAAGTACTTATAGCGACGATCCAAAATGTCATCGCTAAATGATTAATAACTTAATATAAAATCCTATATGTTATTATTATTTTGGTCACGTATTAGCGACGACACACAATATCGTTGCTATAAAGTACTTATAGCGACGATCCAAAATGTCATCGCTAAATGATTAATAACTTAATATTAAATCCTATATGTTATTATTATTTGGTCACGTATCAGCGACGACACACAATATCGTCGCTATAAAGTACTTATAGCGACGATCCAAAATGTCGTCGCTAAACGGTTAATAACTTAATATAAAATTTTATAAGTTATTATTATTTTGGCCAAATATCAACGACGACACACAAAATCATCGCTAAATAAAGTATATTAGCGACGAAAATAATCGTCGCTAATATAAAATCGTATTTGTTATTATTATTTTTGCCACATTTTTGCGACAACACACATTGTCATCACAAATAAATAACAATTAACGACGACTATTGTCGTCGCTAATATAAAAAATTAATTTGCAACGCCAATCTTGTCGCTAAAAAGTAATTAGTTGTCGCAACGACCTATAGCGACGACTTAAAAAGTCGTCGCTATTGTTAATTTGTTTTGAAAATTAGCGATGACAATAATTTGTCGTTGCTAATGCTTACTTATTAGCAACGATTTTTAGGTCGTCGCTGAAATTTTGGTCGCTAAAGGCTAAATTTCTTGTAGTGAAATAGGTTGTTCCGTTTATGGGTAGTGGAGGACAACTACACTGGTCGTTTGTACAAATACCATAATTGCCGCAAACCGTAGGATAGCCACAAGAACCAATGGATCTTGCGAAAAGATCATATACTTCCACCCAATTCGTAGTTGTGGATGCCAAAAATTTCAGTACCGTATAGGCCACGTATTAACCCACGGACGGGCTAAATACGGGCGGAGTTTGTGTGTGGGGGGGATGTTGAGCCCAGAACTCTACTCCAAGTGTGGTAGACCACTCAGAGGCTAATGGTGCATTTCCCTCTAGTATTCTTTAGTCCACCGGGCTGCAATACTCACATAGGTGGCTGCGGTGGATCAACGAAGCTAATGCCGCAGATCAAAATAAACTTTATAATTTTGAACTTTACCTCTACCAGAGCATTCAATAGTTACAACACAAGGAGAGCAACATATGGGAGAATACATCACACATTTACACATTCAGTGGTGGAAAATACAATAAATGTGACAAATACAACAAGTAATGGAAATCAAAGTCCTGTGCCGTGGATCAGAGGCTGGACATAGTGCATCTGACCTTTTCTGTAGCTTGCAAGAAAAGAAGTGCAGATCAAAGAAACACAAAAATCATGGAACTTGAGGGATTTGGGAGTAGGAAGAGAACCATTTACTTTGCAAAACGTACATGAGCCAGTACTGTGTGTTTGGTTGAGTGTTTGTTGGGAATTTTCTGTTGTGGCAGACTAAAAGTGTTTTTAGTCTACCGTGGACCTACGGGAAGTGTCCCGTGAACTGCTGTTGGCTTTGTATTTCTGGAGCTTTTGAAGTCAGCTCTAATGGAGAAATTCCAGTCTAAGGATTTCAGACCAGCTAAAAGACCAACCCCTTTTCCTTCTTCTCAGCCCTATTTATAGTGGTGTTTATGTCTAATGGTTTGATTTGTTATCCTCTTCATCATGAGAATCATTGTTTAACCAAGAGATAAAGGGGCGGAGGTCTGACAGAGTTTAATTTTTGGGGCTGAGCTGATGGTTTTTTGTCTGCCGCGGATCTGATTTGATCTGCGGCGGACGGCGGGTTTTCAGGCCATTTATGAGGATGGATGTGATAAGCATTTAATGCTTGATGATGGCCTGAAACATTTAAGATGACTTGACTCATGCACGTTTTGCATTAATTAGATTTGAGCTTACCGTTTTTGGTATTTTTCCCCCAGCAGATCAATACCATTTCTGTTACGGCAGATCAAATAAAATTGGAGTAAATTGGTTCCCCTACCTCCAAACCTTGCTTCCTAAGTTCCATGATGTGGAGGAGCAAGGACCACCGTAGTGCTGGGCTGTGGTGGTCGTTGTCCTTGAGTCGTGGTGGCCATGGCAGATTTCTCAAGTCTTCTTAGCCTTGATTATCATTTTTGTCCCAGCTGGTGCTGCCGTGGACTGCCTTTGTGCCGAGGTCCACCGTGACCAGTAGATAAAGGAAATATCCAGCTGGCTTTTCATCATTTCCCATTTCAGATGGTACTGATTTGGGCGGCCATGGGAGATTTTCTTGGTCTTTTCAGCCTTGTCTCATCCTCTTCGTCACTCTCTTCGTCATTGGCCACAGCTGGTGCCGCCGCAGATCGTTTTTCAGTGACTGAGTTTGCTGTGGACCGCTGGACAACTCGCCGTGGACCACTGGGTGGTGTGGAGGACCAGCTCTCTTCCACATTTTCTGGGCTTTGGCTGATGCTGCGGTGGATCATCTTCTTCTGGATTTTTACCATGTCTGATGGTTAATGAAGAAGACCACTCTTAGTGTAATGATTAATCCTTGGAAATGTGATTCTTCCTTGGAAATGTCTCCCTTCAGCACCTCGAGCACCGTGCCAAAGGAGGAGGGAAAATGATACCTGAAGCCATTCTCCCTCTCATTTTCAAAATATTTCAGAACTCCTTCACGCGGTAGACTGAAATTTGATAACCAGGTGGGCTGGGCTTTCCTCTCCTCTTTGGACTTTGGGCCCGGTGGATGGCTTTTGGGCCATGTTTCCTCATATTCTGTCTACCGTGGATCACTAGTGTTGTTGGGCTTTGTACCCCTGGTGGATCACTGAGGTGTTGGATTTGGTCCACGGTGGACTGAAAAAATAGGCCTCTACAGTAGTATACACTCTTAAGTGTCCGTCAGGCCCAAATCTCATATACTGATTATTTGAGAAGAGTGTTGAAGGAATTAAGTATCCAAGAAATGAGAAATCTGATGGATTGAAGAAATCTAAGCTTGCATTCAGAAATTGGACATAACTGATATTTTCATTTATAAAATTTATAGCAGAAAAATAGCGTTGGGGAGGATTAGAATTGATATAAGCAAACAACCCTTGAGTGGTGAGAGAGAGCGAAAAAAATCCTCCTTCACTAGTGAGGTTCTGCCCTGGCATCAACTTTTGCCCAAGAACTAGCGTGTCGGTTGGGTGATCAAAAGACTGCCAAATTGTTGCATTGTTTTCATCCAAGAGCATGAGGTTGCACGTGTCGTTTAAGTTTAAGGCAGCCACAGATTTGTTGGTGATGTTTGTTGACCACGCTATAGTTCCATTAGCATCTTGTAACACCAAACCTCTTTCTGAAGTAAGCTGCAAAGTCGCATTAACGCTAACCGGATTGTTTGGGTTAGCAGACCATACGACTTCTGGAGGAACAGATTCCGAAATATTGCCTTCTTCATAATAAACAGTGAAAATGGCAAAGAGAGAACTGTTGTACGTTTGATTATAGAAGAAGCCACAAGCACAAGCATATTCATAGTATAGATCGGGTGATCCACGGGAAAGTATGATTCCCGCAAACGATCCATCATTGAATTTGACAGAATAGGGAGCAGAAAGAGTGTTGGTCCATGAAGTAGAAGAGTTTACAGTCAGATAACCTCCAGGTAGCCGAGCGGTCACCAAAGGAAAGGGAGTAAGAAAAAGAGCAAGGTAAAGAAGAACACCACACCAAAAGCAGCTTATACCCATGTTCTGTAACACACAGTGCTAGAAGAAAGAAAGACAAAGTGGACTAGGAAATTAAGGAGATGGAGTGAGTAGCATAACTAAAGAATTCATTCATTCTGGCGAAAAAACGTTAATGATCAACTGCAACGATTTGACGAGAATAGTTAATGTAATTTCATCGATCCTTCCTTGGTTAACTGGTTGACCTTCAAAATCAACTTCTATCCACAACCATACAACATTTTTGTGAATAATTCCTATTGGCTGCTTCAAACCTGGACCACATCTCATATTTATTTCATGTCTAACATAACAAAATGAGGGCTCATATGAGTAATTCATCCTTAATTACCTGGTTGACTTGTTGACCTACAAAATCAACTTGTTGTAGTCCACAAGCGGCATGAATTTAGCATCCCTCTTCACATGGGTGGACCCCAAAGTTACATTAAAAGGTTATATTGATTGAACTATAGTTTAATTTCTGTAGGTCATTGAAGTTTCTCTCTGTTTGGAATTTCTTTATGGTTTTTAGTGGAACCTCTAGCCTGAAATACTATTGTCTATACTAAGATGCCCAATCTCCATCATGCCCGAAAAATGGTGGGCTTCTATATTACTGGCTAGAGGTTGTCTTTGAAGAGGCTAATGTTTATTTATTATGATTTAAATCATTAGGTAAAAGTATATGTTACGCTTAAACTTTTGAATAAATAGTGTCCTTATATGTTATATTTAACTCCTCAACTAAAAAGCTCCCCAAAATATTATCTCCCCCAACAAAATACTATGCTTTGTCTTGTTTGAGTTTCCTCTCTAAAGTTGACTCAACCAAGTTGATGATTTCATTATGGTTTTTAGTGGAACCTCTAGCCTGAAATACTATTGTTTATACTGAGATGCTGAATCTCCATCATGCCAGAAAAATGGTGGGCTTCTATATTACTGGCCAGAGGTTGTCTTTGAAGAGGTTAATGTTTATTTATTATGATTTAAATCATTAGGTAAAAGTATATGTTACGCTGAGCCAGACTGAGTTGGATTCTAATTGAATCAGCAAATCCATTATTATTCATACCATTGCATATGTTGTGAATGTAATTTCCATTATAAAAATGGTTTCTATTGTAATATATCATCATCTAAGTGTTGGGATTTAGGAAATAGGTTGATGATAATGGAAAAAAATGAATTGGTGTTGAGTTGCTACAGCAGAGCCCAGACACTTAGGAATGGAAAAGTTTTTTTATTTTATTTCTGAAGACTTTACAGTTATTGTCTTCCTTGCATAATACAATGGCCAGCTGTGCCTTTTTATACTTGTTCTAATTCACTAACTCCCCTCATACAATAAGGTAGAGTTAATTGATGCTTACATAAACTTTATTTATTACTTTATTAACTTGCCCACCAATTCCCCAATCTCCTTCAAGTGATTGTCGCCTAGCTCCGAATTTTTTTTAGTAAGTAAAAGTTACAACTATTCAGCCATGGTTGTGTGAGCGTAGGATTAGGAAATTGTATTCTTTGCATGTTCTAAATTCTATTAAGATTTTGGAGACTTTGACCGGAAAATTTTTTTACTGGAAAATCGCTGGAATTTTGTTATTTATTCATTTTTAATCCTGGAGGAGATTTGGATTCATAAGTTTCTATTTTTTTCACGTGGCTTGAAGAATTGTTCTTTAAGGAAATTGTATTCTTTGCATGTTCTAAATTCTTTTAAGATTTTGGAGACTTTGACCGGAAAAATATTTTACTGGAAAATCGCTGGAATTTTGTTATTTATTCATTTTTAATCTTGAAGGAGATTTGGATTCATACGTTTCTATTTTTTTCACATGGCTTGAAGAATTGTTCTTTAAGAAACTCTTAAACAGAAAATAATTAATTTTGCTGAAAGAAACGTAATTTGGGAAATAATCAAACAACTTTGATTAAAGTCAACTTTTGATCCCCTAATTTAGGAGATATTTTTATTTTGGCTTTCTAACTTCAAAAATGTTCATTTTGATCCCTTAACTCTGTTTAACTATCAAAGTGCACATTCCGTTCATCTCTATTAGAAATCTCCATTAAGTGCTTAATTGGACAACTAACGTGTCATTTGATATGACCAAATTTGACACGTCATAAAAAATAAAAAAAAAGGTAAAAAATTAGATATTAAATAGGTGAAATGGAATGATTCACGTGAATTATTTCAAATTTGGACATTTCAGACCAAATTTTTTTTTTTTTTTAACATGAACTTTCTGGGGAATAATTTTTTATTTTAACGTGACTATTTCTGGGGAATAATTAACAGGGGTTGAGTGGCTTGTGGGTTCTTGGATCTGTTTTCTTGGTTGATGAGCTTCTTGCTAAGTTCATCCTGGGATTCTTCCAACTATCAAAAACCACCATCGTGAACTATTTCCTGCTTTTCTATTGCCATAACTCAGACTCTTATCAAAATCAAACCCCAAATCTCTTTTCTTCTCTCTCTCTCTCTTCACTGCTCGTTGATTTCTCACGCCCTTCTGCCACCACCACCTAGCTAACGGCACAGCGACTCCACGGGTACGTTGATTCGCAGCCGGTGATGGCACATCGACTCCATGGGCACCAGATCTGGTCTCTTTCTCTCTCTCTCTCTCTCTCTCTCTCTCTCTCTCTCTCTAGTTGGGCGATGAGCAGTGGCCGATTGACGAAAGTGCCAAATTTGATGAAGACCACACCGAATCTGCCGAGGAAGAATCTAGATCTAAAGTAACCGTGCTTGGTCTGTGCTTTTTTTCTTTTCTCTTTTCTTTCCCTTCTTTGTTAATAAAATTCAAGGAAGGACGGAAGGTGTTTGTTGGAAACTATATTAATTTAGGGTGTAAAAGAAGGGAAGAAGAGGTTTTTATTTAACTTGTTTAGTACAGAACGGAAGCTAGAGAGAGAAAAAAATATTTTGTTTGAGTTGCAAAGATTTATTTTTGTTTTTAGTTGGTTGGATCTTGTTGTGGAATTTTGTCATTTGTGTAATGGGTTCGAGACTTCAACGATGGTGGGTTTAGAGCCTTCAGGTGCCATGGATGATGGAGGTGGGGGTGTATTAGTAAAATAATAGAACAATTCAGGAGCCCACCTCCATTCGCGAATAATTCAGGACTCGTGAATTGTTCGTAAAATGCACCTAATCTATCTTTGTGAATTAAAACAATCCACCGTTTCACCTATTTAATATATTTTTTTTAATGACGTGTCAAATTTGGCCACATCAGATGACATATCAGTTATCCAATTAGGCATTTAACGGGAAGTTTTTAACATAGATGAACAAAAGGGGCAATTTGATAGGTAAATAGAGTTAGGGGGCCAAAATAAAAATTTTGTAGTTAGGGAATCAAAATGAAAACACTCTCTAAATTAAGAGGCCAAAAGTTGACTTTAGTCCATAATCTTTTAATATTATTCTGTATAATCAATTGGGTATTTGTGTAATTGCGTAATTTTAAAGGTTTCACATTGTTTGGTTAGATTTTAAGGATGCTATATAATTTGCAATTGTTTACATTAGGCTGATGATGTTTTATCTATGTATGATGAAGGGAGTTGCTTGGCATTATACTGTTGGTGCGGTGGAAGGGATAAATAAAATTGTGACTTGCAGTGGCGGCTCCAGGAATTTTTTCCTTGAGGTTCAATAAAAAATTAAACTTGACTATATAATATATTGAAATCACCAAAAAAATAAATAAAAATACATTAAGTTTTACAATTTCCTTCTACGAGTTTTTATATTTTGAAATCGTTGCATGATACTTTCATTTTCAATACTTTCAAAGATATCGCTTTTAGTGTATTTGCTCAAACAATCATTCATCCACTGATCTCCCATTCGATTGTGTAGTTGATTCTTTACATATTTCATTGCTGAAAAAATTCTCTTTACCGTTGCAGTCGCGACAGGAAGGGTCAAAACTAACTTTATAAGCAAATAGACTAATGGATATATGACATCCTTTTTTGTCTATACCTTCTTTCTAGCAAGATCACCAATTCCTTTAAGGTCTAAAACGCGTCATTAGAGTGCATATCAACAATGTAATTCTGAAATTGAATGTCAAGTGCCATCAAATCTGTTATAGAAAAATCAGATGGATAGAATTCTGCAAGATGTACCAACTTTTGCTTATCAAATGCACAAAATAAATTATTAGGATTCAAGCAAGCCATACAAAGTAGCAACTCGGTATTCTCCTCTGAAAAATGATTATTAAACTCTTGAAGTTGCATATATATGACTGTGTAGAATAGCTCAACATGATAGTAATGTAAATTTGTAATTTGTGGGGTGTTGTGACGTGGCCTCTCAGCAATTACAAATATTTCATCCATGTTCGTGATAGGGATTTTATGCTTGATACAAAATGAAGACACTTCAGTCAATAAAGCTTCCCATTCATCATCTCTCATCGTTTGCAATCATTATTTAGACACTTTAACAAGTGTCATAACATTTACAATATCTTGAATTTTCTTTTGTAATGTTATTGACAACTCATTTGTGATCCCCAAAATATTCTTCATCAAATGTAGAGCAAAGGAAAATTTAAAAGGTAAAATCACAGTAAGTGGGTTTAGTATTAATTGTTTTTTTAAACCACTGTTAAAGTGATTGGGCCATATGTATCAAACTGGGCTAGCTAATGGATTTTAAGCCATTTTGTTGTTATTTAGTTTAGTTATTATTTGTTATTTGGGCTTTTTTTTAGGGGTTTAATGGGTTAGATTTATTGGGATCTCAACTTAGTGTGTTCAAAATTTGGGATCTCAAAGCCAGGGTGTTCAAAAAAAAAAAAAATTGAGAGGGTTCAAGAATTTTTTTTTAAGGGTGTTCAAATATTTTTTTTAGAGGGTTTTTAAATAGCTATTAAAAAAAATACCCATAAAAAAGTTTTTTTTTCCAAGTCAGTGGTCAGGGGGTTCATTTGAACCTTGTGGGCTGTAAGTGGCGCCGCCAGTGGTGACAGGTGATCTTATATCCTTGTCGGAGCAAGAATTGGTGGACTGTGATAATTCATATAACCAAGGATGCAATGGAGGTCTTATGGATTATGCCTTCCAATTCATCAAGAACAATGGTGGCATTGATTCTGAAGAAGATTACACTTACAACGCTTGTGATGGTTCATGTAAAATCGGATTTGTGTCAAATCCATCCCTTTGTGAAGTTATAGAATTGAGTTGATTGGAAGATCATGAGCTTTTCTGCTTTAGTCCTATGGTTCTATTCTATATCAAGTTGTTCTCTTTATAGTGATAAAACCTTAGAATCCATTAAGGGCTTCTTGAATCCACAAGGAAAAGAGAACAATTGAGGAAAAACTCTTTTCTGAAATATTATTGATGAAAAACTTATTTTCCTTGATGGCTACAAGCAATATAAATACTAAAGGATTTCTAGGGCTGCTAGCGACGCTTAGGAAGACTCTAGAAACCCTAATTCGTGGTAGGCACGAAATTAGGCTAGAAATAGGAAAAATGACCAAAAAACGGAAAAAGTGAGTTAATTGCTAAATCAACTCCTACTCATGGTTTTAAAAACTGGACCGGAAAGAGAACCGAATTGAGAAGTGGTTCCCGTATCACTGGTCGGACCGGTGGTTGAACCAGTGATGTCATAAATAATTTAATTAATAATTTTAAAATTATATAAATAATTAAATAAATACATAAACCATTTGTAACTAATAATATTGGGTTAATGAAAATATAAGGTTTAATTTGTTAATTTTAAAAATATAAGGTTGTTACTTTTTGAAATTTTCAGGGTTTAATTTGTTACTTTTGAATTTATAGAGTTTAATTTAATACATCCCCTAAACTATATGATTTAAAATGTAATTTATCCTTAAGTTTAAGAAGATAAAAAAAAATTGTAATTAAAATTATTAACATTATAAAAATAATCCTACTTAAAAGTTAATATATAGCAATAGAAATTCATATAATAAATTATTTAACGTTAAAAATAAATAAATTCAAATCCACATGCACGGCACAAATTCTAATTTTTTGCTTAATAATATTATTTTTAATACTATTTTGCAAGATAACACTATTTTAAAACTATTAAAGGGGATAGCCTTTTTTGTGAACTCGTCTCTAGAAGAAATAAGTTCCAGTTGAAGAGACGAGTTCCACTTAAATTTTTTGCCACCCTGGCGTGAACGATGAATTTAAAGTAACTAGTCGTAGGCTCGCGCGTTGCGTGAAAAAAATTTGATATGATTTTCTATGGAGTTTAATTGAAAAATTATAATATGGAATTTGTAGTTTAAACATTACGCATATATTATTTAAAATTACTTTTAATTTATGTAATTTTCTTCACGCAAACAACTGTTTTTAGAGAAAATCATAATTCATCAATCAAATAAATGGGTTAAATCTGTAGCCACAGTGGCTGTTAGAAAGTCTGGAGTATCCTCCATCCAAAGAAATTCTTGGGTTATGGTAGTAGCATGGATGGCAAGCTTGCACTGTGCAAGCTTTTCTATTGTATAGTAATTAATGTCATCTTCCTTCCAACTATATTCTTTCAACTTTAATTATAACACACGATGAGGTCTTTTGTCTCAATGGGCAAAACAAAATTTCCATTCATCTGATTTTATAGTGAGTAAGATTTAGTATAAATCATGTACAAAAAGCAAACTATTCTTCTAAATGTCAAAAAAGTTTAATTTACAAAATAATTTTTGTACAAATCATGAAATATTCCATTAATTCTTCTCACGACTTATTTAATCTACATTAATAAATATATTTCATCACAATTCAATTATCCTAAAATCCATCAAGATTTTTCCAAAATGTACAATATTTATATGTTTAATGTCGAGCCTTTGGAATGAGAGCTTCTTGGTTAAAGCTGGATAAGGATCCTCTCCATTTGAAATGAAACGGGCTGGACATGAAACATATAAATACTTGTTAAATCAAATGATCCTCTCCAAGTACTTGCAGATTTCTCTACATTATATATATAACAAAATTAATTAGCATGAAACATTAAATCATTTGGCAATATTTTATTACCTACAAGGAGGAGTCTCTCAAAGAAAGGGTAGATCAATTGAGTAATTGGCTTATGTAGAATGGCAACTAAAAGCAGCAGTCACCTATTCTAAGGTTGTCATTTCACAAAATCTACCTAGGAAACCATTTTGAGGTTATGTTGTTGCTACTCTAGATTTATTTGACAGTGGTTAAACAAAAAACTAAAAAAACAACCAAATTAAGCATTAACCCAACTTTCCAATATACATAGCTAGAAATTAAATCTAAGCCAATTAAGTCTTAACTCAAGCATTTAGTCAAACATGTAGAGGTGATTTCAACTCACCTAGTAGGTACATTGAATGTTATTACAAAAAAACAACCCAAACTTCCAACTTCTTCTTCTTCTTTTTCTTTTTTTGTTAACACAAAGTTGGCTTTTGAATATTGAACCTACGTTTTATATACATCTTATACTTCTTTTCTTTTCTTTTTATTGGGGCTATTTCAGATGTAATTTAAGACCACAATAAAGTAAATATACAATTAAAGAACTTTAGGAGATCGTTTTGGACTCTATATAGTCAGCAACCAATTAATGCATAAATACTCTGCTAAAAAAGAATGGTTATGAAAATTGAACATAAATACATTTATTTATTTGGTATTAGGTGGCAGCCCACAATTTTAAGAGTTGCTTTTATTTAATTCTAATTAATAATTTAAGGCTCTTCAATTATTGTACCTTTAAATAACGTGCATCATATTAGGAGTTTTTTTCCATTTAATTTAGTAATTGATTGTTATATGTGTATAATTTCAAAACTATGTGACAAAAAAAAAAGGGGGAAACAGACTTTTGACATTATTTCCTAATTTTGAGACTTTGATAGCATAACATTAACTTTGTATCTGTTTATGATAAAGTTTAGTAATATATATATATATATTACCATATTTATACTTCAGAAAGAATCAAAACCACATCTATTTGAATTCTATATAGTCAACATTATAAACGTGGAAACTAATTAATGCATTTTCAATAAATAAAATTGTTTGCATAATTATATGAAAGTTTTGCATCATTATGATGATCAAAGTTTATTTTCAAATAGTTTTATGAGATGAACATTGGTAGTAGTTGTTAGCTTGCATCCTTGAACAAATAAAATACTCTTATGTGTTTATCCTTCTTCCTAACCCTCCATCAACATCATCTACTCTAATATATATATATATATATATATATATTATGGTGTACACAGTCTCTTAAAAGATAAAAGAATTGGTACAAATGACGAATGTATGATTGTTCTTAAAGATTTATTTTTTCCTGGGTTTGTGATGGATGCACAAATTTTTTATTAGTATTTTCTATAGGTTTTCTATCATTTACAAAAATCTGAAGAAAAAAAAAATAGTTATATCCATATATTAATGCAAAAAACATACTTCATAAGACATTCCTATTTAGGAAGATTACTAAATATTCTAATGTTGTAATTTGGGTTTTGAAGATGAAAAGTTCTAATGTACTAAATCGCCAATGACGTTGATGGCCTAGTATGCTTAAATGCACATGAGAAAAAAATGAGATGACCAAATGGAAACCGAAACCAAAACCAAGAGGCACAAACAATGAAGCTTGATTTAAACCAATTCAAAAGTGAGCAACACATTTTGTCAAACACATGGTGTGCAATTAAAAGAATGTTTTGCAATATTAATCCACCCAAAAGTTATATTAAAGAAAGGAAGAACGAAAAGGAATAGCAAACTTAATATTACTATATTAAAGCAAGAAAGGAAACATCCTGTCTTCATTGCCTTGGAATGGAGGATTTGTTACAATAGAACTAATACCGTAAAAGGAATGGAAAAATTTGCCAAAGCGTTAAAAAATTTAGGACATTTAGAAGTGATAGAACAAAAGTGAAAAGATTTTCCAAGCTCTAGCACATTGTTTAACACATTTGAGACAGGTCTATGAAACATGGGAATTAGTAATAAAGATCATTGCAGCAGGCCTTTGCATCTCCTTCAAACTATGATGTTGTTGAACTCTTCTGCCATAGCTAATTTAAGCAGCCACAAATTTGCTTCAGCCTCAGCGTTTCCTGGCTTGTCGTTTCCTGGCTTGCCTAAGTGGTGGTGTGTAGCCCAACCTTTGTTTATTTCCCCTTTATCATCATGAGCCACAACTGCCATGATCTTGCAACTTATTTTTCAACCTTTGTAAGTTTACTTGACTAAACAGCAGAAACTAAATTGAGTTTTGAAACAATTAAAACACACACAAATTCAAATTAATTGTAAATTAGACTCACTACTCAACTCCAATTTCCATTCCAAAATATTTTGCAAGTCATTCAACTTTCTTTTCAAAACACTATTGCATTCATCGTCTCAAAAATTTCAACAAACATTATCACCACATCTATCTCTGTTATTGGCATTTAATCAACATAAAAGCAATTTTCCCTTTAAAAATTAGCTCTAATTAATTTTAATAGCACTTAGAGAGCAAATCATAATATGTTCTGATGAATGTCCATTTAGAAACAAAACATCAAACACATAGTGAGCAGATCATCATATGTTCAAAACACCCAAACGCACCCATCCAAAGTGGATTAGTTGCAAACAAATGCCCCCATTCAGTTTAGCACTGTTAAGGATATGAACAAACTCAAAGATATACACTCACATCAAATGAAGATGAAGACTCAAAGATAAAAAATAAATAAAACCAAAACCACATAGTTAGAAATCTTTCATCAGTTTAGAATTTCGGAGGAACTCAAGTTGTAATTATCTTCTCTTGTACTTTATCCTGTAAACATCATCACATTGTGAATATAAATACACCACACCCTTTTGTTTACCAGAAACAGCTAATTTGTATGTAACAAAGCGTACAATTTTATTCCAGTGATTAATAATGCAAGCATATGAGTATGACTTTTACATTGATCAAATACCTTAGCTAAAAGCGACACAAAGAAAGAAAGAAAAAAAAAAAAAAAAAACACAGAAACAGTAGCACACTATGCTTGAAACAAAGTGTACAATCAGTCATTGCATGACAAGCATATGACTATTATTGATCAAATACCTTAAAAATGAGGGACACAAAAAGCAGAAATAGAGGTACCCTCATGTATGGTGAGCCAAACAGTAGAGTGAAACATCATCTCTAAATACTTCTGCTTGTTTTTTTCCACAGCTTGTAAAATTCCCCAAAGGACAGTGGAGTAATGAAAGGAAGCAGAAATCTGTTACAAGTTGCAGTGTCAAAATCATAAATAATATTCATTTGAAAGACAGAGAAATAAAAAGAAAGACAACATCACCTATGTATAAGTCTGAGTTCCATATATTTATCAAAAAAAAAAAAAGTTTTGAGTTCCAACCAGCATTGAATACTGCTCATCAATTAATTATGGCCAGCGAGTGAGCAATAGCGCTCCATTTTTGCTCCTTAAGTTTCCTTAATCGTTGTTGTGAATTCCACATGCATATCTTTTAACTCCAATTCACAAAGACTTTTTAGATGCTTCAACCCGGTGGGGACCTTCAATCTTCTGACAGGATCCGAATCTCCAACTTCTTGAGGTTAGGCTTGCTTGTTCTAAATCTCTGCAATTACATAACCTTTCATGGTATAAAGACATTAAAAGACTAATGTCACTACTTTTTTTTTTCTCTCACAAACCTTTCATCAAACGCCTTGCTTCTTTATGGGAGTCATTTAAATCAGAAGAGCAAATTCTGGACCTCATATCTGCAGAGGTTGTACTGCAAGCAGTACAATTTCTAGCTTCCTACAAGAAAAAAAATAAAAGGTGCTGAGAATTATTTCCAAAAACAGCAATATGTAACACTAAAGTAAGCAATGATTATTTTGGTTGAATGAAAGCTGTTAAGACCCCAACCATCCCACAGTATGCTTACCCTAGCCACTAAGGCACGGATTGGCTTAGTTTAACATTTGATTAAAACATGTATGAGCTTATATTCATAATTAGTAAGGTCCAAGCTATAAAAGCTTGTACCTAGATGGTTAATTGAGTGCATTGGGGGTCTAGTACATTTCTAGGCTTTAACCCCTTGTACTTGTTTGTTAGAGCTTCTAAGGGTTGTACCTTGGTTGTTACTAGCAATAGCCAATAGGAGCCTTGATCTAGACCAGCCAATGGGAGGCTTGATCTAGATCAACCAATGAGAGGCATGCATGAGAAAACACATGCAAACTGTGTGTGTTATCTCTGCCATTCCTCCATTGTTGCTCATTATCAAAATACCTTCATTGTTTCTCTTAGAAATTCTCTCTAGGAGATTAGATTCATTAGTTGATAGAATTCAATAATAATTAGTAGGTTTTGTTCATGAATGCAAGGGGATCAATCCTATCGGATTGAATTATTCATATTGTTCTTGGATTGTGTGATTTAGGAGAGAATCTGTGTGTTTTAGAGAGAGAGAG
Source organism: Fagus sylvatica (assembly GCA_907173295.1). NCBI lineage: Eukaryota > Viridiplantae > Streptophyta > Magnoliopsida > Fagales > Fagaceae > Fagus > Fagus sylvatica. The sequence continues at coordinate 39,207,104 of OU015768.1, read as the reverse complement.
GAATCCTTTCATTTGGTATCAGAGCTATATACGAGCCATGGTTGAAACAAGAGCCAGTCAAATTGCGGTTCTCGAGAAGAATATGGAAAGGTTCCAGAAACAAGTGGATGATCACACGGGGTCCATTGAAGGATTGCACTCGAAGGTTGATGGATTAGAGGCTGGAGTGGCTGAAATTCGAGCTATGATGCAGGAGGTGATGAAAAGATTACCAGTGGTGGAGCAACCAGCAGTGCAACCGAGGCAGGAGGAGCAAAGTCCAAATCAGGTTCAAGCTAATTTGGGAGAGCAAATTCCAATAGCTCCTAGAGAAGCTCATGGAGTTCCATTAGGGGCTGAGGTGAGGAATGCGATGCCCATGAGACCATTGAATCAAGACTTTAGAGTCAGAGCTAATCAGCCACAAGTTGGTATGCAAACAGGTGAGTTTTTTGAAAATGGTCAGAATGGACCCATTTTGGGTGAATTTGGTGACCCGATTGAGGAAAGAAGGAATGTGAGGAACAATGCTAGGTTCATGCCTCCATTTCAAGGGCATTTTGATGCTCCTTATGAGGAACCTTGGCTAGGAAGGAGGCAAGGAAGGCAGCAAGGGCAGCAGGGGCAGCAAGCACAGTTTGAGCCCCATGCAGCCCCTCCAAGACATGGAATGCATTTTGGTGACCCGAGGGAGGACCAATGGGGTTTGAATGACCAAGATGAAGCTTGGTTTGATCCAAGAAGAGGGAGACCAGCTCGGGAAAGGCCAAGGCAGTACCAAGGAGCTCACCATAGAGATCCTTATTGGCAAGAGCAAGATGGACCTCCATGGAACCAAGGAAGAGCAAGGGACCCGAGGCCAATGAAGCTGGACTTTCCAAGGTTCAAAGGTGGTGATCCAACGGCTTGGGTGTATAGGGCATTGCAATACTTCCACTACTATCAAGTCCTTGAACCCGAAAAGGTAATGCATGCTTCTTATCACTTAGATGAGGAAGCCCTAGTGTGGTTCCAAGATTGTGAGCATGAATTGCATGGATGGAATGATTTTGTTAGAGCTATACAAATTAGGTTTGGGCCTGCTAGTTATGATGATCCTATGGAATTGTTGACTAAATTGAAACAAACTCATTCTATTGCTGCATATAAGAGTCAATTTGAGT